>CAJQZJ010003646.1:11831764-11853656 GCA_907164525.1 Lophiomys imhausi
ATAGCTAGAAACTGGAAACAACCCAGATGTCCCTCAACTGAAGAATGGGTTAAAAAACTGTGGTACATCTACACAATGGAATATTATTCAGCTGTCAGGAACAATGAAATTATGCAATTTGCAGCCAAATGGATGGAACTAGAAAAGCTCATCCTGAGTGAATTAATCCAGACTCAGAAGGACGCATATGGCATCTATTCACTTATAGTAGGATTTTAGCTATATAGTAGAAGGTATCGATACTACAACTAACACACCAAAGGGAACTTGGACATAGACTTCTCATTTTTAATTTTTATTTTTTATTTAATTTTTATATAGTAGTTATATTTTTTCTGTTTTTTAGTCTTTTTTATCTATTGTCTGCTTATTGGTTTGTTTGTTTAGTAGTTCTCTCTCCTGGGCAATGAGACACTTTTCACTGATGGTACTGCTTCGTATACCCCCAATGAATGAGGAGGCTCTTGGCCTTCATACGACCTCTCAACGGAGATGAGGGACGGTTATATAAGGACACCCCACCTCCGAGAAATGACATGGAAGGTTTAGGAGGTAAAGAAAAAAAATGAAATGGGATGTTTCGGCCTTTTACTACTAATTGTCATAAATTGTTTAGGATAATTAAGAAATACAAACTAATGGTTATGCAAGCTGGTCATTCTGTTAGATACTATGACAGCCTATTATAGTTACTTTCTAAGCTAATCAGAAATAAACCTGCTAAGAGACAAGCAACATCTGCTTACCCTAATATAAGAGATAGATAGGGCCTCTTCAAAAACCTCAAGAGATCTGCAGAATATGGCATTCAAAGATGTTTTTGTAACTTTAGATTTTTTTTATATCAAGACATATCAACTCCTGACAGCACCCCCTATTCTCCTCCAAGTAGAAGATGAGCATCGAAGAATCTCCAGTGGGAGATGATTGAATTATTCGCAAGCCTATCTCTTGGTAGGAAAAGCCCCTTGCTCCAACTGTAGACAGAATGCTGTTCAAAAAGGACAAAACCTGGAAGCAGGTAAGTCGACAGCCTAGCTCTGCCAAGACAGGGTAGGTAAGTCCTTCATAACCTCTGCTCTACAATCAATGTCTGTCAGAGAAATGGGGCCGAATGACTGAAGATCGATGCTGTAATGTATGGAGAGAAAATGGGAACTGTTCAGGTAGCCACTGGTATGTCATTTCTTAGTTTTTGAAGCTGCAAGCCCTGTACTTCCTATAAAATCAGATATATTTATCCCTCTCAGGTCTCTGTGGTGGTTGAAGAACAGATAGCTAGAGTCTCATAATTTAATTTTGAGTTGTTTAGGAGTCAAGAGAGTGTTATAGATCTAAGAAGATACTTTTAAAATTGTGTTGCAAGTTAGTATGAATGTTGAGTTAGATATAGAACTTTAACTCATGGAGATGCTTATATAGTAGAATGTTAAAGTCAGGTACCAAATACATATGGACTGGACATTGGGAATGTATGCTAAGCCATATAACCCTCATAACTGTGGCCTAATTACCTCTGTTGTTTTGTATTGTATTTATTATTATAAGAGAAAGAGCCATTTGTTGGACTGAAAGGGGAAACTGTAGGGGGAAATAAGATATACCTTAAACTTTAAAAAAAAGGGAAGCTGGAGGGGGGAATAGGGAGGGGACTGTGATTGAGATGTAACTTGAAGAAATAAAAAATAAAATAAAATAAAAAAGAAACAGTTCAGAGATTAATAGTAGAAGTCACTTACTCAGAAATTTTGAATCCAGACTGACCCCTGGTACTTCAGCAGCAAACAATGCCTGCTGATTCTGCAACCTCAAGGTTGTCATTATGTAGTTATTAAAGATAAGTAAAACATATACAGCCTAATTATTAAGTTTAATTATGTAATTTGTTGTTTCTCTGAGTATATGAGGGAAATGCATGTTTCCTGTATAACAATTTAACACCTGAAGGCCCTGAGGCAGGACAGTTCTCAGCCTACTCTCTATTCTCAAAATAAATTTAGCAAAGAGAGGTCCTCACATTTTATTCTCTATGTATTTTATTTCAAGAAATGATGCATTAAAATATTTTATATTTAGTGTTTTTTGAAAAAAATAATGTTATTTGGGTTTTCTAATTCTTAGATAACATCCTTGCTCACAGAGTCATGGGTATCTAGAAAGACAATTATGGCCAACACTTGTAGGGCATTTTCAGATTAACTGGCTTGCACATATTTACAACTTCATTTAACTGTTACGAGCACCTTCCCAGACTTGAGGATCAGTTTTACCGATAAGAAACTAAACTACACTAACTGCATCTTAGCCACACTTGTGTGTCTGTCATGTGAAAAGCAGATATGGAATCCAAGTCCTCTTGTCAATTCTGGACAAGCCTGCCACACAGCCTCATATGAGGTCTTCCCTTCCAATGGCCAACACCAAGAAAAGAAGTAGGTAATGAGAAGTGTGGACAGACTACTGTAGGTTTGATCAGTCAGGAGGAAACCCCTTGATCTTAACAGTCTTTGTTGTCTGAGACAAAGAATGAAATCCTTTACCCACTGGACAAGGATCCAGCTCCTAACCTAACAATTGTTATCGCTTTAAGTTCCCTAGTCCTCTTGCTGGGACCTTCTTACCTCCCATCCCATCCTGTGATCACTGTTAAATGAACTCAGACAAGATGCAGAGAGCACAAGGTAGAAGACAGAGAGACCTTATTACAGAGTATTATGGGATGAGAGGGACCCTGGGGGTGGTGGCAGGTAGACCACTGTGTAGGGCTGACTCTCCAGAACTGAAAGCAAACAATGACCACAGAGACTGTGATGCCAAACTGTATGTGAAGTTTGCCATATGCCATTTTCTGAAGTGTCTGGAACAGGCAGATTTCCTGGGGAGTATTATTCTGTTTAGATGATTGGCAGGTCTATTGGGATTAAATCTTAATGAGGAGGACAAAGTAATGTTCTTGCTTTTCAAAGGAAAGTCGTGGTAAGATTACAAACTTCCAATCTTCCAGCAGTTCAGAAAGTTATGTCTCTACCCAGGGTAGGAGGTATGACTCAGATACCTTTTGTTCCCAACCAAAATCATGTAGATTTAAAAGGAATTATAGAAAAAAAACTTATAAAAATAGCCCTGCTTTACCAGAGGAAATAGTCTTCCCTTATTGAGCCCCAATAAAGCCCTTCTACCTTGGCTTTCCTTCCTTTCACAGGGCATTTTAAATCTTAAGAAGAAGCAGCTGTGAAGCTCTCTCCTCTTTGGAGGCCTATCAAATTCTAACAGCAGCAAATGTAAACATCCCCATCATTTATTCATCACTTGCAAGAGGAGTGCATTCCTGGGGACATGGGAAGAGGGGAGCTGAAATTGATTATAAGAAAGGGTCCTCCTTGAGTGGCAGTCAAGCTTAACTTCTACCTAAATAACATCCTCACCCTCCATTTGTTGACCTTTGAAGTTTGACTGATAATTTTGCATCAGATAAAGAGGTAAATAAACTTGACCTTGACCCATCAAAAAAAAAAAAGTCAAATGACTTATATGACTGTACTGCTCATGTTAACAGAAATTTTTGGGAGTCTCACCTTGGGTGACCACATGTAACTGGGGAAAATAAGGCTTACTCTTTGGGTTCTTATGCTTACTAATAAATGAATTTAAGAATAGATTTGGAATGAACCTCGAAGACAATTTTATTAGAGTTTAAGAGAAGAGCAACTGGGTAGGCAAGCCAAGAAGGAGAAGGGAAAGGGAAGAGAGAAAAACATTCCATTTGAGTTAAAGCTTCACATTTGGCAATGGAAGCCAGTGGTGCATCAGACAAGCAGCAACAGAGCCAAAGGCTGGGGCATCTTCAGAGAAAAAGCAAGGAACCTCCAACTCCTAGCAAAAGTATACTTAGGTTCCAGTTGGCATCCCAAGGTTAGAGGTAGAAGAGAAAGACAAGGAAAAGTTAACACTTTGTGACTTAGGACTCAGAGCGGAAGACTGTCTCACCTAACAGAACCTCAGGACAACTCTAGTTACTGACCCTTGAGCAAGTTTTCAGGGAAGGAAAAATATTCTGTCTTATTAAAGGGCCAATTTTTTCAGCCCATCTCCTTGACACATCTTAATGTGGAAGCACCTTTCTGCAGGGTGGCCCCTGAGCCAGGTGATTGACCTGCCCAGATGGATTAACTCTTAAGGTGGTAGGGTGGTGTGTCTCCACTGGGAGATAGAGTCCCTTGGTAGATAGCTTTTCTCTAGTGGCCTCCAGTGGTACTCTAACACTGTTAATTTCAGCTGCCACCTCTCCACAAACTTGAAAGGTGGAAAGGAAAGAATCCATGTAGGAATATTTAGCTTTCGCCCTTTCTAGACAGGGAAAGTCTTCAATCCAACCAGTTGGATATGGCAAGATTTTCATAGTCCTTCATCTTTTCACCCCGCCTAGGGAACAGCAGAGCCTCTAAATCAGCTTGGCATTTTTATGTTGTCTTAACTAGACAGATACACTCAGCTCGCCTGCCATATTCCCAAGGCTCAGCCTCTGTATCAGCTTCTGGGATCACATCACCTCCTCTAAAGAGCCATTCATCCCTTTGTGGCAGGGGAACGCAGTTACCTTACCGTAAGAGTAACATATAGAGGACTCCAGTTGACTTTGGAAGACTGGAAGCCATTGCTCACCTGGCTTCTTGTAACAAATGGAGCATGCTCAAGAAAAACTTGACTCTTGCAAACTATGCAAACAGGAGAGGGGGGAGCTATATAAGTTTCCTATAAAGGGTCATGTGGTTCATTGGGACAATGCTTTTGTATGAAGCCATCCCTGCCCTTTTTTTTCAACTGGCTAGACTATCCCTATTTTTAGGAGTGTATTCTCTTTCTTTGTTTCTTTTTAAATTTTATATATATATATATATGTATATCTGTATGTATGTATGCATGTATGTATGTATGTATTTGTGTATGTATGTATGTATGAATCTGTGTGTATACATACACATGTGTACCATGGTGTATATGTGGAGGTTAAAGGACAACTTGTAGGAGTCAGTTCTTTCCCTCTTCTATTAGGGTCCTAGGGATCAAATACAGGTCCCTCAGACTTGGCTGCAAGTGTCTTTAACCCACTCAGTCATCTCCCTAGCCAGGTTTCCCCTTTTTTCATTCATTTATTTACTTATTTATTTGTTCATTCATTCATTCATTGTACATCCCAATCGCAGCCCCACTCCCTCCTCTCCTCCCAGCCCCAGCCTCCTACCAACTTATCCCATCCCCTGCCTCTGGTACCAACCAACGTAGCACATCAAGTTGCATCAGGACTCAGTGCCTCCACTGAGGCTAGAGAAGGCAGCCCTGCTAGGGGAAAGGGATCTAAAGGCAGGAAACCGAGTCCAAGTCAGAGACAGCCTCTGCTCCAATTGTTAGAGGACCCACTTGAAAACCAAGCATTCCATCAGTTTCATGTGTGTAGGGGGCCTAGGCCCAGTTCATGTATGGCTGGTGGTTCAGTCAAAGACACCACAGAAGACCTACATAGCCAACTAATCTTGTCTTTCCCTTCCTTAATAAACTGTCTCTATTTGTATTTAATACATATTATACATATATATATAATAGCAACAGATAATAAATAGATAATAAAATATAATCATAACAGAACATAACCCTGTGTTCTGATTCAATCAATTGTCTTGGAACACAAGTCACTTGATGGAGTTCCTACGATAACCTGGTCAGTACCCTGTGATCTCACATCCTAGTCTATAATACTTTTGTTTTTGTTTTTTGTTTTTTTTTTTTGGTAAAATACAGCTTATAAAATTTGTCATCTTTGGGGACTGCAGATATGGCTATATGGTTAATAATATTTACTCTTCTTTTAGAGGACACAGTTAGGCTCCCAGCACCCACATCAGGCACCCACAATGGCCTATAACTCTAGTTCTAGAAGATCTGACACTTTTGGGCTTTTGTGTGCACCAGGCATGCATTTGGTGCACATGAACTCACACAGGCACACACACGCACACACACACGCACACACACACACAAATAAAACAAATCTTTTTAATGTGCCATTTTAGTCACTAAAGCATAGTTAGTATTCTCTAATATGGAATATACCTATATTATTATACACATGCTGTCCAATTGCTTCTTCCTTATTGCTAGTGAAAAACTTATTCTCAATGGACAGCCTTCTGCTTTCTACTCTACCCAAGCTTCAGAAAGGCCTCAAGATATTTCACACAGATGGAGTTGTACAGTATCTGTCTTTCTATAACTAGATTAGTTCACTTAGAATGTCCCTGAGGTCCATCCATGTATAATACTGATAAGGGACAAGAAGAATGGATTCTATAAAATAAGATTACATTTGTATTTCAGGTTAAAAGAATCTGCATGTATGCAATGTAAACATCCCAGCACCTGTACATATTACTGATGGTTGGTTTGTTCTGAGTTAACCTCTAATCCAGGATTCATTTTTTCTATGATACACAAACAGTCTATTTTCTTATGTATTTATCCACATGAACACTTATACTTTGGTGTTAATTCTGTTGCTTGAGCTTTTAGGGGCAAAGTCTGAGTTCTGGCTGTCCTGGCAGGCTAGAATCAGTCACTTACCATCAATATATGATTAAAGAGATAATTAGTGTTGGAAATCATAGGGGTTTATTCAATGTGGTCATACTGAGAGAGGAACAAATAAAGAGGTCCAATGACCACAAGGCCATCTTTGAGTTCTGGAGTAAGGTTTAGGTTTAAGAAGAGAAAGACCTCTATTTGACTAAGCAGTTCTGGTGTCACTGTGGTCTCTCTGTCACTAACCCACCTTTGTGGGTGGTGGGACAACTTCATCCTCTCCTGCCAGGTGTCTGCAAATTGTCAGAACTGGGTGAAACCTCTCCCTAGCAAACAAATTCCTCTACTCTCTTCCCCAGAGAATTCCAGTTTATTGAGGAACTTTATTTCAATCGTCTGACAGCCAAAATGAAGGGCTCAAGAGTCTCTCATTAGAATATGCTCAACCCTGACATGGCAGTTACAATATGAGGCTTGCAGATAAGTCTTCAAGATGCTTTTTCTCAATGATATATATACCCAGGAATGGAACCACTGGGTGATGTAATATTTAGTTTCAATTTCATGAGGAACCAAGACACTATTTTCAATAACAGCTACACCATTTTTCATTCCCATCAACACAGAGTGTGTCCATTTCTCCACATCTTCACCAACACAGGTCATTCTCTCTCTCTCTCTCTCTCTCTCTCTCTCTCATATTCCAGCAGCATCCTCTTCACTTTCACAACACAGGTCAGCTTAATGTTTGAGCATGAGACGAGGCCCTTTCCATCTCTAAGGACTTTGTCAATTTTATTCTTTTTCACCACTAAGCACCATGCCATCTCCACAAAAAGACCTTTCCCACTCCCAAGCTAAGGTTATTTTCTCCCAAAAGTCCCCTTACATAATCTCACCTGCTTTTGTTCACATCAAATTCTCATTTGTGTGTGTATTTGTCATCATCCCTGCATTGCATTTCTTCTAATTTCTTCCCCCTCACCTGTATTTTCTCACATCCAAAGCTTTAAGTTACTGATTGCTAGGGTAGTTATGTATACTCAACACTGAATCAAGGCACATTTGGATATTGACCCATCTCTGTGTGTTCACCTAGCAACGATGACACTACTACTACTACTAATAATAATAATCCAAAGATAAAATTGGATTGACCCTTAACACACAATCATAGTTTAAGAAAAAAGTTACAAAGATGTTCTATAGTTTCTTCATGTGTCCTGCTAAGTCCAAAACAATAAAAAGAAGAGGAATATCAGCATCACATATGAAATCTACCCATGAAGGATGCTCTCTAGTATGTAGTAGGGAAGAAGGAAAAAAGAAACAAAGACTGGAGAGAATTGACACAAAATAGCAAAAGAGAAAATGTAATACCAACTCTAATCTCATTAATTATAAATGGCCCAAATCTTCTAATGAAAAAGCTGAGAACTTCATGTACTAGGGGTTGAGGTCAATGATAGAGCACTTGCTTAGCATATGAAAAAGTCTGGATTTCATCCTTTGGAAAGAAGATTAAAACCAAGAAAGACAAATTTATCTTATTTCTATGTAAATATGAATACATAATGTGGAAAAAAAGATAATATGTACATGTTTGCTATTATAGGAAAGGCATTAGACAAGGTAGACATTAGGAGAAAAATAACTAAAAGATAAAGTGACATGTTCTATTGTGGTGAAAGTGTATTTTATGAGAATGATATAAAATATTAGATATTTATCTCAATAAGAAATCACTCACATACATATAGTAAAAATCTACCAGAATCAATGGAAGAAGTAAACAAATATCACAAACAAAACCACTGGCTTTAATTCCTTTCCTTTACTATAATTGGAAAATCAGAAATATAATTCAGCAAATAGATAGTGTGTTTGAGCAACACAGCAGCATTTAATTCAATAATTAATTAGCGTGCCTTCCTTAGGAAGGAAAACCTTCTAGGTGCGAGACACAGACCTTCAAGATGTCATTGTACATTAATTTTTCCAGGTATATCAAAAGTCAGCTGTTCATTGACTTAACTTTCTCCAAATCTTATTAGGTTTCTGTTGTGGTTTTAGATACAAAACACATACCCCCAAACAAAAGGTTCATTTATTGAACGAAGGCTTCAGACTCAGCTGCTGGCACATGACTCCATAGGTCAAGAAATGGGACAATCATAGGAGAAGTTCTGATGAATATTTTAGTGATGGCTCACTCTGTGTAGTTTATTTTACAGTCTGATAAGTCTACAGAGTTCTAGGTGACTTCAACCCTATGGCTGTTGTTTCTAGGGCTTATCCCAGAGGAAACCACTCCATGAAATCTGAGGAAATTTTCTATTTTATTTCTTTAGGAGGACAATGAAAGTATTTGTCACAGTTGCTCAGCTACCCAAATGACCAACATAGAAACTCTCTGTCCCTACAAAGGCTAAATTCAGAGCTTGCATGGAGTTGGTCTGCTATAACCAACTGGAAGGTAATAGTCTCTGTGTAACATGTACTCTGCAGAAGAGGTAATTTTGAAAAAGAGGATTTTAACTTCCTACCTCAGCACAGGGAGAAAACTGGTAAGACACTTGTGTGCTAAGAGAAGGGCTGAGGGGTTCCTGAAAGCAAGCACTCTCAGAAGCCAAGACCAATCAGAAACTGGGCCAAGAGTGAAGTTCTGCATTTCATATCATTTCATTTTGAGCCATAGAAAAAGTAAGAAGAATCTTTGCCTGCCCATGTGTTCAGACAATTTCTCAAATACAGGTTCAACATTGCATCTAATTTCTAGACTGAAAGTTGAGTTCAGAGTGCACAGCCTGCCATGTGTGCATCCTTGGTGCCTTTCGCTCAGCAAGGGGGTGAAATATGGGGTCTGACTTAAATTAATTTGCTCTGCAAACTCTGCAGTCTTTTCCTTTGTGACAAATTGGTGGTGCCACCAACCTCCCTTAACTTAGGGCACTCTTCACTCACTCCTTGACTCAGATCACAGATCATTTCCCAATACATCCCAGTCCTTAAAGATGCATAACGTCATCTTTATTATTAGTTTATTTCAGTAAGAAGACAGGGGACAGGTCTTCCTCATGGAAAATGTGATAATGACTCTATGTGCAGTGTTTCTAAAAGCGGAGTGTCTGCCAAGTTCCCCAGCAGCTTTTCCAATGTATAATTAACTCCTCATATAAACCATGGACTGTGTTTGTGTGAAGGAAGACTTCATAACTCAGAAATAGAAGTTGTTGTGGCTTTACTCCCCAACTCCACCCCCTTTATTTTAAATTATGTGTTGCATTCTGGTTTTGACAGCTAGGACTTTTAAATTAACAGTCATGGATATGGTTGTAGTAAGGTGGTAGCCAGATGGACAGCGTGACCCTTGCAATGTGGGATCAAACCACCCCTGGGTGCAGTGCAAGATCTAGTGTGGAGTGAGAGAAACTAGAATAGACTGGGAATGCAGAAAGAGCAGAGCGATAACAGCCCTGAGAATTGCTGATGCCATATTTCCTGGCATGTCTGATCCTATCTGACTGCCTGTTGCCAAGTTTTTATAGCTCTGCCCTTGTCATGGCTGAAGATGGAGTCTGGGAGCTGTCTATGTAAAGCAAAGAGTGAATGCAAAATCAGAATTTTGAGTCTTAATTGAGAAACGCTGTTGATGTTATAGGGAATTGAAGAAAAAAACCACAAAGGGATGTATAAGATCAATCTTTAACTTTTAGTGGAGGGGAAAGTAAGGAAGAAGAATATGTGTGTTTGTATTAGATAGATTTCTGTGTATAGTCGTGTGTGTACAAACATGGATGCATGCAGACGTATATACAAATACTTTGAGAAGAGCTAAACAAGGGTTGATTGTCTATAGATCAAGGCTAAATTTAAATATATGTGATTAACACTACCTAAAATACAAAAGTCTTTGGACAGAAAGGAATGCAAATACACTCTGAAAAAACATAATTAACTCCTAAGACTGAAAAATCTTACAGCAATGAGGTATCAATAGGAGTGCTGTCATGACAGCAGCAACAGTAAGAGACTTAAAAATATATACAATACTTAAGGAAATAAATCACAGAGGGCCAGTCATGGAGGTGTGTTCCTATCATCCCAGTACTAGGGAAATGGAAACTGGGAGATGGTGGGTTTCACAACTCCTCCCCAGAAGCAAAACAAAACGAAAGTCCCCCCGCCCCCCGCCAAAGAAGACAGAATAGTAAGCACCAATGACTAAGAGGCAAAATCAGACCTATAGAAACAGTAGTTCCCAAGTGTGTCACACACAGAATATCTCATTTGAATACACTAACAAGACTGCTTAAGGAGAGCATGACATTAGCTGTCTAGATGGCCCAGTGGATGCAGGAGCTTGCCACCAACCCAAACTAACTAAATTTGATCCCCCGAACCCATATGATGGGACAGATTCCTGCAAGTTATCCTCTACCCCAATATAGCACTGTGCTACAAACATTCCTCTAATATAAATAAATGGATTTTTAAAAAGAGTACATATTATAATAAGAAAGAAGAAATACTAAGTACCTCCAAGATTAGCTGATACATGTATAAAAGATCAGAATAGGTACTCAAAAGTACTTATGTAATTTGAATTTTAATATACAAAAATACACAAATAATTAGTGAGTTAGTTAAAATTTTAATTTAATTTTAACAGATTAGTGTCTCTATTTATGTGTGGGTGTGTGGTTTTGTGGATCAAAGCTTTACATATGGTAGGCAAATATACCACTGAGTTAAGTTTCTAGCCCCTCCCACTTCTTAACAGATACATAAGAACATAAAATGTGTATATAAATAAGATAGTGTATTATACTTGATACATGTGCACATTGCATAATATTTGACTCAGAATAAATGTATTTCCTTAAAAATATATCACTTCCTTGTGTTGAAAACTTTATAGGGCCTTCCTGGCGGCTGTTTGAAGTGTACAATGAATTGCTGCAGTTGGAGGCCACAGGATTGTGCAAAGGCATGCCAGCTTTCTGCTGCTCTTCAGCTGTAACTTTGTCCCACTGACCACCCTTCTCCCACCCTCCCTATCTCTGACACTTCCTATCTATGCTCATCTTCTATGAAACTAGTGTTCATAGATCACCCGTGAGTGAGACCAGGTGACGAATTGCCCTTCCAGTTCTTGCTCATCTCATTTACTATCCTCCAGATTACATATGCGATCACAGGTAGAAAGCTGCCACCCATTTTGTGGCCAAACAATATCAATACTCCCTTGTGTGTATACCATATCTTTTTGATACACTCATCAGTTTACGGTGCTTACATTGACAGTGTTCTTGGCTCTTGTGGCCATTGCCAGAGTGTGTGTGTGTGTGTGTGTGTGTGTGTGTGTGTGTGTGTGTGTGTGTCTCTGTGTGGTGTGTGTGTGTCTGTGTGTGTGTCTGTGGGGTGTGTGTGTGTGTGCATGCGTGCAATTGCAGAGCAGTTGCAAGTCATCTGATGTGGTTGCTAGGAACCACCCTCTGGTTCTCCCCCAGAACCATAAGTACTGTAAATGGCAAACCATTTCTCCCACCCTGTGAAGTGGGGGATTTATAATTTTCTTCAAAGGGGTCCTCTGTTTTCCAGAATTGTTGTTTGTAGTCCTTATGCATTCCAGAATACGGAACCTTTAAATTACCTTGCCTTGTCATGTCTTTCCATATCCAACCAAAATTTCTTGCTATTCCTCTATAATTAATGATGTCAAATATATTTCTACATTTCCTTTTGATATCTTCTTTCATTTCTTAGTTATCATTTTATGTTTTTTAAAAATTAATCTGGGTCTGGAAAACAAAAGTTTCTAATTATGATTTTATCCAATTTTAAGTATTTTCTATGTGGCTAGTAATATTTGAATCTAGTTTCTAATAGCCCATGATTACAAATTCTATTAACATAACAAAAATTTCCACCAACATCTACTCTATTCCAATTCAAATGGCCCTTTCAGAGACTGGAAGGATAGCTCAACAGTTAAAATTATTTACTACTCTTGCAAAGGACCCAGGTTCTGTTCCCAACATCCATGTGGTGGCTCACAACCAGTCAATTCTGACAAGGGAATTGAATAGCAAACCAAAGGGAGGTCAAGCAACATTCATCTCACACACAATACCTGAAGAATTTGCTGGATACATCCACAGACCCATAGCTAACCAGCAGTGAGGAGCTGGGGAAGGGACGAAGGGTGGCTATACTTTATATCACTATATTTTGGGGAATAAATTATTTATAACATTATTTTAATGGTACATCACCAGTCTAGGTTTGTATTAGTTTACTTAATGATACTTTGTATTTTCATAATCCTCTAGGTTACAAATATAGCTCATTCTACCCACAGTTACTATAAATGTAAATCTTCAATTTCTTTTAAGAAAATCTCTCTCAGGTCACAAGGGCAAACTCTTCAGTGGTGTGGACTGTCCCTCCCCTCTGCACCTCATCTGCCGGGGTGCCATCTCTGCCTGCAACCCCAAGCCCACTATCTTCACATTAGGCAGAGGGCTAATATCGAAAATATATAAGGAACTCAAGAAATTAAATACAAACATACCAAATAATGCAACTAAAAAATGGGGTATAGAGCTAAGCAGAGAATTCATTACAGAGTAATCACTAATGACCGAGAAGCTCTTAAAGAAATGATCAACATCCTTAGTCATAAGGGAAATGCAAATCAAAATGACTATGAGATTCCATCTCACACCTGTCAGAATGGCTAAGATCAAAACTCAAATGACTGCACATGCTGGCAAGCATGTAAAGAAAGAGGAACACTCCTCCATTGCTGATGGGAGTGTAAACTTGTACAACCACCTTGGAAATCAATCTGGCACTTTCTAAGAAAACTGAGAATAGTTCTACCTTAAGATGCAGCTATACCACTCCTGGACATATACTCCAAATATGCATCACCAAATCACAAGGACATTTCCTCAACTATGTTCATAGCAGTTTTATTTGTAATATCCAGAAATTGGAAACAACTCAGATGTCCCTCAACGGAAGAATGGATAAAGAAATTGTGGTACATCTACACAATGGAGTACTACTCCACAATCAGAAACAAGGATATCATGAAATTTGCAGCCAAATGGGTGGAACCACAAAACATCATCCTGAGTGAGCCAAAGATACAAAAAGACACCCATAGCATTTTCTCGCTCATAAGCAGATGTTAGCCATTAAGTACAGGACAACCATGCTACAATCCACAGACCCAAAGAAACTAAGTAACAAGGAAGGCACAAGGGATGATCCTTGAATCCCTCTAAGTAGGAGAAATAAAATGGACATGGAAAGTGGATGAAGAGAGGTATTCAGACTGGAACCCAATACTACTGCCATCCGAGAAGCTTTATCCAGCAGAAAATAGAAACAGATGCAGAGATCCACAGCCAAACAATGGGTCAAAATCATGGAGTCTTGAGAGTCGGGGGAAGGTTTGAGGGAGCTGGAGTGACCAAGGACACCACAAGGAGACTCCCATAGCCAATTAACTGGGACACAAGGGGGCTTATAAAGATTAAACCAAAAACCAAAGAACATGCAAGGACTGGTCCTAGGCACACTACACATATGAAGCAGATGGGCTGCTTCGTACTCAAGTGGATCCCTAACAATTGGAACAGGGACTATTTCTGACTTGGACAAGGTTGCCTCCCTCTAGATCCTATTTTCCTAACAAAACTGCCTTGTCTTGCCTCAGTGGAAGAGGAGGGGGCAATTAGTCCAGATTCCATTTGATATCCCTGAGTGGGTTGGCACTGGGTTTGGGAGGAGTATGGGCAAAGTAGGTAGGAGGGTGGGACTGTAAGGTGAGAGGAGAATGACGATTGGAATGTAAAATAAACAAATTAATTTGAAAATTAAAAAAAGAAAATCTCATATTCTCTCTCACTATATTACTATATGTGTCCTTACAATTTTTAATTTTTCAATATTATAATATAATTTGCAATTGCGTATTGACACAGTATTTTAAAAACTGTTAATTCCCATAGCTAACTACAGCAGTCTAAGTAAGATGTTTTATCTTCCAAGAAGACCTTGGCAGCTAATGACACACTTCCAACTTCCAACTTCCAACTCACTTGTCGCTTAATTATTTCTCTTGCTTGCATGTCTGGCATTTATTTCTAGTCCAGTGATGAAACATCCATTAAAGGAATGTTTTATAAATTGCTCACAGATAATTTATGTCAGATTAAGAAAGTAAACTTGTTTTAAATCTCTGCTTATCTAAGAATTACTTCTTTTTTTCTTTATAAATCACTGATACCCTGTAACATTTCCTCACTTTGTATTCATTATGTAACAATATTCTTTTGCATGTCTGTTCATGAAAAAAATTATTTCAATTTCTCTGGTTTTCTGAGTGCCTGGCAGGAAGCACAATGAGATAAATATTTGGTACTCAGCTCTGTTCTCCTTTTATTCACACACACACACACACACACACACACACACACACACACACACACACCACTATACACCTAGTAACAGCCTACAAGAATATTTATGTCTCCTATAAAGCAGACTATGTCATTTCCAATATCCCCCACCTGCCAAAGAGAGCTTGGCTTGACAGCAGTGTCCTCAGCAAGTTTTATCAGCCAGAGAGAAACTTTTAGAAACCACCGCTCAAACATAGAAACCATGACTCGTTATTTTTTAATTTAATTTTAGTGTAAATTAAATTATCTCTGTGCGACTGGCATTAAAGCTAATAACCCCCCCCCCCACCAAAAAAAAGGATTAAGATTAGAAAGTAATGCTGTCACTGACAGAGCTCATTAAAAGCCTTTATCACTGCGGGCTGATGAACTACATGGGGGATAATTGGCCTAGTTATAATACATTTGTTTCTTCAGCCAGGTATTCTTTGCTTTCCTCTCTACTGATTACTTATGGGTCTCAGCTCGGCCAATTAAACTTCTCTCTCTACTCCATCCATTTCTGAAATTGATGGTAGGTAGCTCAGATGTCTGCTGCTCTCACTGTACATGTGTGCTGAGAAGTCAAGAGCTGCATAAGAGAGAGGAAACCAGAGAGAAAGGGAAATGGCTTTAAGTTAGAGAGCATAGAGCACAGAACCAGACCCATGGTGAATTATTATGGGTGAAAGAGTCTACCTTTATGTGGAGGTGTTAATGTGTGTTTGAATGGGATTGGTGAGAATTGCCTATAATCCCAGCATTTGAGGGGTAGAGATGAGAGGACTGGAGTGTTTGAGGCCAGTCTGAGCTACACAGTGCATCAGGGCATCCTGATCTGCAGAGCAAGATCTTGTTTCAAGCAACAACAATATCGAATGTATTTAGAATGCACTGGCATCCAGACCTCTGATATACCCTACATATAACAGTATAATTTCCCTTATTATTAAGAAATGTTTTAATTCAGATTTATGTGTATGGGTGTTTTGCCTACATGTATGTCTGTGAACTCTGTGCTAATCCCATGGAGACCAAAAGACAGTATTAGATACCCTGGGACTAGAGTTACAGGTGGTTGTGAGTTCTGTGAGAAACAAGAAATCTGTGAAAGATGGGTTAACAATAACAAAATAGAAGCTTAGTGTTCGCTTGTGAGTCCATCTTAACTGCTGTGGGTTCCATGTTGTGTCCCTCTAGAATTCATTCATTGGAATGTAAACACCAAGACCATATTATGAAATGAGATATAACAGGTTGTGGAAATACAGTCCCTTTCCTAGTCCCTCAAAGTCTCTGTGGGGCTGTGTTTGTCCCCATGTATCGCATGTGCATTGTGTGAGTTTCATGCAGGGACAGATCTAACCCCGTACTCAGATCCATCTGAGTTTTTATGGAACATCAGAGCTGACCAAAATGAGGAGGGTAATTGTCCACATGAGACATGTGGGAGAATGACAGGGACAACTCAGCTTTGCTCCCATTCACCATTGCCATCATGAACCCTGTTTAACACAAAGCCACTGTGTTCTTCACTTTTGGTTTCATCACTGAGCCAAAAAAAAAAAAAAAGACAGCAGAGCTGCTGGTGATATGGCTGATATGGCTTAACAGGTAAGTGTATTCGTTGCCAAGACCAACGGCCTGAGTCCAAACCCAGGCCTCATTGGGTAGGAACGAGTTGACTCCTAACACTGCCTCCCTCTATAACACACAGGAAATAAATGTAATAACAGCAGTAGGGAGATCACCCAGCTTCTCAGAGTGCTTGCTGTTCTCTCAGAGGACCAGAGATGGATTCCCAGAACCCACATCAGGCAGGTTAATATCCTATAACTCCAGTTCCACGGATCTGATCCTTTCCTCTTGCCTCCACAAGCACCTGTATATATATATACACAAACAGACACATAATTATATCTTTATAAAATAAATTAAAACATTCTATACCTGTATATTGTATTTATTTGTATTAATAGTTATTTATATTATGTATTTATTATATATTTTATATACACTTATATACTTATTCTATTTATATGTTATTGCCTATGTTGAAAATGATTGTTAAAATAATACAGGATTGTAAGAATTCTCAATCTAAATTTAACAAAATTACCACAAATACATAAACAAATGACCACTCAAGAACAATACATAAACAATAAACATATGAACAGTGTCAGTGAGCTCTCTTTTCCTCACAAAGTACAGTGAGTGGTATGAGACCAAATGAGTGGAAAACTATATTTTCACAATTATTTTAAGTTGATTTTGACCATGTTTAATCTGTAAGTTCCCTATACTATAAGATTAATAACGAACTCAGCACTTACTTGTTAAGAACTCTGCATTTACTACCAGGAATTAATGCGCAGACTATGATCAGAGGCTCAGGCAGCCAGAAAGAGGGGTTATTAGAAGAGATGAGCTATACATCATGAGAGTGGTGTGTAGATGTTTCCACAGTTATTGTTAAATCAGAGATGTGAACAATTAGCATAGAGGGAGGCATTTACTTCTTAAATCATATTTTCACTGGAGCAGAGTTCACAAGGCTTCCCCTGCTCCACACATGGTGTTCCATGAACCACGGTGTGTCAGCACCAAAGTGAACACGGAGGAGGAGCCTCTTTGACATGTTACTTCCTTTAGTACATGCATAGAAGGGCCTTGGCTCGATCATCAGGTACAGCTATGTTTAGGTTCTTAAGAAATCCCCATGGGGTTCCCCATATACCACTGAATAAAATTCTTTCTTTTCAGCAAATCAGTGGCTATAAGATATTGTGTTAAATGAAAGGAACCAGGCATAGAAAGAGAAATATCTCCTGGTGACTTTCATGTGTAGAAGTTAAAATAGATCCAAGTGTACAACAATGACTATTGGAGTTTGCAAGCATTGGGTTAGAGGGGATAACCTGAGGATGGCTGACAACTATTGCAAATGCTGAAACACACTTAGGTAGAAAAGGTAAGTTATGTGAAGATTGTACAACGAAAAAGGGTTTATGTAGGTCAGAAAAGCACTTGCTTAGCATGCAGGGGGTCCTAAAATGAATCGCCATTACTGCACAAGTAAAGAGGGAGAGGGAGGGAGGGAGGGAGGGAGGGAAGGAAGGAAGGAGGAAGAGAGAGGGAGGGAGAGAGATCTACAAAGATATCAAGGCTAGTTCACACAAATACTAAGCAGAGATTAACAACATATGAAATTAAAAACATGAAACCACAATTCTTTTAACTAATGGTTGGTTAACAAAATCAAAGTGAGTAGATAAGACGATAGAATAGAAGATTTGGTTAATAGCAATGTAAGTGAACTATAAAGCTGTAAAGCATAATTGAAAATGTTCAAAAATATCCATCAAGCAATAATAACACCACTCTAAATTTTCAAAAGTTTAAGTGAGATCTCTTTGATAATTAGTAGTAAAAAGATGAACCCAAATAATTTCATTTGATTGAAAAACTCTGTTTTTTATTTGTTTGTTTATTTATTTATATTTTTGCAGCTAAAGGAGATCAAGGGGATACAAATTGGAAATGAAGAAGTCAAATTATCCCTATTTGCAGACGATATGATAGTATACATAAGCAACCCCAAAAATTCCACCAGAGAACTCTTACAGAAAAACACCTTCAGCAAGGTGGCTGGATGCAAAATTAACTCAAAAAAATCAGAAGCCCTTCTTTATACAACAAATAAATGGGCTGAGAAAGAAATCAGGGAAGCAACACCCTTCACAATAGCCACAAGCAATATAAAATACCTGGGGGTAACTCTAACCAAGCAAGTAAAGGACCTGTACAACAAGAACTTCAAGCCTTTGAAGAAAGAAATGGAAGAGGCCTTTAGAAGATGGAAAGATCTCCCATATTCATGGATAGGTAGGATCAACATAATAAAAATGGCCATCCTGCCAAAAACTCTGCTTTAAAAATACCAAAGATTTTGTTTCAAAATAGTTGATAAACACCAAAATTCGGAATAAAGCTAAAGCTAGTTTAAGAGAAAAATATCTCTTTTATCTAAATCCTTTAAGTAGTTGAGAAATCCAGAAAATTTGTGAAATAGCACATTCAAAGTGCAAAAGAAGAGAAAAATCTCAAAGGAAGGGATTAAGAGATGTGAACATCAAGTGCTTGTGAGGAAAATAATCAGGTCAAGCTTATTTTAAAGCACAGCCACTCATAGAGAAACCTGACACCAAGGAGGCCAGTAAGTAAAGAAAGAATGACCAGAGTCAGCAGAGTGAAGCTGGAGATATAGAAATAATTACAAACAGGAGACACTGTTGTTAGGGCGTATTCCTCACCATTATGCAATTAAACTTGAAAAGTTACATAAGCTAAATTATTTCCCAGAAATTTTCCATGACAAAGTATTTCCTCAGCAATAATCCCCCAAAAATGATTTAAGAAGAAAAAGAAAATATAGCTAGGCCAGTAACTACAGAACATATTTAAAAAGTTTTTCAAAAATAGCAGTGTAAGATGTACTTACAGTTGCATTCTTTAAACTATTCAGATAGCAGTTATTTTAAATGCTATTTAAACAGGTCACAGGGAAAGGAAGCTTTACAAATATGTTTAGGCCCAGCATGTGCATGGTGACACACATCTCTAATTGCAGCATGGAGGGGGCTGAGGCAGGAGGTCTTCAAGCTTGAGGCCAGCCTGTGGTAGAGAGCAATACATGTTCTCAATATAAACAAACAAACAAGCAAACACTCACAAAAATACCTTACATTATTTTTATAATTTTAAAAAGTATATGTGTGTGTGTGTGTCGACATCCAGTTGGACCAGCATTAGACCCATATTTATCACCTTGTACAAATATTAAGTCCAAGTGGATCAAGACCTTAACATAAGGCCTCACACACTAAATCTACTAGAAGAGAAAGTGGAAAAAAACCTAGAACTCATCTACACAGGTGACAACGTCCTGAACAGAACACCAACAGCTCAGGCTCTAAGACCAACAATCAATAAATGGGACCTTATGAAACTGAAAAGCTTCTGTAAGGCAAAAGACACTGTCATTTGAACAAAACGGCAGCCTACAGATTGGGAAAAAAATCTTCACCAACCCCACATCTGACAGAGGGCTAATATCTAAAATTTACAAAGAACTCAAGAAATTAAATGCCAAGAAACCAAATAATCCAATAAAAATGGGGAATAGAGCTAAACAGTGAATTCACAAAGGAGGAATCCCTAATGTCTGAGAGACACATGAAGAAATGCTCAGCATCCTTAATCATCAGAGAAATGCAACTCAAGATGACTCTGAGATTCCATTGCACACCTCTCAGAATGGCTAAGATCAAAAGCTCAAATGACAGCACATGCTGGCGAGGCTGTGGAGAAAGGGGAACACTCCCCCATTGCTGGTGGGAGTGCAGGCTTGTGCAACCACTATGAAATCAGTCTGGCGATATTTTAGAAAATTTGGAATAGCTCTACCTCAAGACTCAGCCATACCACTTCTGTGTATACATCCAAATGATCCCTCACCAAATCACAAGGAAGTTTCCTCATATGTGTTCATAGAAGCCTTATTTGTAATAGCTAGAAACTGGAAACAACCCAGATATCCCTCAAAGGAGGAATAGATAAAGAAAAACTGTGGTACATCTACACAATGGAATACTACTCAGCCATCAGAAACAACGAAATCATGCAATTTGCAGCCAAATGGATGGAACTAGAGAAGCTCATCCTGAGTGAGCTAACTCAAACTCAGAAGGATGCACATGGCATCTATTCACTTATAATCAGATTTTAGCCATACAGTACAGGATAACTATACTACAGCCAATGCATCAAAGGGAACAGGAACATAGACTTTGTTTCCTGTCAATGAGACACTTTGCCCTAGTGGTGCTGTCTTGTAGGCCCCAGTGAATGAGGAGGCTCTTGGGCCTCATATGACTGCTGAACTGGGCAGGGGACTGATATGTAGGGACATTGTACTCCAGAGGAGTGGGATGGAAGGGATGGGGGTAGAGGGTGGGAGGGTGGGAAAGAGGACACTGTGATAGAGATGTAACCTTAAGTAATAAATAAATATTTTTTAAAAATAAAGAAAAAAGTATATATATATATATATATATATATTTAAACTGTTTATAAAATTATATGTATGTATTTTTGTGTACATGTGTGGGTATGTGTGTTGGCATACACTTGGCACCATGTACATGTAGAGATCAGAGGACAAATTAAACTTGTCACTCTATTCCCCCACTATGGGTCCAAGGAATAAAACTCAAGTCCTCAAGCTTTGTGGCAAGTGCCTTTACCCATGGAACCATCTTGGGCCCACAAGAAAACCCAAATTTTAATGAACAGCAAATAAAATGATAAGCAAAATACTAAATGGTAAACTATAGATGGGGTTGTCTCAAATGGTAATTGTCATAAATGGAAGACAATGTTGGTTCAGAAAAAGGAAAGTGAGCTGAAGCACCTTCAAAGAACTTCATTAAGAGATGAGAGCGTCATGGGCACAGGCAGCCATGATGTGGACTGAATGGGGAACATGAACATTCCTGTCTAAGGATGGGCTCATCAGGAGATGGCAGTCATTGTGTATGTGGCTGGGTCCTCAAGGGATAAGTCCTGTGCTTCACAGTAACAAAGAGAATTTGAATCCCTTGTTTCCAGAGAATGGGAGAGGGCTCTGTATCAGAGGACATGGCCTGCCTGTTAAAAGTCAGGAAAGCATTGAAAAGCACCAGTTACTAATAACTGAAGGCTGCATTGGATCTGGGGAGTTGAGGGGTAAAGAACACACACACGCACATGCACACACACACACACACACACACACACACACACACACACACACACAC
>CAJQZJ010003646.1:11869520-11881129 GCA_907164525.1 Lophiomys imhausi
GCAATATTTGCTTATCTAAATATAAGAGATAGATAGGGCATCTTCAAAAACCTCAAGAGATCTGCAGAATATGGCATTCAAAGATGTTTTCTTAACTTAAGATTTTTTGATATCGAGACATGTCAGCTCCTGACAGCACCCCCTATTCTACTCCAAGTAGAAGATGAGCATCGAAGAATCTCCAGTGGGAGATGATTGAATTGGTGGTAAGCTGTTCTCTTGGCAAGAAAAATCCCTTGCTTCAACTGTAGACAGACTTCTGTCCAAAAAGGACAAAACTTGGAAGCAGGTAAGTCGACAGCCTAGCTCTGCCAAGACAGGGTAGGTAAGTCCTTCATAATTCCTGCTCTACAACCAATGTCTGTCAGAGAAATGGGGCCAAATGGCTGAAGATTGATGCTGTAATGTATGGAGAGAAAATGGGAACTGTCCAGGCAGCCACTGGTATGCCATTTTTTAGTTTTGGAAGCTGCAGGCCCTGCACTTCCTATATAATCAGATATATTTATCCCTCTCAGGTCTCTGAGGTGGTTGAAGAATAGATAGCTAGAGTCTCATAGTTAAATTTTGAGTTGTTTAGGAATCAAGAGGGTATTCTGGATCTAAGAAGATATTTTAAAAATTATGAGGCAAGTTAGTATTAAAGCTGAGTTAGATATAGAACTTTAAACTCATGGAGATGGTTATATAGTAGAACGTTAAAGTTAGGTGCCAAATACATATGGACTGGACATTGGGAATGTATGCTAAGCCATATAACTCTTATAATTGTGGCCTATTTATTTCTGTTGTTTTGTGTTGTATTTATAGTTATAAGAAAAAGAACCATTTTTTGGACTGAAAGGGAGAGCTGTTGGGGGGAAAAAAGAAATACCTTAATCAAAAAAAAAAGAAGAGAAGAGGATGGGGGGGTTGAGGGGGAGGAGGGTGGAAGGGTGGGACTGGAGGGGCGAGTAGGGAGGGGATTGTGATTGAGATGTAACTTGAAGAAATAAAAAATAAATTATTAAAAAAAAAGAAAACACACAGGCTTCTAAGGGATAAAATAAAATAAATTATAATAAGATAAATAGTAAAACAAACAAATCGGACCAGGACAAGACAAACAGAAGGCAAAGAGCTCTCCTCCTCAAAAAAGCACAAGAAGCAGATATAGACAGAGACACTTAGAATCCCACAAAACACAAAAACAGAAGTCACAATATATACCCAAAGAACTTGTAGGGTATAAAAAAGAGAGAAGAAATTAAAATAAAAATAAAAAAGATTAAAAAGAAGACCTAATATGAAGTGACATTACGAAACAAGCGTCCTCGGGAGATGCTGGTGACTGTTTTTTTGTTGGGTATCTACTATTGACCATGCTGTCTACCCTTGAGATTAGTTTCATGATGTAAACGACACCTTTCATGAAATATAATCTGTGGGCCCACAAAAATAGCTCAATAACTAAAAGCACTTGCAATTGAGACTAAAGACCTAAATTTGATCACTGGGACCCACATGGTTGAAGAATAGAACCAACCACCCCAAATTCATCTCTGACCTGCACATGGGAGCTATGGTACACCCACCCACATATACTCACTCAAACACATATTAATTAAAAATTTTAACTAATTAAATATACTTTTATACCATATAATTCAAACACTTAAGGTTGAATTTAATATTTTTGCTATATTACATTATTAAAGTTGAAGTTGTATATGTATTTTAAATACTTAATGCTACAAATACATATTTATTATATTTATGTACAAATGATTCAAATGATATTTTATATGTTTCTATATAATATATGGATATATATTCATTTGTATATACACAAATCAAATACAAAGTTATACACAGTTTAAATATTTATATGTAATACACATATTTATATCTAAATAACTCATATGGTATATATATATCTATAGAATATATAGTTATGTGTCTCTATCTATTTGTATGTATACACATGTATTCAGCACAATTTGTCATTATACCATTCTTAAATTTTGAGACAGGCTCTCACTGTCCCAAATGGCCTTGAATTCACTGTATAGTCCTGACTAGCCTTGGAATTTAAACTCATCTGTCTCCACTTTCTAGGTAGCTGGGATTACAGATCAGTCCTGCTACACTTAGGAATTTTTCTGTTAAATTACTTGTAATAAAACAGAAGTTGAATATTAGATGGTGCTGTAACTTCTATTTTCTGTAGCTTTTTTTTTTCCATTCCATGGAATATTTTTTTCACAGTCTGCAATAATATTTGAGCTTGTGGTTATCTTTATCTGAAACTTTGAACCTGTGTGATAGTGACCATCCAGTAGCAACACATTACGATTTGTATTAAAAAGATGATAATAACTATGGTGTTTACATCACTGTCACAAGTAGTCACCAAACGTCCCCTCTGCAGCATGAAGTGTCCCCTCTAGAACATCTTTCATGGTGTTCTCCTGATAGGGCTTCAGTCAGGGAGTGCTGCCATATCTCACATGTTGGTGTCAGACATTGGTCTGCGTTTACCGATTTTTTCTTAACCACTGTGTTCTACAGTGGTCACTACTAAAGGGCCTCACACTCAAAACAACTTTGCATTGAGGAAATAGACCTGGGCTGTGTGCAAAAGCTCTGCATGACCTGTGTGTGAGCAGTAAGATCTGAACTCCAAGCAGCCATCACACTCCTCCCAGCAGTGTTACAAGGTATTGGCACCCTGGGGAAGCCTTTCTTCCTGGAAACACAGTCACATTCATCCACAGTTAGAGAACAACCCATAAACAGGAGCAAAGGCCCTGCCTTCCCTTCTTTCCTCCATTATCCTGTCCCCCGCCCCATTCATTCCACAGCAAGCCCTATGTTCATGTCACACACAAGTTCTTTTCCAGGTATACGAGTGGTTCTGGGATGAACACATTTACTCCTGTTAAGTATTGGCTGGACATTTACCATGTGACTGGCATCCTGAGGGTTAATAATGTAAATATGTTGGCCTGCTCTTGTTAGACTTTTATGACAGTCAACAGAGAGATGGACATGTTACACAGTAGTCATTCCACAAAAATCAGTTCCACAGAAACATGAATACTCCCTTTTTAATAGCAGGTGATAATTACTTGCTGATCTTTTGCCCTGTTCTGATTTGTTTGTTTTGTTTTTTTTATTTATCTTATTAAACTTACTTTATTTTATCCCTTAGAAGCCTGCCTTTGGCATTCATGGCTCCATAGAGCAGTCACAAGTGTCACAGGTGGTCTCCTTCCTGTTTGAGTTCTGCGTTTTCTTCTTACCTTCCCACACATTCCTGTCTTAGAAGCAAAGCCTTTCCTTTGTGAACTTAAGCTCCTTATTTGCCACATAGCTTTGAATGATCTAGTTCAGCAGACCGGGTCAGGTGGAAGATGGTAAGGAGTCTAGTGAAGATGTGTATGTTTCTGTGTTGGGGGGCTGTATGTGCAGGAGTCTGAGGAGACAGAAGATACCATTGTATTCCCTGGAGCTGTTATTCCAGGAAGTCAAGAGCTGCCTAACACAGGTGCTAGGAATGGAACCCTGGGCCTCTGGGAGAACATCAAGTAAGTGTTCTTAATCATGGAGTCATATCTTCAGCACCAGAATTGGGTTCTTAAGAGCATTTCATTTCACACCTCTTATCTTACAAATGAGTGCTCATAATTTTCATCCCAGTAAACATTTATGAATGTTAATAATACGGAAGTACTTTGGCAAGTGATGCTCATGATAACAGACACAGGACCTGCATATGTTCTTCCTGACAGCATGTGCTTATCTCTAAGTGAACCTGTTTTCGCAGAGGAACCAGAAAAACTATAAAGTACCCACATGCCCAGGCACATAAATACACACACACACGCACATGCACACGCACATGTATACATGCAGAAGTCTCTAAAAGACATCCCTCAATAAGGCAATGCACCCTTTCTTCTAACATAAAAATCTTTGACTCTTGATCACACGCATAGTATGTAGTACAAACATATGATGCACGCAACAGGCAGATGCATCCTGATAATGTCACACGGCTTCTTGGAAGGGAAAGTAAAGTCAGTCATCTTGTGAGATGTGAAAGACTAACAAGGGCTCCTCAGCAAGTAAAAAGCTTGTCACACAAGCATGGAGATTTGAGTTTGTTTCTATATAAATCTGGACAAAGTAGCCCACTGCCTATATCTCCAGTACTCAGCAAGGAGGGCAAGTGAAGACAAGAGACTCCTCAGAAGCTTGAGGGACAAGATGGCCTGGCATATGCAGAAACAGCAGTAAGAGAGCCTTATGGTGGTAACACCTGGTGGTCTCCTCTGAATTCCCATATGTGCCTGAACTCACAAACACACACCCATGCATATATTCATTACATACAAACGTGTATACACTTATAACACATATGTACATGCATTTACTAACCCTAAACATGCAAGCACATGAGTAAATCACAACACTAGCATATACTCAAAATACACTCAAACTCACCACAAACATACACACATACCACACACACATATATTTACCACACATACATGCAATACACTAACCAAACACACAAATGTGTATGCATTCAGTCACAACACACACATACACTCAAATAAACATAGATATACTCACCACACATAATGTACACATACATACACTCACCACACATATACATATACTCACCAAACACAAACACACAGAGAGAGAGAGAGAGAGAGATGACAGAGAGACAGCAAGAAAACTACCTGATAAGTATAATCCTCTAAAGTATAGAAAGAGGGCTACAAGCTTCTATTGTGATGAAATTTCCATCTTTCTTCCTATAGGCATCTGTCTCTCTTTGACTACAAGCTAGAAGGAAATTTCTACGAAGACTAATCATTTATACACACTTCTGGGAAAATATACAAACTATGCTTTGCATCTGGCTTGAAACATTTTATTCAGTGTTAAACTTCAAGGTTCTTCGTTGCTCCAATTCAGTTGCCTTTCCCAGAGCTTTCAACCAAAGTGCCTTTTTGCACGAGGGTAAATTTGAAACAACTGTGATTTAATTCAGATCATCTCAATGGCCTCCCACCTCGCTCTGTCTTCTGCAGTCACCCACTCAAGCACTCATTAAGAACTTACCTATGTAATATGAGTCAGTCATCCTCCTGTACCACAGTCTGAGAGTATGAATGGTACCTGTGTAATATCAACCAGTCAGCCTCCTGTACCACAGTCTGAAAATATGAATGGTACCTGTGTAATATGAGTCAGTCATCCTCTTGTACCACAGTCTGAGTGTATGAATAGCACCTTCCATCACTTTTTGAATATACCCAGCAGTATTCAAAGACAGTTTTCAATTGCAATTTCTGTTAGACATAAATGTTCTTTTCAACATCAAAAACAAAACAGAACCAAATAAGACTGTTAAGAACAGAAACATCATTGATTGGCTCTTGGGTTTTCTTGTTATAAATTTAGTGTTTTAAAATTATATACAGTGTGCTCCTTGGAGATCAGTCTTATTTTATTTTTCTCTTATTATTTTAATTTATTACTCAGAGAAAAAAAATCCATAGTTTGATTTTTCTCTTTTGGGGGAGTTTAACTTCATCATAATTCCCTGCCATTCATGGTCTATGTGGATCTTAGAAATTTCTAGACTTCATTGAAAGATACAGGAATTCTCCACCCTGTTTGAGAATCCCTGCTACATCTTCAGTTTGTTTTCTAATTCTTTTTCACCATCCTGTTCATACTCTTGCTCAGTAGGATGACATCTCAAAAGTTGATTTTTATATTTGTTAAAATCCAAAATTGCAGATTTATAGAACATTCCAGAGTTGAACGTCTCTATATGTAAACATTGAGTTATACAGACCTTTCACTCTATTAACTGTGAGAATCTTCAGATGATGCTACTCTGCAAACAAACATGGCTGACTTTGATGTCTTATGGCAGTTATTTATTTAATTGAAAGTAAATTCATTCTATTCTTCATTCTTTTTTTCAGTGTTACTAAAGGGTTTACTATATGTGTACTAAGACTAATATTATAAATAGGAGTGTACTCTAAAAAAGGTTACAGTTAATGTCTGTTAAGATCTAGGTCTTTCTTTTTTTTAAGGATTTTTCCTTTTATCCCCTCCCTTTTTGGGATTATATATTTTTTAATTTATTCTTTTATTTCTTCAAATTACATCTCAATCACAACCTCCTCCCTCCTCCCCACTCTGGTCCCACCCTCCCACCCTCTTCCCCATCACATCCCCCATCGTTTCCTTTTTAAAATTGGGAATTGTTCGGGCAGCCAATTGTCTGTCATTTCTTAGTTTTGGAAGCTGCTGGCCCTGTACTTCCTGTATAATCAGATATATTTATCCTTCTCTGGTCTCTGATGTGGTTGAAGACTAGATAGTTATAGTCTCATGGTTAAATTTTGAGTTGTTTAGGAATTAAGAGGGTGTTATGGATCTAAGAAGATGTTTTTAAGTTGGTGGTCCAAGTTAGGATGGAAGCTGAATTGGATTTAGACTCATGGAGATGGATGCATAGTAGAATGTAAAACCACTTTCAAAATATGTATGAACTTGACATTGGGAAAGTATGTTATGCCTTGTAATTTTCATAATTGTGGCCTAATTATTCTTATTTTTTATTGTTTGTTGTTATAAGAGAAAGAGCCATTTGCTAGACTGAAAGGAGGAGCTGCTGGGGGTTGAGATCTAGGTCTTTCAAATTGATATACACTCAATGGAGAGAGAACTGTCCAAGGTTATTTCAAGAAAAAGAGTAAATGCGATATTTGAAATTTACCATAATTCCATTGTAAACTCACTCAGCTTCACTCTCATTGTAGACAACGAGCTTCACTGTACTATTCATACTTTTGCATAGAAATAAGGAACTTACCACACTGGACACTACCTGAACTGTGGAATTAATGTATTTTAGCTGTCTCTGGGGGAAAGAGGCTTCAAGAAAGAATGACAGTGTACTCTCTGCACTAACTGGAGGATTCTTCATACTTGAGTACTTACTGTTATCCAAAAAAGAGTGTAATTTATACCATTTGCCTCCCACTCTCTTGGAAGAAGTACAATAGGCAAAAGCTATTTTAAAGGAGATATGGCAGATTGGCCATCAACATGCTAAAGGCATCCTTCATTCTGAGCATCCAAGAGTGCTGAGTGGTTTCCTTTCTTGTTTTGTGAAGCATGGCTAATATGCAGAATGCTGACTAGAAGCCCTGCCAATCTGGCACCTCCAGATGGTGGGGCGATGCAGATTTATAAATTGGATTGCTACCTTTTCCGAATGTATCATACGTTCCCTAATCATTTTTCTCCTTACTGTATGCCTCATTAAGTGGAAAGTTTCAAAGATGCTGGATAAATTGTGCATAAACTGGCAGCCAGGTGTCATGAATAACTTGACTCAGCCTCCCTAAGACCCTGATTTATGCTTGGGCATTTTCTCAGGTTATCAGACATTCAATTTTAACATTCTACTGCTTTGAATCTTTGAGGCCTTTTCTGTACATGTATGAACCCCCAGTAAAAGTTGAAAAGCATTGATTGATTGATTTAGAAATATTAAATGCATGTTCTCATGCAATGCTACACTATTAAACCTTTGATATTTTCACTTGTAAGTTAGAGGTAACAAGAAACACAAATGGCACATATTTTCACTTTTATAGTATTCAAGGGACTCAGTGGGTACTGAATTTAACAGAAGTTTATGAACTGTGTATGTGGCAGGCACAATACATAGCCAGGTTACTATTTTGCCCTAATGTGGAATAGTTACGTGATATAAATTAGTTGCAGAGTCAAATCTTCCAGTTGTAGCATGCCATGGGTTCTCATGCAACAGATAAACATGAAACTTCAGCACTTGAGAGAACGCTGTAGCTATGAAGTTCTATCTTGTGGGGAGGAGGAACTGGATTCTGTCATTTAAGCCAGACTGTGGGATAGTCTTTCCCCTCCATACAGCAGCCCAAAAGTTGAAATAAGTTTTCTAAAGCTTGATTTGAGTAACTAACAACTCCATTAGACCATGATGTCATCAGAGATTTTATTGACACACATAAGAAGAGTTATGAAGGAGAATCTGAGAGAAGCCAGCAGAGACTGGCAGACAACCTTAAGATGAGAGCAAGAGGGAAAACAATGGCAAAGTAGAGGCCGTGATTAGTAATATGATGGTCAGCTTGACAGGATAAACTACTGGACATGTCTGTGGAAGAGGTTCTAGACTGGGTTTGTTGGGGTAGGAAGAATCCCCCCCCAAATTATAAGTAAGCACAGCTTCATTCTGCAGGCTAGGATCCCAGAAATAACTATAAAGGAGAAATGACTAGGTCCAGTGTCATAGTTTTGCCAACTATGTCATACTTTTGCTCTCAGAACCTAAAGTAATCTGAGAGCAAAGTCTTGATTCAGGAATAGTCTTCACACTGGTGTAGGTGTATCTTTTAAACTACATTTATTAATATCTATAAGTACCTACCAACCAACTGACCCTAACACTTTAGAAAGGATACCCAGATTAAGACATCCTCAGGGGCATGTCCTTTGAGGGCAACTTGTCAGCAGTGTGTCTGCAGGAATACCTCAATCAGCAGTCACTCAGTGGTCACCTGGCTCTGGCATTGCTATGGCAGTCTCACTTCTGCTTGGGGTCGACCTCCTCCATCCTTCCCTAGTGCTGCCCCTGCCCACCAGCCTGCACAGTCAGTTTGTTGCAGGCTTCCATGTTCTTAAGAATCTTCTCTGTGCACGTCCTACACCATGTGTCTTCTGCTAGCCCAAATTTGCTGTCTCAGGGTTGGTCCCACCTGAGGCCACAATCTCCTCGCCATCCACTGGCCTAGACACAGGCCGTTGATGCACCTCAACTTGAAGTTGTGCATTTTCCCTGCTGGCAGTTGGCACATGTCTGCTTGGCACTGAGGTCACTGGAAGGTCTCGAGCTTTTTTCTACCATGCCCTTCGGCAAGACTCTGCCTCTGTGGCCGGCGCTGCTTTCTGGCTTTCTGCAGCTTTTCTCAACCTTCATAGACTCTGCCCACCTAGACCACAATCTTCATCAAGTCTCTGTAGCTAGAGTCTTTTGAAGTTAGGCAGAAATGAGCAGCTGAGCAGTGTTCAGAGGCAAGGCCAAGCAAAAAGCTCTCACTCTCCACGTCCCTGGGCTTCTATTTTATTTCTCCTTACTTGTTTGTTTATTTATTTATTTATTTATTTATTTATTTATTTATTTATTTATTATTTCTTCAAGTTACATCTCAGTCACAATCCCCTCCTTCCTCCCTCCTCTGGTCCCACCCTCTCACCCTCTTTCCTCTCAAACCCCCCATCCACTTCCTTTTTTTTTTTAAGTTTAAGGTATATCTCCCCCCCAACAGATACCCAATAGCCATTGTTTTAGTCCAACAAATGGCTCTTTCTCTTATAACAACAAATACAATACAAAACAACAGAAATGATTAGGCCACAATTAATGATAATTATAAGACTTAGCATACATTCCTAATGTCCAGTCCATACATATTTGGCAACTGACTTTAACATTCTACTATCCAACCATCTCCATGAGTTTAAAGTTCTATATTCAACTCAGCTTCCATCCTAACTTGCATCACAATTTTAAAAACATCTTTTTAGATCCAGAGATCCAGAACACCCTCTTAATTCCTAAACAACTCAAAATTTAACTATGAGATTCTAGCTATCTATCTTCAACCACATCAGAGACCTGAGAAGGATAAATATATCTGATTATACAGGAAGTGCAGGGCCAGGAGCTTCCAAAACTAAGAAGTGACATACTGGTGGCTGCCTGGACAGTTCCCAAATTCTCTCCATACATTAAAGCATCAGTCTTCATCTGTTTGGCCCCGTTTCTCTGACAGACATTGATTGCAAAGTAGGAATCAGGCTGGACTTGCCTACCCTGCCTTGGCAGAGCTAGGCTGTCAACTTACCTGCTTCCAAGTTTTGTCCTTTTTGGACAGCATTCTGTCTACAGTTGAAGCAAGGGATTTTTCTTGCCAAGTGATAGGCTTGCCACTAATTCAACCATCTCCAATTGGAGATTCTTCAATGCTCATCTTCTACTTGGAGTAGAATAGGGGGTGCTGTCAGGAGCTGACATGTCTCAATATCAAAAAAATATTAAGTTCAGAAAACATCTTTGAATTAGGCTTTCTTTTTTATACCTGTCTCTGAATTATGTATCAGGCAGTTTTTTTTTTTTCCATTCGTCAGCTTTATGCCCTCCTCCTGAGGTCTACCTGTTGACCAGGAGCACATGTGCTGCCAGGTGTTTCCCACAGGTACAAGGCTTGAGTCTGACTTTGTATGCCCCTTTTAAGAGTCTGCATTTCAGGTAAAGTCTATGTTCCTGTTCTTTTTGGTGTGTTGGTTGTAGAATAGTTATCCTGTACTATATGACTAAAGTCCAATTATAAGTGAGTAGATGCCATGTGCATCTTTCTGAGTCTGGGACCAGGAGGGGTGGAAAGAGGGCACTGTGATGGAGATGTAGCTTGAAGTAATAAATAAACATAAAAAAAAGAACCTGCATTTCAGAAAGTCTTATGTATTCACTACACATTGGCCTGTAAATGTCTATCATGGAGAGTCTTCATTGTTAATTGATAGAGAAGAGCCTGACCCATTGTGGGCAAATCGTTCCTTGGGCAGGTGGTCCCCAGGATTCATAAGAAATCCACTCAAGCATGAGCTCATGGACTAGTCAACAAACAGCCTTCCTCCATGGTCTGTGATTTAAATTCTGTACTGACATCCTCTCAGTGATGGATTTTAATCTGTACATTTAAATAAGCCCATTCTTCCCAGAAGTTGCTCTAGATATGAGTATTTTATCATAGTAATAGACTCCAAACTAAAACAAGAAGTATTCTGCTTTCTCCATTTTCTGATATAGACACAATGTGACTAGCTGCCTATGCTTCTGCTGCCATGTCTTCCCTGCCATGGTGGACTGTATCCCCTTACACTATGAGTCAAAATAAATCTTCCTCTCTCAAGTTGCTTTTGTAAGGCATAGATCACAGCCATTATAAAAATGATTAATACATGTGCCAAGCACTTGAGCGAAACTGTAATTTAATTATCAATTGTATTTATTAATAAGTATAAATGGTAAAATTAGGCCAGCAGAGCAGTAGGTGGCCTGGCGGGATATCAGCCAGTGGTCTGGTCTGCCTTAAGCGGCCTCCTGATTTGTCCTGGGGAAAAAGCCCTGGACCAAGGGTGGCCTACACCACCTGTAACCTAAACTCTGTTAACTAATATAACTTGTTCTATAAGGCCAGTAGAATTGCCGGCAGCTTGGCAGAAGATTCACCGGAGCTTGTCCAGAGGCTGATGGCCCTGGACTGCTTGGACTGAGGGCCTATAAGCTTCTGTAGTCCTTTCCCCAATAATTAAATACACCAAGACCTTTTAATGTTTCAATGCTTAACCCTTAGCTGGGAAGACTCTCAATTAGCTACTCTAAGCTAACCAGGATCACCTAATCCCAAACCACCATGTGCCTGTGATTACCTTTCAAAGTTCTCAAACACTGATTTGATGTCTCCCACTGGAAAGAG
>CAJQZJ010003646.1:11881139-11908731 GCA_907164525.1 Lophiomys imhausi
CTTTCAAAGTTCTCAAACACTGATTTGATGTCTCCCACTGGAAAGAGCAATTCCTCTGTGTAAAATGCAGGGCTCCTGTTTTAGTCTTAGGAAGTCCCACCTTCCCATACTCTTTCTGCCCAGCTAATTGGCTATCAGCAACTTTTATTAACCAGATCTCAGCATTGAAATCAGCCTGTTAGAAGCAATGTTATTAGACCTTCCCCAACACTTGACTATTTTACCTAACTTTAATTTTTAATTAATTTTTTAATTTTAAATTTAATATTTTATTGCAATGTGTTTTTCATATGTTAGGGTCTTGAAAGTTAGAAATTCAAATATTAAATCAGAATGACATAGTGAAAGATTAGCAAGAATAAACATAAGGCTCAATTCCACATATAAAAAAAGTGATAATTTAAAAAATAAAGCCTTAATTTGACAGTCTAAGATATATTTCAAGCACAAAAACTAAGAGCCCAATGGAAAAAATTTACTTGGAAATTAGTACTGCTGTTACAAAAAGTAATTAAAACATTTAACATATGGTATATAAATAAATGTCTTCATTGACAACTAAACTCTTTATTTGGAAGATCAATTCTGATAAACTATATAAAATTACCTTACCCAAGGTTATTTAATCACCATGCAAACCCATTTTATCTCAAACTCAATTCTTTAATCAAAGTCAATCATTCCCTTTGCAAATCTGTCTTCTCACCAGTAACTCAGAAAACCTACCTGCTTCTCTGTTTGGCTCAATGGCTTCTACAGGTCTGCTGAGACAGAGAAGAGAAAGTATATATAGCCACTAACACCAGCTTGTACTGCAAAAGAACATGTCTAGTCTCATTAAATCCTATCCATCTGTAGCTAGTCATAAGGACTGTACCTATAGGAAAGTGTTGCCAATAATGGCCCCATAATGTGTCCCATTGCTAAGAGAAACAATTTATTAACTGTAGAGTTTGCTTCTATTGTGGAAGTAGTGGGCAACCTCAAGTAGAAATTTGGAGAGTTAGGGAAAATAGACAAGTGATGCTCTTTCCCTCTAATGAGAATGCTAAATGAAGAATAAAATGAACAAATGAGGCAGAGATGATAAAAGCTTTCTGAAGAGAAGTGCTGAGAAAGAAAGAAAGAAAGAAAGAAAGAAAGAAAGAAAGAAAGAAAGGAAGGAAAGAAGGAAGGAAGAAACAGTGGTGTAATTGTAGTGACCTGGTAAATGGGAAGTTGAATTAACAAAATCTTGTCCACATGTACACAAGTTGAAACCCTTCTACCTCAAAGATGGAAGGGAAATATAAATCTTCCAAAAAAGCAAGAGAAAAATACTCACACAGAAACCTAACATATACAGTTATCTGCCATTTAGTAACATTGGGTCCAGACAAGAAGGGGGAAATGTTCTCAAATCCTGAAGAAACGGAATCAATTTAAAACCCAGCATTATGTCCCCAGTCAAAGATGAGACCAAAGGTTTACTCCTGAAAGAGATTAAGATGTTTGCTTTTTGTAAATTTCGTACATTTGTAATTTGTTAGTAACATCTTCAAATATACTCATCAGTATCCAACTGTAGCAAAATTAAAGGTGATTTAGCACAGGGAAAGAGCATTATCCAAAGCTGTGGTTCTCATCCTGTGGGTCGTGACCCCTTTGGGTGTCACATATCAGACACCCTGCATATCAGATATTTACATTGTGATTCATAATAGTAGCAAGGAAACAATTTTATGGTTGATGGTCACCACACTATGAGGAACTATATTAAAGACTCACATCATTAGGGAGGTTGAGAACCACTGGTCTAGGATAGTGAAAGTCCAGTATGACACAGACTAGGAAAAAAAAAACCAACCAAATGAAAACAAACACAAGGAACAAAAAACTTGGAGGGTAATCTCACAGAAATGCCAGTACAATTCATGTTGCCAACTTCAGAGGTCCGTGGGAGGTTTGGGTGTGTTTCTGTTCTGCATGGTTTCAACTACACAGCTCCATTGTTTTATGGATGAGTCGTGCATGTGTGTAGCCATACTAGTTTGAGTGTGGTTGTCGATTTATGTTTTAAAAACCTAAGTGCAAACAGAGATCAAGGAATCTTATTGCTAGTTGTCAAAATATAAACAACTTTGTGAATTTTGTTAATATTTGGTGCAGTGTTTACAGTACTTGGAACTTCTAGGAGAGGAGGAAGTCACAAGAAAGTCCTTGTCCTTTTTCTTCTCTAGCAGGAAACATTGGGAAATGAAGAAGTGAGAACCCAAGTTTAGTGTTTAACCCAAAAGTTATCAACCTTTTAAAAATGTAATATATCTGCCGGGCGGTGGTGGCTCACGCCTTTAATCCCAGCACTTGGGAGGCAGAGGCAGGCGGATCTTTGTGAGTTCGAGGCCAGCCTGGTCTACAAAGTGAGTCCAGGACAGCCAGAGATATTCAGAGAAACCCTGTCTCGAAATACCAAAAAAAAAACAAACAAAAAAAATGTAATATATCTAATAATTTTGAGAGTTGAAAGTGAAAGAGATACAGAAAGTAAGATATGCATGAATTTTAGAAAGTAATGAGATAAAACTTCTCCAGAAAATAAGAATATGAAGTTGGGGCATACATAAATTGCATAATTTCAAAAGAAAATCAGAAATATTCTCTAGGAAATAGGATTTAAAAATTACTTTGAAATTCTACCCTTGAGGCTGGAGAGATAGATCAGTGGTTAAGATTCCTTGCTGTTCCCAGCACCAATGTCTGGAGACTCACAACCACCTATAACTCTGATTCAGGAGAATTGGTGTCCTTTTATGACCTCTGTGGCCACCTACTCCAATGTGGCAGACACACAGACATACATATGGGCATTTACATAAATAAAATATTTAATTTTTTTAGAAAAGAATCTACCCCCCTCTTCATAGTTGACATTTATTACAACATAATTTTTAAATTTATAAAATCAAAGTGAAATGGTACAAATATTATCCCAAAATAGTGTTAGTAGTCAAGAATTATCTCATGTATAATTTCCACAGATTCTGTCATTTTTTTTTCTAAAAACACATGTAGTCTACTTATAATTTAATGTGGCCTGGAGAAAATCATTAATAATATTTATTTTTCTTCTTATCAGGCTTTCTAATGAGGGGGGTTGTAAGATTAAATGCCACTAGTAGAATTAATTTATTCCCATGATTCTTCATTGTCTATTCTTTGAGTCTACAGCTGTAATCTACTCTTTCTTAGCTTGATGCCATGAAAATTAAAAACAATATAATATATTAATATATGTGTGTATATATTAAAAGCAGGATGTGAAATTACAGGCTTCAGTGTCAAAAATGAGGGGTTTGAATGGCATTAGAAACTGGGAATTCAATGTGGTTTAAAGATGGAGATACTTCCTGGGGCTCTGGGTAATATGTGAGAACTCTGATCAGGTTGTAAGTCTGAATGCTAGAGAATGGATCAGACTCAAGAGTCGAGCTCAGCTTTCTTCTGTAAGCTAACACTGAGAAAACCTGTCGATAAAAGGGCACCCGTACATCTCCATGAAGAGGTGGAAACAGTCACAACTTTTAAACTGTGAGCAGCTCACTTGTTGTCATGATTGTGTCTTTCTGATTAAACTTTCCAGTTTAAGTTTGGATTCTATCGTTGACAGGAGACATCACCATTTACATTTGGCTTTGTTGTCTGCAGCTGTTAGTGTTTGGGGCACTCATTTATTTTCCACTTCTTAATTCTTCAGATTGATCAATGAAAATTGGTTTAAGAAGATCATCTGGAATAGTTTTGTAAGAACTCAGGAGTAGCTAGAAAGTAATTTTCTTTTAAGACAGTGTCTCACTATGCCATTCTGGCTACCCTGGAATGCACTCTGTATACCAGGCTGGCCCTAACCTCACAGAGACCATCCTGGCTCTGCCTCCACCTCAGCCCCCCACCTCACCCCTACCCCCACCCCCACCTCTGCCTGAATACTGGAATTACAGGTCTACATTGTCACATTTCATGCTAGTAGAGATTTTTATTGAAGCATAAAATTTTCACATATATGTATGGATTCAAACATTGGTTATTTCATTTAGTCTACATTGTAATTTTCATGTCCTGTATAATATGCTAAGGGTAATAGCATTGATGTTCTCCTGTTAATTTCTCTTCATTTCTGAGCTACTTATTTAAATTCCTCTACAATTGCACGGCCATTCATTGTTCTAAGTTATACATTTTACATTTACTATTTTATAGAATCTATTTTTATCTTGTTTGACATTTTAGATCTCAGGCAACTTGATTGGATGCTAATCATATTCTGGATCATTAGTTAACACAAAAGCAGCAATCTTCAAAATTAATTTTGGAAAATGAAAATTATTTTTCATTTCTGAAAATTCTTAGAGAAATTTTATAGGTTTTTTTCAATTTAATATATGAGTTTCATTTTAAAAATTTGACCCAGTCAAGTTATGTCAGGGTGTATAAAATTTCCAGTTCATTTTAATCAATATACCATTTTGTTTGAATAAACTTTACCCTTTAGCATTAACATCTTAATGCTCTTTATCATTTAACATCTGAAAGTATTTTTGTACTTGATTTTTTTTTTTGACACATAGATTCTCCCCCAAATGCTCCATGATATGCTGACATTTCAATTAGCATTTCTTTCTGCTAATCCAAAAAATTTGATTCTATTTAGCATTGTTAGACACTGGTGTTCTGATGGGAAAGCTTTAGCTGCCTATTTTTTTTTTATAAGTTTATTTCTTACTTCAGGTCACATCTCTATCACAGTGTCCTCTTTCCACCTCTCCCATTCCTGCCCTCCCACCCTCTACCCCCTATCCTTTCCATCCCACTCCTCTGGAGTGGAGTGTCCCTACATATCAGTGCCCCGCCCCAGTTCAGCAGTCATATGAGGTCCAAGACCCTGCTCATACACTGGGGGCTACAAGGCAGCACCACTAGGGTAAAAGTGTCTCATTGACAGGAAAAAAAAGTCTATGTTCCTGTTCCCTTTGGTGCATTGACTGTAGTATAGTTATCCTGTACTATATGACTAAAATCTGACTATAAATGAATAGATGTCATGAGCATCCTTCTGAGCCTGGGTTAACTCACTCAAGATGAGCTTCTCTAGTTCCATCCATTTGGCTGCAAATTGCATGATTTCATTGTTTGTGATGGCTGAGTAGTATTCCATTGTGTAGATGTACCACAGTTTTTTTTTATCCATTCCTCAGTTGAGGTATATCTAGGTTGTTTCCAGTTACTAGCTATTACAAATAAGGCTACTATGAACATAGATGAAGAAACGTCCTTGTGGTTTGGTGAGGAATCATTTGGATGTATACCCAGAAGTGGAATAGCCAGAATCCACCTTAAGCAAGCTGAGAAAATTAGCACCATTGTAGCAATGTTGTCCTTCTTTCAATTGCTGATTTTAAGTCTTCATAGTCTCACTTTCAGGTTTTGTTGTTTTTTTTCTGTAGGTTACTTTTCTTAGCTCATACAATATATTTAAACTTGTATCATTCATTCATTCATTCATTCATAAGCCAGGGTCATTTCCTGCTCTGTATTTCATGTTGGCCTCAAACTGTATGTTGCTGGTACTGCCTCCCAAGTGCTGTGATTACAGATGTATAGGCCAAACTAAAAATCCGTGTGTTTAGTTTGTTTACTTTTTCCACTCAATGACGTTCTTAATTCTCAGGCTAAGAAGGACAATAACTCAATAAACCATTTCTTTTCCTTTTCCCATACTGAAGGCTTTTTGGTTATTGTTGGGATTGATGCTAAGTAATATAAAACCGTATAGGACATAAATAATATTTCCAGAGTTCACTTGCTACCAGTTTACATTTTAAGGAAGGAGTCTCCATCCTGGTCAACCATGGTATTCTGAGCTCATATATAGACACCCACACTGTGTATGTGTTTGATCTGCTTGGTGTAGTTTGGAGATGTTTGGAAACAATGTACCTAGAGATTTTGTGCATGAAACATAACCATGCACAAGGTACTGATGTGTCTTTGATATGGGTGTGTACATGATCATATGGGTGTATGGTACATGTGTGTGCACCTGTCCATGTGGAGGGGCACACATGCACATGAGTACATACATATGAATGTGTTGCATGCATGTAGAGGCCAGTGCTGCATGTCTACTGTCTTATATCTCTCCTTTAGTTTTAGAGGGGGGATCCCCCATTTGGACCTGAGCTCACTGTGTGGGTGAAGTGGCTGGCAAGTAAACCCAGGGATTGGTTTGTTTCTGCCTCCTGGCTCATGGATTTCAACTTTTCATGCTGTTCTGTGTTGTTGTACCCTTGCTGAATCATCAGTTCAGATAACTGACACATGTTTCTTTGATGTTTGATACTCTTCTTGGTATACACATATAAACATAAAATATGGCAGCCAGTCATTTTACTTTACAACATATCATGCCTCAATAGAACATGTCAGTCATCATTCTGATGAGCTGTCGTCCCATTAGATGTTTCTTGATGTTTTACAAGAGCATAAATTTAGGGGCTGGAGAGATGTCTCAGGGGTCAATAGCACTTTCTTGCTCTTCTATAGGACCTGAGTTCAGCGTCCATCATCCACACGACAACTCACAACCCTTTGTAACTCCAGTTCCACGGATTCGATGCTCTATTCTGGCCTCCGTGAGCACCAGCCACATCCATGGTTCATCTGTATATATGCAGGATGAACATGTACACTAACATAATACACACATGTTTTGAACCTTTCAGAAAGTATGAACTTTATGTTAAGGTTACTTTTAATTTAGTGACAATAAACCTGTTTACTGAAAAGGCAATTGAGCTATGCAGTTTGTAGAATTAGAGATGTTAGAATTTTGAGAAATTTTGGTAATTTTCACAGCAGCTCTTGACAGGGCATTTAAACATAAGCTGGGCACACTGGCAGCATCCAAGTCTGTCCTCAAAGCATCCGAGCTCGAAGCTGTGCCCATGGTTCTCGGAGAATAGCGATGATGTCTTGGCTGTGTTGTTTGCAAATGACAGAAGTGAATAAAGATGAGAGACTGAGATGCAGTTGCTAGTGGTCTTGCCAGTCAAAATAAGATCAAATCTTTAGGCAGCCTGGCCTCCTGCTTCTCCTTCAGTATACTTGTTACTGAGAACAGAAGGCCTAATTGTCCATCTGACAGATATTCCATGACAAGTGTTCACAACGGAGCATTACAAACTCCATACCAAAAATAAAGGAACTTGGACAGTCACTAATGCCACATACTGTGTGCATTTAAAAAAAAAATACTACTACCAGACTAACTAACCCATTACAAACTAGCTTCTCAGAAAGATGATTTTGTTCCATCTCTGTAATAAACACCTAAGCTGCTACTTCTTATCAAGTAAGGTGTGCTGCGACAAGGAGAGAAGCAAATATTGATCTTCAACTGTGCAAATCCGTGAAATGGAATTTCTGTGCCAAGTTTTGGCTAATGAATGCAGAACATGTACCTAATTCACTAGACAGTTACCACAGAGCAGCTGACATCATCTGGAACACTGCTGAAATGCAGCTTACCAGTTCTTGATAAAGAAATGAATCTGAATTGAGGAAATGCACAAAAGAGCCAAAAATACCTACACCAACACAGTGTGAGACACGATGCAGGATATAAATCAAATTACATGCTTCAGAATCCTGGTTTTGTTTTGTTTGAGCTTAGATTTTGATAGGATATCGATGCAATTTTGAATGTGAATTATCTCCTAAGAGCTCATGCTTGAATATTTGGTTCCAGGATGGTGGCAAAACATATGTATGTGGCAAAATATGTGTATACTATTATACACACACACAATTATAGAACCTTTATGAAGGAGATACCAGATAAAGTGAGCTCCAAGGGCTGTCTGTGAAGTCCTCTAGCCTGGCCCTGTTTCCTGATAATTCCATGCATTGGAGAGTCACCCCTTCCATCTCACTTTCTCTGCTATGATGGACTACATTCCTTCTTAAACCACAAGACAAAGTTAACTTTTCCTCCCTCAAGTTGCTCCTGGCTGTGTATTTGGTTACAGCAGTGAGAAATGTAACAAATACAGGAATCGAGATAAAGGGATAAGATGAAAAATATTCCTAGGGACTTGTCAAAGAAATCCAAGACTGAGTTACTAAAAATCTATTTTATTGGAAAAAACGTAAAGTAAAGCCTTTGCTACAAAGACTAGTCTAATAGAATAGTACAAATGTTACACCTTATTTTGAAGGTTCCTAAGCTTATTACTCAGGGACTGAATGCAGGATGAAAAAAAAATCCTGATACAAACAAACAAAAAACATTGAGGAGATGGGAAACTGAGACTCCAGACTTCAGAAGAAAAGTCAATGGAACTTGGTTTACAGAAAAATAAAAATAGAAAATAAGCTATGTACAATACTCTCGAGTGGTGGTGGTGATGGTGGTGGTGGTGGTGGTGGTAATGGTGGTGGTGGTGGTGGTGGTGGTGCTAATGGTGGTGGTGGTGGTGGTTACATTGTTGTTGAAGCTAGAAACCAGTTTGACTCACAGGTGATATTGTACTGGTAAACCAGGACCAAGAATTTAGAGAATATTCCATTATAATTGTTTGAGTTTTTTTTCTAAAAATTATGAACAAGGTTAACAAACCCATTTCAGCCACTTTAAGATACTGATGATTTAATCAACACAGGGGGGATTCAAAAGATAGGAACAAGAAAATTTGTGACAACATGGGGGTGGTCGAGGGAGGGCATATACAAGATCTGTAAGCAGAGACTGTTTTAAGAGAACATTTGATGTTCAATTTATCAAACCAATAAGGATGCATCACACTTTGACAGGTTAAGAGAGGGAAGAAAAGTCAGATGCAGTGATGTGAGGTTGCCATGGTTGCCATCCTAGCACTGGAGGCAGTGATAAGTGGGTCTGAGGGCTTGCTGCCCACCCAGATGACCCAACTTGGTGAGCTCTGCCAAGGTGACACAAAACAAGGTGAGTGACAACTGAGGGAAAACATCTGAGGCTGACTTCTACCTTCCATATTCATGTCCCACAAGATGGGGAAGGCAAGAAAGGAGGGAGGGAGGGAAGGAGACAGAGACAGAAGAAGGAGGAGGGGAAAAAGAAAAAAATTATCAATTATCCCCACAGTTCTAGAGAAACACACAGACTAGATTGTACATAGATATCTGATAAAAATTACTGTTAACAAAAAGTAGAGATTGCCGTTTGAACATGTCCTACCTTTACATCAGATGGAGAGGCGTGTTTTGGGCTTAGGACAGGCATGTATAACTGGACAGGCCAGTCACAGAAGGGAGAGCCAGAGGATCTCTACAGTGTAATTAACCAAGAAAAAGCCCAGGCCTCGCTAGAATTTAAGCTCCACTATGTTCACATTGTTTCTGACTCAAAACATAATTGCTAAATTGATTGCCAAGTTGTATATATTAAAAAGGAAAGAGGAACGGTGCAAGTTTTCAAGTTAGTGCAGCCAATAATATTTCTGAATACCCCAGAGATGAAACTAAAGGGGAATTGTGCCTGAGAGAGGAACTAGACACATTGACTGGCTACAAAGACATAAATAGCACAAAACATGACATTTACACAAAGTTGATTTTAAGACACCAAAAAAAGCAAATTAAGAATATTTTAATAAGGCTTGGACATATATCTCAATGGTGGGGCTCTTGCCCAGTATGAATATAGGGAATTACACAATTCCCTATATTCAATTCCCAGATCACACATAAAAAAGAACATTTTAATAAATACACAATATGCCTCATATAGAGGCAGACAAAACTCACATTTAAAGTCAAAATTAACACTAAGTTAATAAATGAAGTTTATTTTTATCTGTAAAAATTGATTATAAACTAAATATGAAAATCTAGAAATAAGATTATCCAGGAGTATGAACATACCCTGCCAAGTATGGAAATATAAAGTTTCAATTGAGTTCTTTTACTAATAGTTGAGGAACACACACCTTAAAACAGAAAATAAAGTACAGAAACAGCTTCCAGAAAATACGGAAGAACAGTATAAAATGAGATTTGCAATTCAAATCAATAAAAGAAGATGGATTAATTAACAAACAGTGGCAGCCAAACATAGACCAATTAAGGCCAATTTACCTCACTTCTTGCTCTAAAGTAAAATCTAATAAACAATGATTTATAAAAATGTGAAAATATTAGAAGACTGAGGACTCAGAAGGCAAATAAGAGTGAGAAGATGACATATGTTTTAAAGGGGAATAAACAAGGCTGAGGATGCAGCTGACTGGTAGAGTGCTTGGTTAATGTGCACAAAGCCCTGGGTTCCATCCCCAGCATTGCATAGAGCGGGGCATGGGGTGCACAGCTGATATTCCAGTACCTGGAAATGGAGGTGGGAAGGGGAGAAGTTTAAAACCATCCTTGGCTGCATAGAGAGTTCCAAGCTAGCCTGGGCTATGTGAGACTCTGTGAAAACAAATATACACAAAAGATGTATAAGATACGGAATAAACATAAAACTAAAAGAGGCAACACACAGGAAAAAACTGTTTTTAGTATATATGCCTCACAGGAAATTAATTTCAGTTTTGCATTTATAGCTAAACATTCATTGATGTTAAGAAGAAAGGACACATAAATACATCTAGAAAAATGATAAAGACTGTCAAAAGAAATTGTGAAGATTAAAAAGAAAAATGACTTTTAAAATAAAATAATTTTAATGCATTCACAATTATAGATATGCATATTAAAATAACAAAGAGGTATAATTTTTTTTTACTGTTTGTTTATTACTTCAATTTACATCTCCGTCCCAGTACCCTCTCTCCACCCTCTCACCCTCCCACCCTCTGCCTTCTCCCACCTACCCTACTCCTAAGGTGTGTGGTGCCCTATATATCAGCCCCCTTCAGTTCAGCAGCCGTATGAGGGCTAAGAGCTTCCTCTTGCACTGGCGGCCTACACAGCCGCTCCAACAGAGGTATGATTTCTAAACAAGCAGCTAGGCAGATCATAGATTATACAAGTGCTGGTACACATATGAGAAAATTATCTGTGCTGTTCACGTTGTTGACAACATAGATTCTGCTTGGAAATCTATCATAGTATACCCAAATTTTAAATGCAAGTTCTTCCTGACTCCAACGATGCTTCCAGTCGTCTTTCTTCTGCCTTAAAGCTAGAGTCTGATTCAGGAGAAGAAGGCACTATGAAATTTAAACATTTGAACTCCCTTTAGCATTCCTTACAGCCACATTCAAACACCTACTCCCTGATGCTTAACGAAGTCAGGGCTGTTCCATTGAGACGGAAGCCTGGAATTGTCTTGAGCTGGGAGAGAGAGGAGATGACGGTAGTTTCGCTGTTTTCTTTCACCCCAAAAAATAAGCAAATTCTCTGAGAGGCAAAAGCAGCTCTCTGTTAAATGCCTGGCGACATAACTTGACCCTGGGGATATGTTGCTTTCAGCCTCCACCTGCCCTCACTTCTCCAGGTAGGCCACTGTGTTACTAACTTTTCTCACTCCTGTGGTTAAAACACAAAAGCCACGTAGGGAAAGAAGTGTTTGTATTGGCTCACAGCTCCGGGGGCTACAGTCAGTCATGGCGAGGAAGAGACGGCAGTAGGGCTGGAGGAGACTGGCCACCTTGTATCTGCAGCCAGGGAGCAGAGACGGATGCTGCTGCTTAGCCTGCTGTCTGGTTTTTACTTTTTACTGTCAATCCAGAGCTCCAGTCCACAAACGGCGCCCCCTACAGTTAAGAGTGGGTCTCAATTCTCTAAACTTGATCTAGAAACTCAGACACACCCCGACTCTTGGGTGAGTCCTTCAAATTGACAAGAAATAGTAACCACCACAACCACCTGGTCCACGTAGCTAAGTGCATCCCAGGACCACAAGAAAAATGGTGGATTCCACGGAGGAAGAAAGATGGGAGGTTAGACAGTGCATTTTCAGAAAAGGAGACAGAGACTATTACCTTCCTACAGCAGCTGATGTCTCAGCAGCCCTTATGTTAATGTCCAGGTCAATGCAATTAGTTTCACCCTGTGGGAGGGGGGAATGCTTTCTTTAAATTTATATAACTTAACATCAAAACCTAGAAGTCGGCAGAAGATAAATTTAGATTTATGAAAGTATTCTTGTAATCTTCCTAAAGAATAAAGACAGATAAGCTTGGTGTCTCTTCATCCTCAATCCACACAGAAGGAAAAGTGTTCCCAACTCTGAGATTTGCTCAATATGATAAACTGCTTATGGAAAGCAGATTAGATAATTCCTATTTGTGGATGTCTGGATATTATTTAGGACTCTTGCATCTAGGAGATCTGAAAGACCATCAGGTGCTGGCGTAAAGAAACAAGAACTGTACAGCCTCTTCAAGAAGAATGGTGCATAGGGCAGATTCTAGGATAAGCTAATAGATAGTTTCCATGATATTAGGGCCAGTGGTCATCTTCTCAGACTAAATGAAGGCAGCCGGCTCACAGGCATCATATCTATGAAAGGAGGAGAAAATCAAACTTGTATTTCTGTCTAACTGGGGGTAATGTTTCTCAGAATCATTACTAACACCTTCCATTTCTTGCCACAGTGCCCAGAGTTCTGTAACTCTATTCTTAGCAATTAGCACTCAGTGTAGGGATGAAGAGAAGCTCCCAGAATACATGAAGTCTGAGAAACCACCTTCTAAGAAAGTGTCCTTGGATCACAATATTCTGAAAAGGCTTAAGAGATGGAGGTGGTGGCACATGTCTACAATCCCAGCATACAGGAGGCTGAGACAAGAGAACGACTTTCAAGTATGAGGGTAAACCTGGGCTACATATGGAGATCTATGATGAGACTTAAGCAGAAAAAACGAATATAATTAAATATGATGCAGAGATGCATGAAAACCAACTCAAAACTGTGTTTACATTAGCTTTATATCTTCTACTCATGTATGTGAGCCCTTGTCTAATATTATAAAAATTGGTGCATTTTTCTTTACTCTAGTACATTAACTCTTATGAACTCTTTATATTTTTTCTGTAATAAGGTAAGTATTTATGCAGCTCCGATTCTTTTTATTTTTATTTTTATCAAGGGTACCAAGATTTCCAACAAATCCCTAAGTATTAGTGTGTTTAAATACACGATAAGTCTCACAGTTGACTCCTATCACACTCTGGCTAATAAACCTCTCATTTAAGTAAATCATGAGATTTTTACTAGTCAACATTTTCATTCATCCTTTTTGAAGGTAGCTTTCAGTTCAGCGGTTTTGCACATCTTCATTAATTTCACAAACTCAGTACTGATGAAGCCCAGTAATTTCATGGGGGAAAAACCTTCACAGATTTACTTCACTTATACTTACTGAAATACATTGATTTTTAGAGGAAATGTCTCTTGGTTCCAAATTACATATATTGTTCAAACTTGTATGTATTTTCCAGGGGATTTAAATGAATTTGAATAAGCTCATTAGGTTGTAGACTGGACCTGAACACAATGACTCCTTCCGAAATTAATATGGTCTACCCTGAACTACTCCCATCTAAATTACTTTAATCATGGGAAGATTCACACTTCTCCGAGGGACAGCCACGTTCAAATGAGTTCCTCAACAGATCATTAGGCAATGATGTCATTACATTCCCTGGGTCAGCAAATGTGTTGCTACTTGAGTTTGAGAATAGGCCAACTGTGAGCAGATAAATGGGTGTTTTCTATGTACTTGATTGACATTCATACATTCACAGGAAGGAAGTATTATCCTGGAGTGAAGTGTTCCTGTCAGGGACATGGCAGTGTTTCACTTCCAGTCCTTCTCTTCTCTTCTCTTTTCTGAGCTCTGTAACCTGTTAGGATGTGTGATTCTGTTTTCCTGAGGCAGTTGAGGTGTCAAATGCATTACAGAATCTTTCTGACTTGACCATTAAAAAGAAATCCTAAAGTGAACTCCAGCTGATATGCAATATAAAACTCAGTGTTAGAAAGAACACTGTGTTGTGACCAATGCTAAAACATGGTGCTACTTATTGCAAAGCTGTTTCCGGAACTGAAAGCTGCAGACATGATCACGACCGTGAGGCATGGCAAGTGAACAATCTCACATGCCTGTTGCTGTTCTTGAACTTGTTAACAAGAGCAGTAACAATGGCAGACTGAGGGTGGAGGGTGCTGAGAATTTTAGTATATTGATAAGTGACCTTTGAGAACAAACTGTCCCATTTTCCCTATCAATTTTGTTACTGAACACTGAGGTCAATTCCAGATACTGTTTGTTGTGTGTTAACCCTTAAACGAGCATGGAATACAGATCTTTTTCCTTCCGGTTTTATGGATGAAACCATTTCTGGGCAAAGATTACACCCCAGAACTACGAACCTCCCAATCCCTAGCTGTGTTTTTGGTGGGTGATTTTTATTTCACTATAACAAGTACCTGTAAGTGAGATGATTCAGTTGCCTAGTAGGTGTATTTTGAACTTTTAAGTAAGCTTTATACCATTTTCCTTACATTACAATTGTGTCATTTACCTTCTTATCACAGGGAGGGTGTTTGCCATTCTTCAGGCTAACACTTGAGTATTTTTTTTTTTAATAACAGCTATTCTGAGTCAGTAAATACTTCTCATTTTGGTGTAAAAGTTGCTTTCCTCTGATCATTAGTGATGCTGAATACCTTAATGTCTATGAGTTGCCCTCCCTTTTTTTTCTTTGAATTTTTAAAATTTATTTACATGTATGGGTGTTTTGCCTTTGTGTGTGTCTGCATACCAAATGCATGCCTAAGGAGTCAGAACAGGGCATCAGAAACCTTGGGACTGGAGTTATAGACACTCATGAGCTGCATGTGAGAGCTGGGAATAGAACTCTGGTCCTCTAGAAGAGCAGTCAGTGCTCTTAACCACTGAGCCATCTCTTTATTCAGAGTGGACCTTTTTGTGTCCTCTTACAAAATATGTCTGTTCAAGTCTTTTGTGGTTTAAATATTTGATGCTATTGAGTTGCATAAATTGTTCATTACTCTTGGTTCTAAACCTTTCCATTGTCTATACAATTTATAAATGTTCCATACCACTCTACAAGTCATTGTTTTCCTCTTGTAGATCATGTCCTTTGCTGCAAAAGAAATATTATAGTGTGATGGAATACCACCCGTTCTGTTTTTGTTTTTGTTTTTTGCTTTTTTTTGTCTGTGCTGCAAATGTATTTATCTCCTTGAGTGAGGGAAGCAGAAGACAGTCATTCCCCAGCCTTTCTAGTTCTTTCTGAACCCTTGCTGGCTGGTTCAACTCATCTGTTCTAGCCTAAACTCTTCTCCAAGCTGACTGATTCAAACTGGCTTCTCTTGGCTTATGACTGAATTCCTCTGCCTGGCCTCAAACTAATTCTGGTAATATGTTTTAATCTTCTGGCTTCTTCTCATTCTCTGGCTCGTTCTGTCTTCACCTGCATCTAGCTTGTTTTCTCTGCAACCTGTCTCTGTAAAACTGTCCCTGAACATGTACTTTGTTACCTGTTAGTGGGACACTTCATCTTAGTGGAATTGCCATGTAGGCCCACAGTCTACGAGGAAGCTCTTAGCCCTCATGTGACTGATGAACTGAGGGGGGGGCTGATATGTGGGGGCACCCCACACCAGGGGAGTAGGATAGGTGGCAAAGTGGGTAGAGGGTGGAAGGGTAGGACCAAGAGGGATACAGGAGGGGACTCTGATGGAGATGTAACTTGAATTAATAAATAAATGTTAAAAAAGAAAGAAAATCTCAGTGAAAACTCCCTCTTTCTCTGTGCTGCTCTTAAGTAGCCTCACTTTCCTTTCCTCTTCTGAGAGTTGGATATACCTTATCTCTGACTTATTCTGTCAAATATTTCTTTAATTCATCACTTTTTCTGCCCTTCAATTAGATGTCACTTTCAAACATGGCTGCTTCCTTCTGCAAACTAATCTTACCATCATTATTTGGGATTAAGTGTGTTTTAAGAGTATGTCTGTATTGCAGCCTGATCATACTGTATCATATTGTAATCCAGAACATGTCTGCATTCCAGGTGGATCACATATACCTAGAAAGTCTTTGGATGTAATCTCTTGCTAGAGCAGCCATATTGTTGGATTAAAATTCCTGTCCACTGTGTTGTTGATATTAGGCACACAAAACATTGTCAGGGATAATGTCAAAGAGATTTCTATGTTTTTACATGAGTTTTAGTGTTCTTAAGTCATCATTTAGGAGTTTGTTCCCTTGGTCCTCTTTGATTAAATATATTCTGCATGTTGTATTCTTCATGCAATTATAAATAGGACTGCCTTTTAAAATCTATTCTCAGACAGTTTCCCGCTGATGTATCAAATCAATATGGATTTTTTCCACTCAAATTCTGTCTTGAGTAACTTTATTGAATTTGTTTATGAATTCTAACAGTATTTTGCTACAGTCTTTAGAATTTTCATGTAAATAATAATGTCTCTTCACATAGACATAATTTTATGTACTTATAATCTATTTTAAATACGATTTGTTTGAGTTCATTACTATGGTTGGGACTTCTGACACTGTATTAAGCAGAGGTAATAATGCAGGCACCTTTGAGCTTCCTGGTATTAGATGAAAAGTTATCATTTATCTACCCCTAGTTCCTCTGCTGAGGAAAATTGCTCCTTCACTTGTCAAAAGGCTAAATCATAAAAAAGATATGAAATTTTGTCAAATACTTTTCTGGACCAGTTGAGACGACTTTATGATATTTATCTTTCATTCTACTAGTGTGACATGCTACATTGGCTGTGTTATACATACATGGGTGGGTGTATCATGGCTCCCATGTGGAGGTCAGAGATGAACTTGGGGCAGTTAGTTCTATTCTTCCACCATATGGGTCTCAGTGATCAAATTTAGTTACTCAGTCTCAGCTGCAAGTGATTTTAATTAGTGAGCTATTTTATGGGCCCATAGGTTATATTTCAAGAAAGAGCTAGCCTTGAATTCCAGGATGGATTCCACTTCACAACAGCAAGTTCTAATCTTTTATTACACTTGGGTCTGTTGAAAATATTTTCATTTCTTTATATCATGGACATTGACCTATGATTGTCTTTTCTTATAGCATCCTTGCATGATTTTACTAAGGTGGGGCTTTTTGTTCTTCAAGTTTGGACAGTCAATGAGAAACATTTGTATTAATTTTTCATTAAGTGTTGAAATTGAACAATAATCAACTTCAATACTGAAAGCAACAGGTCCTGGAATATTGATTTCTGGGAGGTGGTTACTACTCCTGTGTAGACAAAGCTTTTTAATTATCCAATATATACACTCTGCCTTATTTTATTGTACTTAATTTATTGCCTTAATACCTCTACCTCCCTTCCACCCCTCGTTCCCTTCAACCCCCCAACCCTAGGTGGGAGAGAAAGAAGGTTAGAGGGAGAAGGGATGTAGGTCTCTTTGAGCTACTTCCTGTTAATTAGGGTCATTGGATTCTTTGGGGGTTACACAAGTCTCATTAGAAGTCTGACAAAACAGCACACCAGGAGACAGCAGCAGGAAGAACAAGCAGCAGTTTGGGGGAGGGGGAGCACGGGTAACTGGGAGAGCAGCAACTGCTTTCTACCTTGTAGCCCTTTCTCTTCTTTGTAGAGCTTTCTCCTACTTCTTTGTAGAGCCTTTTCTCTTTCTCTGTAGAGCCTTTTCTCTTACTTCTCTGTAGAGCCTCTTTACTCTTACTTCTTTGTGAAGCCCATTCTCTTTTACTTCTTTGTGGAGCTCCTTCTCTCTTTTCTCTTTGTAGCCCCCTTCTCCTCATGACTCTGGCTTTTTTCCCTCCTTTGTAGAGCCCCCCCCCTCCTCAGGCTCTGGCTTTTTATTCCTCTCTCTCAAGTCCTCAGAGTTAAACTTGCTCAGCTGATTAAGCCACACCTCTGCTAACTCACAAGACCTTTAATACTTTATACCTGTGTCTTAAGCAGCCTACCTGGGATTAAACAAAAACATTCGCACAATTGGTTTTAATAGACTCCTACCACACTCCTTGTTCTGTTTTCCTACATATTGTACATCAGTCAGAGATACAGAATTCTGACAAAATACTGAACATACCATTCATTTCATGAGTCTCAGATATTCATTGATTTATCTCTAGTCTGTCCAACTTCTTGGTGTGTATCTGTCTCCTTAAGATCTTTCATATTTTTGGTGAATAATGTGTTTTTTCTTTTCTTCCGTTTCTACATTTTTCATCAACTCCATGTATGTATATATACAGATATACATATATGTATATATTATATGTATGTGTTCTAACTATGTGTTTCTGCTCTGATCTTTATTATTGCCTTCCTTCTAGTAACTTGGATTCATTCATTATTGAGTTCTTTAAGATATATCTTAGTTTAATTTCAGTTACTCTGAGAAAAATATCCTGAAACTAACTAAAACAGGAGAGACAGGGTTTAGTACAGCTCACAATTCCAGCTATTGTCCCTCATAGTAGGAATGTCAATGAAGCAGGAATGTAAGACAGCTAGTCACACCATCTCCACTCTCAAGAGTAGAGAGAAACAAATCCAGTCCTGCTACTCCTCAGCTGGCTTTCTCTACTCTACTACAGTCCAGAGTCCAAACCCGGGGAATGGAGATCCCAACTTTCAGGTTGGGTCTTCCTAATTCAGTTAAGGAATCAAGAAAGACCCCATAGACCTGCTCACAGGTCAACCTAACGTAGAATATCCATGACGCTCTCTAAGTGACTCTAGACTGCATCAAGTTGACGATTATAAAAAAAATAATAAAGTTAGGTAGCTTGTTTACAGCTTTCTTTTAAAATTTATTTTCATGTGTGTATTTGCCCATATGTATATTATGAGCACCACATGCATGAAGTATCCCCAGAGGCCAGAAGAGGGTGTCAGTTCCCCCAAAGCTGAAACTACAGGCAGTTGTGAGCTGCCACATGGGTGTTGGGAACCCCTTCTTTACATCTTTCTTCCTGCTCTATGTAGATTCTGAACACTGTGACTTTCTCTCTTAGTACTATTTTTAGAGACATGTGTGCTCATTTTGTCTCCAGAAATGCCTGATTTCCCTTTTATATTCAGGCTCATTGTTTAATTTATAACTAATTTGGTGTTTTCCAATTTCCCTGTTTAGTTTTCAAAAATGTATTTCTAGTGGTATATAATTAATTGTGTTTGAAAATGGCATTTCATATTATTTCATCCCTATAAAGTTGACTAAGACTTTGAAGGCCTAACAAATGATTTCCCATGAAAGTATTTTCCTGGCTACTGATTGATGTACATTCCACTGTTGGATGAGGTGACTGTATGTTTGTTGGGGAAATGTTGTTGTTCCAGTTGTACACCTATAATCACAGTGTTTCAGAATTTAGGTAGGGAAACCACAATATGGCCCTGTCTCAAAAAGTAAGGTGATACAGTGTTGTCCTAGCATACACAAATCCCTGGACTCCATCTCTGACACTGAAAATAAATAAACCAAAGAACAAATAATAAAAAAACAGAGTTCAAATACAGTATTTATTGATTTTATGACCAACATAGTGATTGTTGAAAGCAGACCTGTACTCACTAGTCCTATATTGCTGTTTATCTGTGTGTGTGTGTGTGTGTGTGTGTGTTTCACATACATAGGCTAGAGGTGAGCATATACACATTTCTATTTGTACACTCTTTCGGGAGCTATCTACCTAAATTTCTATGAGACAGAGTCTCTCACTAGTCTGGAGGCCATCCAATTGACTAGGCTGGTTGGTCAGCAAATCCCAGAGATCTGATGTTCTCTTCTTCCCTGGTTCTGGCAGTGCTATTGCACCCAGAATAGTGTGGGTTCTGGGGAACAAAAGTCCTCACATTTCCAGGGCAAACACGTAACCATCTGTGTTACTGTTCTCACCTTACTATTCTATTTGGAAATATTCTACTGTAAGTGATTTAGCATATTGGGATATTTTGAATTTGACTCTGTACTCACCTTCAGTAATGAATTTCATGTGTCCTTGTTTGGAAAATGTCATTTTGAGTTCTTTGCACAGAGATTCTACACCTAAACTTCCTGTGCATTTCTTCACCGGGGAGCACACTGAAACTCTGTAGGAATAAAACTATTTTTCATAAGGAACAGGTCAGCTTAAGTGGGAAGCCTAGGCTGAGCTCTGGTAGAAATCCTTCATGACCTAGAAAATGAGGTGACAAAAAGGCTAATGACCTTTCTTAAAACTGTAACTTAATTTTGATTAAGGTCATTGGGTCCCTGTTCTCTCTGCTTAACCTAAGATAAGGTAAATTAAACCAACGGGTCATGACCAAGAGGAGGGCCCATGTGTATTTTAGTAGCTTCAAAATTCCAAACTTGCAAATTATCATGACCATCCATCCAACCTATAATTGTCTAAGAAAAATAAACAATACAGAAAACCACAGAAGTTAGAGGATATAAATAAGACTTTAAAATCATTTTGATAAAAAGATTCATAAAATCAGTAAAAGAAGAGGAAAAAATGTTCAACCTTAAATGAGTACTTATAAAAAGAAAACTAAATGAATATTTTTGAGCTGAATAATATAATACCATTTTCTTTGTGTGTTGTTTTGGAAATGAAATCCAGGGCTATGCATGCTATTGATCTATATCCTTATTTAACATAGCTTAAATCAAGACCTTATCAGAGACAGACACTGCACATGTCTATAACCCCAACACTCAAGCAGCTAAACCAGGAGGATTTTCTGTGAGCTCAAGGCCAGTCAGGTTTATATGACAGGTGTTGACAAGCAAGAGTTACACAGCATACCCATGTCTGAAGAAAGCAAACAACAAAGAAACAAACACTTCAGGGTGCAGATTTAGGTTTTAAAACAGGATACACTCATAAATATTAACTATAAATATCAAGTTAAATTGTAGAGTTAGTGAGTTGTAAAATAGAGAAATTGAAGATGCATATCTGATGCTTAAGAGAAATTCTGGGTCTGAGGTACAAGATTCTGAACTCAGGTACTGGGAAGCTGAGGCAGGAGAATGGGACTCCTGGAACACTGGTGGGACTCTACCTCAAAATAAAAGTTGAAGAATGTACTGCAGGTAGAGTACTTTGAGTCACATGTATGAGGAACTGAGTTTAACCCCACCAGAAACACAAACAAAAACAAAATGTCCAGAGTATCCCAGTTGTCTTTTCTTATACCAGTGCATCCTCAGAGGCAGGGAAGAGGAAGAATATGTTGAAAGATATACTCAGATTGGATGGATGAATGGATCCAAACTCAAAAAAATTGTAGCAGGTGTAATCAATGTATGTCCAAGTCATCCTTCAAAGAATCAAGGATAGAAAGTTTAAGCATGTGCCCAGTAAGAAGCATGAACCACATGCTTATGGAGACACATCACTTTCAAGGAGCAGAAAATAGAAAGTGATCATAGAGAAAAAGGATCTGGGAAATGATGAAATTCAAAAATAGAAAGTCTTAAGACATACATGTGTGAAAATTAAATATATACACCCATCTCATGAGAAAGCAGTTTAAATAAAATATTTTACAGATAGTATGAGGTTTTTTTAATAAATATCAATTGACACCAAAGATTTGAAAAAGAAAAATATACTTTGTAATTATCAAGTACAAGAAATTAGTCACTATTAAGATCATCACAAAAAACAACTTAATGATGATTAATTTAGAAAATTATGTAGGATGAATTTGAGAGACAGAAAAACAATTACTAAGGTTGATAGAAGAATATGTTCACTGGAAATACAATACCACAACTGCAGAAAAACATTCTGGGAAAGGGAACTTACAGTTTCCTTAAGTCACATAAATGCAACCCTTCACAGTGCAGTCCTAGCAAATCAAACCCAGCCACATATAAATAGGATAATATATCACGAAAAGTGTGGTTTACTCCAGAAATATAAGGTCGGCTTAACATTTGGAAAAACACATACATATGTTCACTAAAAGATGTTCACATGAATATTCAAAGCAGCAATATTCATAAAGCCAGCTTCAGAATTACCCAGAGTTCTACCCACAGTAGCACGGATAAATAAACTAGCATTTTCACAGGATACATTCCCACAGAGTAGCAAGGATGAACCAGATTCTCACAAATACAGAATGGAGCTAGGCAAGCCAGAATGGAAAAGTATCCATTGAAAAGGCAATTTCCAAGAACAGCAAAAGCATAGTAATCCACAAATTGAAAGCTTAGATAATGATATCTACCCTGGAGTGGAAGAAGGATCATAATCAGAAGGAAGTGGGAGGGGTGGGAAGGACTATGTCTTTGCAGTGGTACATGCCTGTGTAATCTTCTATATGTGCATTTGTCTTAATTAAGAATAAATGTGTTTCAAATTGGAAAGGAGCCTACCTGATAATGCTTCATTTCTGCTCTGTCTGTCTATCTATCTATCTTTCTATCTATCATCTATCTAATGTAATCTAATTTAATCTAATTCAAATATATGCTGAGTGTGGAATGGAATAAATAATATATGATGTTTAGAATCAATTGGTTTATGCTCATTGCATAGAGTAAGAAACTTAGTGAAACAATAAAGTACACACGCCAAGCTAAGGCAAAGTGAACATATCCTCGAAAGGGGAAGGACAGGGACTATGGAGATTATACAGTTGTTGAAAGTAATTTCCATGGAAGCACGAAGAACAGGATTTTGATCCCCAATATCCATGTGAATGTCAGTGGGCTACGTGCCCTGGCTGTTATTCTAGACTAGGAAGGAACCAGTAGTGCATGCCATGAATGAGACTAGCCACATCCTCACACTCTGCTGTGGGACTCTGTTTCCACCTCAATGAAACAAGGTGGAAGAGGGATAGAGAATGATTCCAGACATCAACCCAGAACCTCTGCATCCACATGTACCCACATTCAAACACTCTTACACACATGTGCATTCACACATATACATGCATATAAACACTCACACACACATACATATGGGAAAAAAATAAAGTACCCTAGATTCATGGAAGTGTAGGAAGAATGGTATTGAGCAATGCAGTTGGTGGCTTGGAAAAGCCTGAGAGCAATTGGCTTTTACATGTCACCAGTAGGCAACAGGTGGTCATGAAAGAGAAGTTTCAAGGTCAGAATCATGATGATATATTCCTTGAGGTGTTCCAACTGTGACAGTTGATTGAGAAATACATTTCAGGTGTAGAAACCCACTATGAACCATGACAGGGAATCAGTAGTGACAAGGAGCCCCAAACAGAACATCCAATGGGACTACACCTCCAGAATTTCAGCGTTGAGTTGTCAGCTATATTATGATGTCTGTGTATCTACTTGGGTGTTCTACAATTATGGATTCCTAGTTTAGACCCAGCCAAAAGATATTATCCAATGTCTGTCCAGTATGGCACTGAAAACTCTTGATACAAGAAAATAGTCACAACGTGCAGTGCACCTGATCCCTTGAAACATCTGGACATTATCTCATGATAATTAATGTCATGCATGTGTCCTAGGAGGAACTGGCCATTCTCTCCTGACTCCTTTCCCTTCCCCACTGTGCAAAGAAGATAACACTTAAAGCCCCTGCTCTGCCCCTCCTTTTACTAGAGATTTCAGTCTATTGTCATGACACACTTAGTTGTAAGCAATACAGATTCACTGTGTTCCAGAAAAGGTTGACACTAATAGAGAAAATAATATTAATTGAACTTCTTAGCTCATGTGCACCCAGAGCTATGTCTGGGCAGCCACAGGGCCCAATCTGGACATGCTTGTTTAGGTGAATTTACTGGGAGAAGTCATATCTTCTCCATGTCACAGAGTATGCTTTTTGTCACATTAAAGAGAAGGACTCTTGTGGCCTTGACATCATCAGTATTTCACACATAGACCAAGATGTGGACCTATATTAATTTGTCTTTATTGTCGCCATAGGCTACATTAACCCAACCTGGTTCTTAGGCTTCCAAGATGTATGGAATCAGTTTTTATGTCATGAAGTGGAGCATCATGATGAGGTATGAGAATCCATTCCTGAGTTTATGGAGACATGGATGAGGTAAGTTCCTGGCATTGTGACCATGGGGTCACAATTCGGTGTGTCCTTCCTACCTCTGGAAATTTTACTGGAAGTTTTCTGTGAGCAACCATGTGGTGGGTAGTAAGATTTCTAGACTTGTGGAGAAGCTAGGAAATGTTTACAGTCTAAGAAATTACCCACAGAATAATACTCAAACCTTCAAAATACAAACTTCTCGAGAACCCTGTGTGTGAGAGCTCATTTGCTTCTGAAACTTGTGTAGGCAGCAGTCAAAATCAGAAAAAGAAACATGCTGCAGCAAGAAAACCCTCCCTTGGAAATGATGACTTTTGCAAAATAAGAGACTTTCATCTGTATAATTAAGACAGCCATCAGAGAGCTGTGTGTTGGTAATGATAAACATTAAACACTGAAGGCTGATTTCTTTGGTCCATTTTGTGTTTTTCACAAAATTACAGGGGGGGAAAGAAACTGTAGTTTTCTAATTCTTGTTGAATTCCGTACAAATATAACATCCTTTCAAATCACCCTTGAGATATTACTTTAATTGCCTCAAATAATTAAGCTGTTTTGCATACACAAAGTGCATATTACTGTTGGCTGTGATGTAGCCCCCATCCTTTGATGAGAAGAAGGAGAATCCCAACAATCAAACAACCACTGATCAGAAGATTTAGTGCTCACTTCAGATCCCAGCACTATTAATGTTTTGCAGACCAGACATCAGTAGATTCTGTGTATTATGACCTTCCCACTGTCTGATATTCTAGGAATTCATTGCAATGTATACTTCATCTCCTGCTTTTCCTCTCTGTCCTCAACTCTGTTTGGCTGTCATTCACAACGAAGTTCTGCTGTGATGCCGTAGACCGCATGGCAGATTTGGCTGTTTATTTTTCATTTTATTTTTTTACACTTCAAGGAAACTGAAAGCACATGCCCCGTAATCGGGGTGCATACTAGAATATCTGTATTTCTTCTGCTTCCTCGTGTGTGTGTGTGTGTGTGTGTGTGTGTGTGTGTGTGTGTGTGTGTGTAGAAAACAGTCTCTGGGGTTATTGTCAGAGAGGTTTTATTTATTTGTTTGTTTGCTTGTTTGTTTGTTCAAGTTACATCTTGACTGCAGCCCCCTTCCTCCTCTGCTCCAAGTCCCACCCTCCCAGTCTTTCCCCTCTCCCTCCTTTCCTTTCTCTGGGATGAAGGAATCCCCTCATAAATCGACACCTCTCAATTGATCAGTCACATGGTCTTTGTAGAGACAGGATTTTTTAACCTGTTATTCATCAAGTCGAGAACTACCCATCCACAGAACTCTCAGAATCCGCCTTCTTCTTCTTCTTCTTCTTCTTCTTCTTCTTCTTCTTCTTCTTCTTCTTCTTCTTCTTCTTCTTCTTCTTCCAAACTGCTGTTTACATCTTTGCCTCTATGCCTGGCTTTTATACCTGGGTGTGGGGAGTCAAACTCAGGTCCTTGTGCTTACACCATAAGCTCTGTACCAACTGAGCATCTCACTAACCCACCTTCAGCTCCTTCAACTCGTAAATCACAGAAAGATAAGGCATCTTTTACAGTACTGATTTTTTTCACTCTGTGAATGTTTACCCACAATTTTAAATAAATAAAAGATTATATGATGTATAGTGTGTTTAATACAGATCTTTACACCATGAGCTTATTTGAAAAAGACATTACGAATGGTGACATGATAGTGATTTGCTGTTGCTGCTGGTGGCGGTGGTAATAATGATGGTGGTGATGCTGGTGATGTTGGTGGAAACTATTGTGGTGATGATTCTGATGGTGATGCAGCTGCTACTGCTGTTCCTGGTAGCTCTGATGGTGGTTATGAGAGTGGTGATGGTGGTGGTGGTGATGGTTTTGCTGTTGCTGTTGCTGCTGCTGCCAGTAGTGATGATACTGGAGATGAGGCTGATGTTGGTGATGAGGTTCAGCATATAAAAACTTCTCTTTGTAAGAAGTTAGTAATACCCAGATGCTTTTGGAATCTGAGCATGTTTTACCGTGTCACAAGAGAACAAGTTCATGGGAGAAATAATATAGGTCACAGGCTAATTTATGTAATAAAACTTAATTCAAATACTAAATTAATGGTATGCCATTGGGTTTGTGGACACTGTTCTTGAAGTTCTAAAAATCCTCTGTGATTCTGCAGGTGACACTTATTTTCAAGAGATTATGGCCAAGTCCTTTCTCTAAGCATCACGCCATGATCGTGATTTGCTCACAAACAAAGGCCCATGAAGAAAAAGACAGCAGCATATAGAAGCCAACTTCAATGGTGTAGTATTTGGATGTTAAGTGAACTGCATGCTTCTAAGAGATGCTACCAACATCTCTTCTCACCAGAAAGCTGACAAGAGCATTCTATATGCCGGGTGACATTCACACACTTGTTGATCTGTCTAGCCTACTGTTTAGATGATGTTAAGGCTTCCCTGTAGCTTGCATCAAAGATCTGGAAACAATTTCCATCATGCTGGATGCTAAGTGGATATTGTTTGGTAACAAATTAAAAATGAAATAGCAAAATAAAAATTTTAAAGGGAAAGAAATGAGAGAAAGGAAGGAGGTAAGGAAAAGAGGAGGGGAAGGAGGGAACAAGACATGACATGACTGGATGTCAGCTCTTCCTGACTATAATGAAATCCAGACAGACACATACAGATTTGGAATTTTTCTAGTAGTAACATGCGAAGAGTTTAACCAATTAGGTGACTCATTAGTTTTAATAACATATGTTGTTAGTCCCTAACATTTTTCTCAATGGATGGTCAATAAAAGGAGTTGGCAAGATCTTTTGCACCCTTTGTACCATGAGACTCCATGAAACCTATTCTACATTTGGAGAACCTCTCACTTTAGACTCAGTACATTTTATGTGCTTGACTCTCCCATGGTGATGCTGACTACTGAGCTAGACTGTACATCTCCAAACATCTCATGAGACCTGGCCCAGGCTGGATTCCATCTTGTTTTTCTGATTCATTCCTTCCTTGATGCATCCTCACCTGGACAACACCTCCCTTGCCACACTCTGCTTCTCAGGCCATTCACCTGAGGCAGCCCTTAAGGAGAGTTGACACTTCATTCTTTAAAAAATAGACCAGATAGGTATACCCTTGATATTGCCCAAGCCTCACCATGCCTCTTCCTGGCTCCCTTTAATATCTACACACATGTTATATCTTACTTCTTTGAAAGAATATATATATTGTGTAGAAACTTCAAGGGTCAGAGTAGTTACCTGCTTAGCATCTCCTAAATGTTTTTAAACCAAATTCTAGGGGCTGAAGAGGGAACTCAGCAGTTAAGACTACAGACTGCTCTTGTAGAGGATCCAAGTTTGGTTACCAACACTCACATAGGGCAGTTCACAATCACCCATCACTCTAGTTCAAGGGTATCCAAGGCCCCCTTTAATGTACTCAGGCATCTGGACATATATGCACATACCCACACAGAAACATACACACACACACACACACACACACACACACACACACACACACACACA
>CAJQZJ010003646.1:11908741-11938972 GCA_907164525.1 Lophiomys imhausi
CACACACACACACACACACACACACACACACACACACACACACACACGTATAATTAAGAATAATAAAAGTAAATCTCAGAAAAAAAAGATAGGATCTCACACCGTATCCCAGGGTGGTATATAACTCACTGTGTAAGCTGATCTGAAACTCACTAAAATTCTTCTGCTTCAGCCTCTTTATTGAGTTTTTTGACTGATTGGTAAAACTAAAATAAACAAACAAATAAGTAGCAAAATCCATAGATATGGGTTTTGATTTCTGATTTAGATAACAGCATGTGTGTGTGTGTGTGTATTGCCTTCAACTTTTTTATTTTTCAAAATGAGAATCCAAACAGTACACACAATAAAGTATTTTAGGTGAGAAGTTAGAATCTGTACAATGGGTGGGAAGATGTCTCAGAAATTAATAGCTCTACCAGAGGATTTGAATTTGATTCCCAGTACCCACATAACTCTAAACAACCATTTCTAGCTGCAGTTCCAGATGAGGGATTCAACACTCTCTTCTGGCCTCTGTAGGCAATGCATATATATATATATATGTATATATATATATATACATATATATATATGTATATATATATGGCACAGACATGCATGTAAATCAAATACACACAAAATTAAAACAAACCTTTTAAAGAATCTCTACAAAATGCAAGTATAAAGACAGAAGAAATGAAAGTTTTATTGGATTATACATTTTCCCTTTTTCTTTTTCTTTTTTATTTTTTAATACTTCTCCTTCAAGTTCTCTGAAGACAAATGAATTTTCCCATATTTTTCATTCTCTGGTACTCTGTCTTAGTTACTGTTCTATTGCTGTGAAGAGACACAATGACCAAGGCAGCATATTAAAGCTATTAAAGAAAGCGTTTAATTGGGGATTTGCATATAGTTTCAAAGGATTAGTCCATGATTATTGCGGTGGGAATCAGGAAGGAAGATGGTGCTGGAGCATGAACTGAGAGCATATATCTGATCCACAGGCAGGGCTATTGAAACCTCTAAACCCACCTGTGGGGACATAAGTCCACACCTCCTAGTCCTTCCCAAAGAGTTTTACCAACTGGGTAGCAAGCATTCAAACTTTTGAGCCTGTTGGGGCCATTCTCTTCTCATTCAAACCACCACACATTTGTCATAGAATTTCTTCTCTTTATGAAATGCAAGATACCTAAAAGGGTAGATGATTGGCTACTCAAGAAAGGTGATACACATTCTGTATTAGCTGATAGCACAGAGTCCAGAGTAACCCTAAAGCCTTCTGGGAATGAGGCAGCTCTGCACAATTATGTTATTTTAGTTTTGGCTCTCCTTTGTCTTTGTTGGCTTAGTTATTAGAGTTGAACTGAAGCAAAAGATTCTGCTATGGTTTGTTCATAGCAAAGCCACTAACTACATTTTAAAGCAAGTTCAGGATCTAGAGGGACGGCTAGGTGATTAAGAGTACTTGTTCCTTTTGCTGAAGACCTGTGTTTGGTTTCTAGCACCCAACTGGTGGTAACTCTAGTTCCAGAGTATCTGATGCCCACTTCTGACCTCACGCAGTAGAATCCCATGCACAAATATGCAGGCAAAACACTAAAGTGGATTAAATAAAAATAAACAAATCTTAAAATCAGTTCAAGTCAAAAGAGTCTAAAAGTAGAGAGAGAAAAAATAATAACATTGTCAAAATCTTTTAAATAAACTACAAATAGCTTTGCAAGTTGCTCCAATACATGTTCATTCATAGTGGCTCTCAAGGGCCACTTTTCGTTGCATTAAGTGAATGTGAGTTTGTGTGTGAGAGTGCAGGCACACATGTGCCATGGTACCCATGATTCTTTGTGGGGTAGGTACTATTATCTCACTCTTATGTGTGTTCTAGGAATTAAACTCGGGGCTTCAGGCTTTCACTGAAAGTACTTTTGTCTTCTGAATCACTTGCTAAATTTCAAGTGACTTTTCTCAAAGAAACTCATCGGTATTTCTTTTTTTAGGGGGAGTAGGGTTACATTGGCTGATGTAAATGTTTTTACTTTGGAGAATGGATTAAAATACAGAAAGGAGGGGAAAATACAGAAATGGTAGAGGAAAAAAAGAAATTCATACTAAAGCAAAAAAAAAAAAACATCAGTGAGAGGTGGAGTTAGGTGAAGATTTGATTTGCAGTTAGCTGTGTGATTGTAGGAAAAGTACTTACTGTCTTAATGCATGGTGTTCAGTTGTGGATGGGAAATTTGGCTTAAATGATTGCTAAACTCAACACCAATCTGATCATTGCATGGTCCTTAACTTCTAAACCAAAAGATGTCACATCTTTTGGATCTACAAATGCTGCACAGTATCAAACTGCTGGACCTAAAGCTGATGTATGATCCCAAGTTACTTTACCAAAAGTTACAGCATGAACTCAAGGTACTGACCTAGAGGTTCCACATTGTCTCCAAACAGTGGACCTAAGGATGCTGCATAATACCAAGCTGCTTAACCCCATGACTCAAATATCATGTTTCTTGATTTTCCTTGATGGGAGGTGTATTTCTTGGATTTGGGGTGTGGTCAAAAGTGTTTAAATTCCACAACTACTGCCTAACTATATGACCTTGACTAAATTACTGAACTACTAACATCTCCTTCACAGAGTTATGGGAATGTACTTTAACATAGAATAATGTAGCCATGTACAATGTATGTGTTTTCTTGTCAGTTTCTGGCTGGTCACTTTTTCATTTTTGCCAGGCTCCCAGGGAACAACTTTTAGGGAAGTAGTAATTATTTTGCAATACATTGCCCCAGAAAGCTTAAGGAGCCGAAGGGGAGCAGTGAGACTTTCAGGTGAAGTAGCATAATAACTAAAAGTAATTCTCTCTCTTTTTTTTATTTATTACTTCAGGTTACATCTCCATCATAGTGTCCTCTTTCCACCCCTCCACCCCCTATCCCTTCCATCCCACTCCTCTGGAATGGAGTGTTCCTACATAAAGTTCCCTGCCCCAGTTCAGTAGTCATATGAGGGCCAAGAGCCTCCTCATACACTGGGGGCCTACAAGGCAGCACCACTAGGGCAAAGTGTCTCACTGACAGGAAAAAAAAGTCTATGTTCCTGTTCCCTTTGGTGCATTCATTGTATATAGTTATCCTGTACTATATGGCTGAAATCCGACTATAAGTGAATAGATGTCATATGCATCCTTCTGGGTGTGGTTTAGCTCACTCAGGATGAGCTTCTCTAGTTCCATCCATTTGGCAGCAAATTGCATGATTTCCTTGTTTCTGATGGCTGAGTAGTATTCCATTGTGTAGATGTACCACAGATTTTTAATCCATTCTTTGGCTGAGGGACATCTGGGTTGTTTTTAATGTGAGGTCAGAGCATGTGGGTGTGGTAGGCACTCCCTTGTGTACATGGATGTGTATATGTACAAGTCCCTGCTAAGACCAGAGGACAACCTGTAGTGTTAAGCCATCTATCCTTTCTACCTTTTCATTGTATTGAACAATTGACCAATTGAAATGGGATCTCATTATTTAGCCCTGTCTACCCTGGGACTACCTATGTAGACCAGGCCACCCTCAAACTCACAATGATCCTTCTGCTCCTGCCTTCCGAGTGAGTGCTGATGCCACCAAGTTCCTTTTTTTGTTGTTGCTGTTGTTTTGGTTTTGGTTTGTTTGTTTGTTTGGTTGTTTTTTTTGAGGTGGGATTTGTCACTAGAGCTTAGCACACTGCAATTATACTAGGCTGTATTGCTAGTGAACCCAAATTATTTGAATGTCTCTGCTTCCCCAGCATTAGGACTACAACCGTAGGCCACCATCTCCAGTTTCTTAGGTGGAATCTAGGAATTGATCTCAGATTTTCTCAAGCTTCACCAACCAAGCCAAGAGCCAAGCTCTTGGTCCTTAAAAATGCTTATTGAGGCTGAGCCTTTTACCTAAGACACCCAGAAAACTAGTATGGAGCCCTGCAATGGGAAAGTGAGATGGAGAGGAATGAGTGAAGAACAGGGACCTGTATGGGTACAGCCAGAGTCTTGGCAGCTTTTCCATGTGAGATGTAGGACCCAAGTCCAGCAAGCCTGGCAGTTCAATCTGTTGGCAGAAGGAAGGATCTGGAAGTTGTCCATGTCAGAATTGAAAACAAACAAAAGAACACTGCCTTTTTTCCTTTCTTGTAATGTCAAATAAAGTCACTGGTATTGCCTTCCACTTCCCTGCACTTTTTAAAGTATGTAATTTGCATACTGAACTGTGATGGTGAATTTATTTTGCATGGCTTGTCTAGATAAACAAAGATATCACATACATCAAATTGTCATTATATCTAATATCTTCTGTTTAATGTGTCCAAGAACATAATTTTTTTATTTGAGCAATTTGAATATGCATATTGTCCCATTATCTTAATACAATACTGTTTGGGAAGGCTGACTCCTAAATAGATAATGGGAATACAATTACCCTGATGAAATCTGGTTTTGATAATCATAAAATTCCCTAAATGTATTTACATTCTGTTTCATATAATGAATCATTAAAGGAAGAATAAAGAACTGATCAGAAAGGTTATATGGCTTCTTCGATTTCTTTTTTCCTTCATAGGGATTCTAGAACTTCCTTTGTTAACCACAAGTTGTTGCTAATGTGAGGGGAAGGGAAGTAAAAATGAAGAGCCCAGTGCTTAGGATATTTAATTAAGGTCAAGAAAGTGTTGTATAGTTTATATGTTTTTAAGTAGGGATTTACTAAACATGTAAACGTCACTATAATCTCATGGTTTTGTGAAATATATTTGCCTTAAGCACTTTCTTTAGATAGACTTAAAAATGATACATAGCATGAATTATAAACTGTTAGAGGTGTAACAGCAAGAATAAGTGGAATATTGCCTGTCCATTACCCTATGGAAATGTTTATTCACAAATGCAGTCATTCCACAAGGCAATTACTACTCACGTGCTGTGTTCCAGGCACAGAGTCATAGACAGGAGTACAGTGATCATGGCCACAGTCCACTTTCTAGGTGCCCTATCTTACATGAATTATAGAAAGGCAGTTGGCATTGACATCAGCATGACCCAAGCTGAAAAGCAGCACCTTGACAACCAATCATAACGATTCCTTCATCTCTATCTCTAACCCTTGACTTACTGCCAAACATGTGAGAATTAACAGCCTGATATATTCAAAAAGGCTTAAATGTGCTATATTCAAATCAAAATTTGAGCCAGGTACAATTTATGCTCTACCCAATGCTTCTGTGGTTGGATGAAAAACATTTCCTAGATTCAGAGGAAGCAAGATGGGGATGAATTAGCAGTGCAAGAGTGAAAAGTACTATGATATCTTTGCATTGTGTAGACCTTAGAGTCAGATGAATCTATGATTTCAATCCTTGTCATTGATTTAGAGTTATATAACCTAAAAGAGAAAGGCATTTAAACCCTCAGAGACTCATTTTCACAGTCATACTATGAGCAAAAAGGGAAACTTACGCCATAGGGTGCTTGAAATATCAGATCATGAGTCGTGTGCATAGATATCAACAGGATAAAAATATCAGGATACGATAAATGGAGGAGTCCACACAGCAGAGGTACAGCTCAGCATTTTCATCCTCTTAGAGAGTCTCATTAAGACTTTGGGAAATAAACAATCTCCAATCTCAGAAAGTCCCTAAAATTTACAGGATTTGCAATTCCCCTTCCCAAAACTATGTGAGCAGTGAGAGAGACTACTAAGAGACTCTCAGACCTAACCAACAAGTCATGCAGGGAGCTCTAGGATAAAGCTTTTGTGAGTCCTTATCCATGCTGGGTGAACTATTTTGGTGACGTAGCTGTTTTTTTTTTTTTTTTTTTTTTTGTATTCACCTACAGTCCTATAAATAGCCCCTCACCATAGTCTTGTATATAAATCCAATAACTTAGTGGTCTTCCCAGTTGAACTCAGTGGAATCATTATTTTTGGTCAGTTTTCAGTACCTTATATGGAGGGAGTAGACCTGAAGAGTCACACAACACAACTTCCTTTTGTACCACTGCCTGCTGGAACACAAGTTTTAATATACATGAACCCATGCCTGAGACTATGAGGAGATGACATGAACAGAAGAAAAAGGAGGTGGATTTTTGACAGTGACAGGGTGACAGCAACCTCTTTGAGGCATTGCTTTCTCATCTGTGAAGCAGGGGGTAGATATTCCTAATTAGAGTTTACTGAACAGTCCCAGATCTAGCTCAGAATATGTTCTGTAATGTGAATTCAAACAGTCCTCATTTCTTTTTATGTTGATTTCACTAATTACTGCTAATTGGGAGGCTGAAAGTTGTATCTTCAAAGAGTCTGTTTCCAAACCATGTGGATTCTGAGGTTCTTGGTAGACATGATTTTTTTTTTAGGGGAGCCTGCAACACCATGTGTTCCATTACACTTCTTTTTGTTTTCATGCCCTATGACAGTATACACTTAGCAGGTGCTGTTATGTGGTCCTCTGAAATCTGCTTCTCAGGAAGGATTGGGAGGGCTCATGAGAAGCAGGAAGTAAACAGCTTATAAGCTTCAGGATGTTCCTGAAACAAAATTTACAAGGTCTCTCTCAAGGTTATGGGATCCCCAAACAACTGCTAGGGGACGGGCTCTCCAGCCAGGCTAGCTGTCTTGAGGAGACTCTTTGAACTGCCCAGTTGACTTCAATCTGTGCCTAGAGCTCCAGGGACCCATCCAGTCATCACCCAGGCTGGATCGGGCTTTTCAGTGACACAGCTGCCTAAAAACAACCCTGTATCCTTATTCCTATAAGTAAACCCCTGACCCCAAAGACTCATTTGTTTACCATGATGGACTTTGATGATTTTTCATTGGTTCCCTATTTGAAATGAACAGAAATTTGTTCATATTTCTCCAGAAAAATTCATAGACCAGTCATTCAATAAATAGGATTTCTTTAATAATGAGCTTGGGATTTTCTGAGAAAATCTATTACCGGTAACCAAGAACAATATAAGCCTCAAACATACCATCTGAAAAAAAAAAAACCCTCTACTGTTCACAACCAAGAATAAACTATAAACATAACAAGACTGGAAAGAATTTCAAAAACCACAGGCTAGTTCCTGTTTAGTAATGAAAAAATAAGATCACATATACAAAAATCTAAGAGCATTTTCCACTAAAAGGGTACCCAGGACCAGGGAACTTTCTATACTGTGAAAATAAACCTAAAGCAGGACTGTGTTCACATGCCAACATGAACTTTTGTAAATGAATGAGACTTCAATTTTACTCACATAACAATACCTACACTGTACTATCTTATGTAGATTATTCCCCATGGTTTTTAATGATCTACTTCAAATTATAGACATGAATTTGAGAGCTGAATTAATTGAGTTAATCTTAACGTTTTCTCCATCAAAGAGAATGGGCAAATTCTGCTAAGTTTTATCAGTAGAATTTATCTTTTTGAAGATTTTTTTTTGAATGTAGGAATTTTTGAATGGCTGGGTTTTTTTTCTTGTGTGTTTGCTTGTTTTTTAAGATAGAAGTCATTTGGAGTATACAGTGCTTTTCAGAGGCATCTTCCAAATGACTGCTGAAGAGACTGGTATTTCACACAAGACTCCCAAGATCAAGTTCTCAGTACAAAGATTTATTTTCCACAGACGGACAAAGGGCAGGGAATAAGAGACAAAGAGATAAAGGGTGAAGGAGAAGAGGAAGGGAACAAGGAAGAGCATTTGTCCCAAGGGGGACAAAAGAATGCCTCTAGATAGAGAAGAGACTGACAGTGGCCTATATGCAAATGGCTGTTTTTAGAGGTAAAGGGGGAATCCCCATGTTAGGATGAGGTGTTTAATTTTGATTAGACATGTTAATTAGGTGAGCCAAATGGGGTTTTGCTAGACTTCAATATTTTGATAGCTGGATCTTGACAGCCTCAGGAGGAAGTTGCCAAACAAGAGAATAGACTTTGGTGGATGTTGGGTTAGAACCCCTGCTCACACTCTCACAAGCTGGGAAACCTGTCTGTCCTCCTTCCCTCAACCCTGCCACTCAGAGAAAATTCCTGCCTGACACCATCATCACCCCCTCCTAAGATTTGTAAAACCCCTTTCTTTATCTCCAGGTAGGGATACAGGGCTTCCCTGGCCCTGTTCCCTGGAACTAGTGAAGGTGAACCTACCCTGGAGCAGAGCCTAATAAATCTGTATCTATCTGCTTTATTTACTTATTTATTAATTTAATTATTTAATTAATTGTTTATTTATCTGGCTAGCTATTTGTTTGTTTGTTTATTACTTCAAGATACATCTCCATCACAGTCCCCTCTCTCCACCCCTCCCAGTCCCACCCTCCCACCCTCTACTCTCTCTCCCACCTATACTACTCCGGAGTGTGTTTTCCCTACATATCAGGCCCTCTCACTTCAACAGTCATATGAGTGTTAAGAGCTTCTTCGAGAAAATCAACAAAATAGACAGACCCTTAGACAAATTAACTAAAAGACAGAGGGAGAAAACACAAATCAACAAAATCAGAAATGAAAAGGGAGGAATAACAACAGACATTGAGGAAATCCAGAGAATATTTGGATCCTATTTTAAAAATCTATACTCTACCAAATTTGAAAACTTAAGTGAAATGGACAATTTTCTTGATAGATTAAACCTACCGAAGCTAAATCAAGATCAGAAAAACAGATTAAACAGCCCTATCACCCATAAGGAAATAGAAACAGTCATTAAAAATCTCCCAACCAAAAAAAGCCCAGGGCCAGATGGCTTTAGCACGGAATTCTACCGGACCTTCAAAGAGGAGCTAACACCAATACTTTTCAAACTCTTTCACAAAATAGAATCTGAAAGAACATTGCCAAACTCATTCTATGAGGCCACAATCACCCTGATTAAACCACACAAAGACCCAACAAAGAAAGAGAACTTCAGACCAATCTCCCTCATGAACATAGATGCAAAAATACTTAATAAAATACTAGCAAACCGAATTCAAGAACACATCAAAAGTATCATACACCATGATCAAGTAGGCTTCATCCCAGGGATGCAGGGATGGTTCAACATACGAAAGTCTATCAACGTCATTCACCATATAAGCAAGATGAAAGAAAAAAAACCACATGATGATCTCACTAGACGCAGAAAAAGCATTTGACAAAATCCAACACCCCTTTATGCTAAAAGTTCTGGAGAGAACGGGCATACAAGGGCTGTACCTAGAAATAATAAAGGCAATATACAGCAGGCCAATGGCCAACATCAAAATAAATGGAGAGAAACTTGAAGCATTTCCTCTAAACTCAGGGACAAGACAAGGATGTCCACTTTCACCATATCTCTTCAATATAGTACTTGAAGTTCTTGCTAGAGCAATAGGACAACTAAAGGACATCAAGGGGATAAACATCAGAAATGAAGAAGTCAAATTATCCCTATTTTCAGATGATATGATAGTATACATAAGCGACCCCAAAAATTCCACCAGGGAACTCTTACAGCTGATAAACACCTTCAGCAAAGTGGCTGGATACAAAATTAATTCAAAAAAATCAGAAGCCCTTCTTTATACAACAAACAAATGGGCTGAGGAAGAAATAAGGGAAACAACCCCCTTCACAATAGCCACAAACAACATAAAGTACCTGGGGGTAACTCTAACCAAGCAAGTAAAGGACCTGTACAACAAGAACTTCAAGCCCTTGAAGAAAGAAATGGAAGAGGCCTTTAGAAGATGGAAAGATCTTCCATGCTCATGGATAGGTAGGATCAACATAATAAAAATGGCTATCCTACCAAAAGCAATATATAGATTCAATGCAATTCCTATCAAAATACCAACACAATTTTTTATAGACTTGGAAAGAGATATTCTCAATTTCATGTGGAACAACAAAAAGCCCAGAAGAGCTAAATCAATCCTGTACAATAAAAAAAAAAAAAAACAAAAAAAAACAAAACACATCTGGAGGTATTACCGTCCCAGATTTCAAGCTGTACTACAGAGCAATAGTTGTAAAAACAGCATGGTATTGGTATAGAAACAGACCAGTAGATCAATGGAATCGAATTAAAGATCCAGAAATAGACCCACACACTTATGGCCACCTAATTTTTCACTAAGAAGCGAAAACGGCACAATGGAAGAAGGACAGCATCTTCAACAAATGGTGCTGGTCCAACTGGATGTCCTTTTGTAAAAGAATGAAGTTAGACCCATACTTATCACCTTGTACAAAACTTAAGTCCAAGTGGATCAAAGACCTTAATATAAGGCCGGTCACACTAAATCTACTAGAAGAAAAAGTGGGAGAAACCCTCGAACTAATTGGCACAGGCGACAACTTCCTGAACAGAACATCAACAGCTCAGGACTTGAGATCAACAATCAATAAATGGGACCTCATTAAACTGAAAAGCTTCTGTAAGCCAAAGGACACTGTCATTCGAACAAAACGGCAGCCTACAGACTGGGAGAAAATCTTCACCAACCCCACATCTGACAGAGGGCTAATATCCAAAATCTACAAAGAACTCAAGAAATTAAATGCCAAGAAACCAAATAATCCAATCAAAAAATGGGGGACAGAGCTAAATAGAGAATTCACAAAGGAGGAATCCCTATGGCTGAGAGACACTTGAAGAAATGCTCAACATCCTTAATCATCAGAGAAATGCAACCCAAGACAACTCTGAGATTCCATCTCACACCTGTCAGAATGGCTAAGGTCAAAAACTCAAATGACAGCACATGCTGGCGAGGGTGTGGAGAAAGGAGTACCCTACTCCATTGCTGGTGGGAATGCAGGCTTGTGCAACCACTATGGAGGTCAGTCTGGCGATATCTTAAAAAACTTGAAATAGCTCTGCCTCAGGACCCAGCCATACCACTTTTGGGTACACACCCAAATGCCTCTTCACGGAATCATAAGGAAGTTTCCTCATCTATGTTTATAGCAGCCTTATTTGTAATAGCCAGAAACTGGAAACAACCCAGATGTCCCTCAACCGAAGAATGGGTCAAAAAACTGTGGTACATCTATACAATGGAATATTATTCAGCTATCAGGAACAATGAAATTATGCAATTTTCAGCCAAATGGATGGAACTAGAAAAGCTCATCCTGAGTGAACTAACCCAGACTCAGAAGGACACATATGGCATCTATTCACTTATATTAGGATTTTAGCTATATAGTAGAAGGAATCGATACTACAACTAACACACCAAAGGGAACTTGGACATAGACTTCTTATTTATAATTTTTATTCTTTATTTATTTTTTATATATTAGTTATATTTTTTTCTATTTTTTAGTCTTTTTTTATCTATTGTATGCTTATTGGTTTGTTTGTTTAGTAGTTCTCTCTCCCGGGCAACTAGACACTTTTCACTGATGGTACTGCTTCGTAGATCCCCAATGAATGAAGAGGCTCTTGGCCCTCATACGACCTCTCAACTGAGATGAGGGACTGTTATATAAGGACACCCCACCCCAGAGAAATGTGATGGAAGGGTTAGGAGGTAAAGAAAAAAATGAAATGTGATGTTTCGGCCTTTTACTACTAATTGTCATAAACTATTTAGGATAATTAAGAAATGCAAACTAATGGTTATGCAAGCTGGTCATTCAGTTAGGTACTATGACAGCCTATTATAGTTACTTTCTAAGCTAATCAGAAATAAACCGGCAAGAGACAAGCAACATCTGCTTACCCTAATATAAGAGATAGATAGGGCCTCTTCAAAAACCTCAAGAGATCTGCAGAACATGGCATTCAAAGATGTTTTCACAACTTTAGATTTTTTTATATCAAGACATATCAACTCCTAACAGCACCCCCTATTCTACTCCAAGTAGAAGATGAGCATCGAAGAATCTCCAGTGGGAGATGATTGAATTAGTCGCAAGCCTATCTCTTGGTAGGAAAGCCCCTTGCTCCAACTGTAGACAGAATGCTGTCCAAAAAGGACAAAACCTGGAAGCAGGTAAGTCGACAGCCTAGCTCTGCCAAGACAGGGTAGGTAAGTCCTTCATAACCCCTGCTCTACAATCAATGTCTGTCAGAGAAATGGGGCCAAATGACTGAAGATCGATGCTGTAATGTATGGAGAGAAAATGGGAACTGTCCAGGCAGCCAAAGGTATGTCATTTCTTAGTTTGGGAAGCTGCAGGCCCTGTACTTCCTACAAAATCAGATATATTTATCCCTCTCAGGTCTCTGAGGTGGTTGAAGAACAGATAGCTAGAGTCTCATAATTTAATTTTGAGTTGTTTAGGAGTCAAGAGAGTGTTATAGATCTAAGAAGATACTTTTAAAATTGTGTTGCTAGTATGAATGTTGAGTCAGATATAGACCTTTAAACTCATGGAGATGTTTAGATAGTAGAATGTTAAAGTCAGGTACCAAGTACATATGGACTGGTCATTGGGAATGTACGTTAAGCCATATAACCCTCATAACTGTGGCCTAATTACCTCTGTTGTACTGTATTGTATTTATTATTATAAGAGAAAGAGCCATTTGTTGGACTGAAATGGGAAACTGTAGGGGGAAATAAGATATACCTTAAACTTAAAAGAAAAAAAAAGGGAAGAGGATGGGGGGTTGAGGGTGGGAGGGTGGGACTGGAGTTGGAATACGGAGGGGACTGCGATTGAAATGTAACTTGAAGAAATAAAAAATAAAGAAAAAATAAAAAAAGAGCTTCCTCTTACACTGGGAGCCTATATGGCAACTCTATTAAGGCAAAGTGTCCCACTCACAGGTAATAAGGTCTATGTTCCTGTTCCTTTTGGTGTGTTTGTTGTAAGATAGTTATCCTGTACTACATGGATAAAATCCAATTATAAATGAATAGATGTCATATGCATCTTTCTGAGTCTGAGTTAGCTCATTCAGGATGAGCTTTTCTAGTTCCATCCATCTGCTTTTAATCTGGACTGATTTGGTCTATATCTGAGTCAGAAAGACAGAGAGGAGAGAGAGAGAGAGAGAGAGAGAGAGAGAGAGAGAGAGAGAGAGAGAGAGAGACCCTATTAATAGCTAGAATTAAGAATCTAACCTCATGGTTTTAGCAAGGCCTGCCAAAGCCGTGTGTTTTCATGCTTGGGCCAGCTCAAGTCCCTTCAGCTACCTCTGTCTTGGTATTGATGTTGAAAATAATATAGACACAATAAATAACATGCTGTGGTTCAAAGTTTATTATTAATAGATTCATCATGAAAATGTATCCCAGCAATAGATTTATAAGTGTTGTTTGAACAGTAGTCATGGAACCGTCACTGGATCTTATATAAGTGGAGTTCAAGTATTCAGCACTATAATTAAGTCAACAGTCCTCGGTATGTCAAGCAAGATATTCTGTGTTATACTTCTGAGTTTCAACTTCATATTTATGCAAACTTTCAACTTCCTTATAATTTTTACTTTTTTGAGAAATAATGAACCCTTACTGTCACACTGCGTAACTCTGGACATCTATATCCTTGCTCATATTCTTTTTCTAATTTAACAATTGCTTCCATAGGATTATCTGATGTAGTGCGGCAAAAGCAGTATATATCTTCAAGGAAGAAATAATATGTTTTCTGTTCTTGGTATACAAAATTAGGGTTCATGCATTTATTGGTTAGTAGCATCAATATAAAAAGAACATTATAATTACTAAGTGAGGAATGGGAGGGTATTCAGCTTTGGATGTGGAATGAGAGGACTTAACTTCATCCTTCTGCTGGTCTCTCCCGTTAGGTATATCCCTGGGATGTATCACTTCCAACAAGTGTATTCAGGCACACTGAGCAGAGCACATGGCATATTTGTTGTGTACTTTTTTTTAATATAGGAGAGAACATTTGATTTTTCTAGAGTCACAAGAAGGTCACATGAAATTCTCGAGGATAAAATTGTAACTTATGTTCCCATTCATGGAGCAAACACTAGCATTTGAGGTCCCCTAGTCTAGTTGGAATGAATAAATACTGTGGTTCTAGCATATCCCACTGCAAGGTGTATTACACCGTGGACATATGTGAATTCAAGTATGTGTATTGTGGTCTTGAAATTTCAAGATTGAGATCCAAGGTCCTTTGTTTGGTCCCAACTATTTTCTTTATTTTTTTAATTTAAATTTGTTTTTAATCGTTCTTTTTCTGTGAATTTCATACACTGTGTTTTGATTATATTCACAACCCCATGACTCCTTCAAGATGTACTCATCCATTCTTCATTCCAGGACTTTACGGGTTTTTTTTCTTTGTTTGCTTGTTTATTTTTGCTCATTGAGTTCAATGTGCTGAAATATATTTTGGATGCGTGGCCTTCCACTATGGTTTGGCCAAACTTCTAGGAAATGATTCTTAAAGAAAATTGACTCTCTCCCCATCCCAGTAGCTACCAAAACTCTTCAGGCAGATTTCACATCTACATCCCCTCTCCAGGTTGAGATTCAGTCTCCCTTAGGCATGCCCAGGTCTTATGCATGATGTCACAGCAACTGGAAGTTCATATGTGCAGTCTTTTTTGAAAAGTTAATTTTACATTCTGAATTTTCCCCCTGAAAGAGCTATCTGGCTTATAGAGAATCAAGAGATAATATATGTGAAATCTGTTCTACAAACTGCACGGTAAAATGTTGCCAGAACAATTACTGCTATGTTACTATGATTGTAGTTATTCTTATTATAGTTTTCCATTTATCTAGTCAATGAACAGTTTCTGAAAGTCTGTCCTTTATCTACCCTGTGTACAGACAATGTCAACTCTTCTGAGAAGTTCAACTGTGAACACAACATTACAGATCTATATTTGTGGGACATCTCAAAATTTCCAGGAAACTACACTTAAAAAAATTTGGCCCGGAGATTTTTGTTTTGATTTTGATTTTTCTTTTTGTTTGAGAGTCTCTCTCTCTCTCTCTCTCACACACACACACACACACACACACACACACACACACACACACACACACACACACAATAACTAAATGAGAAAAAAGACTTAACATGAAACATGGGTTTGGTTGTGAGTGCCTGTAATCTCAGCACTTGGCAGCCAAAATCGAGAGTATTGAAATCAAGGGTAGTTTGAGAAGCGTGAAGATTTTGAATAAAGACACCAATATGGTTTTGGTTAGATCAGTCTTGTGGGGATCACCTTAATGTTCTCTTAGTTTATAGCACTGAATGATTTTCAGCGATTTGTGCGCCCACAAATGACAACAGAAATCCCTATAAATACTAAACAAACCAAGAAATTAGCCTAATAGGACACATAATGCTCTACATTCCACTGGGAAAGGAAGCTCTTGATGAATGTCTGCCATGAAGATGTCCCTCTAGCTGCAACCATTGATTTGAGCTATGAATAGATCCCTATATGATGCTGTAAACCTTCCCTCCATACATTGTCTAGGAGCCCACCAAGAAGGTAGCCTAATAGGATGGTTCTACTATTCTTATTCCTATGAAGCAGGGGATGTAGTCATGCAAAGTATCATCCCAGGGCATAGTTTCAAGACTTTGAATCTTATAAAATAATACATTAAAAATTCCATGAAAAATTTACCTGCAAAACAAATGAAAGCCTGCAGTTTTTTGGTAAACTCTGTGTGAACTAAAGCTATACCAAAAAACAAAACAACAACAACAAAAAAAACAGTTGACACAGTGGTTTTACAGAGTTGGAAAGAATCATATTTTGTTTCAAAAGTCTATTACTTCAAAATTGTTTCAATTAGAGTTTCCTAAGAATACTATTCTTTCTTCCTGCCAGAGAGGTTCCTTTTTTTATTTCTGTATCTTCACTTCTTTTTTTTTATAATTTATTTTTTATTTCTTCAAGTTACATCTCAATCACAATCCCCTTCTTACTCCCCCCTCCTGTCCCACCCTTCCACCCTCTTCCCCCTCAACCCCCTCATCCTCTACCCTTTTTTTTTAGTTTAAGGTATATCTTTTTTCCCCCAACAGCTCCCCCTTTCAGTCCAACAAATGGTTCTTTCTCTTATAACAATAAATACAATACAAAACAACAGTCCTTTTTTAATAATAAAATGTTCAAAAATTTTTTTAAACATAAAAACCTTGCCGTTAATAGTAAGGTAAGAGAGTACAAAAATAGGAACCTGGGGTTGTAACACCATGTTCTGTCCTGTGTGACTTTCCACAGACGGTCCAGAGTGAGGACCCCAGCAGGCCTCCCTGAGCATGGGATCAGGGTGGGCTGTCACTGTCATTTGCTGGCACAGGGACTTCATTTTTGAATGTGATTTATATACAGTCAAAGCAGTTGCCTGTGTGGTATTGTAAGCCCCAAGAGCTATTGGCCAGAAAATGAGCATGCCAATCTTTGGACCCACTCTTAGGTTTGGTGACAGCACATGAGAGAGCATATATTGAGTTGCCATTTCTCATCCTAAGAACAACATTCTCATTAAAACACAAGCTATTCTTAACTATCCTAAACAGTTTAAGACGGTTGGTATCAAGAGGCCAGAGCTTCACATTTCATTTTTAAGTATCTCTAGGTACGATACCATTAGGAAGCGTTACCTTTAATTTTGTATCAATATACAAAGATCAATGTCTATGTGGCCCAATACAATCTTAATATTGCGTCCATATACAAGGGTCAATACCATTGTGGCCAACTATAATCTTAATTTTGTATCAATATACAAATATCAATACCGACGTAGTCCAATACAATCTTATTTTTGCACAATAAACAATGGTCAATACCACTTTAGCCAAATATACTACTAATTTTGTATCAATATACAAAGGTATAAGGGCATATTCAATAATCTGACCCTTCTTCTTGGTCCTTCCTGTGCTATGTCTATGTCTCAAACTCCTAGTCATGCATGCATGTCACCTTGTTAGCTACTATGACAGTCTATCACAGATATTCTCTAAGCTACTCAGTAGTCAAGTTGTTAAGAGACAAGCAACATTTGCTTATCTAAATACAAGAGATAGATAGGGCATCTTCAAAAACCCCAAGAGATCTGCAGAATATGGCATTCAAAGATGTGGTCTTAAATTAAGATTTTTTTTTGATATCGTGACATATCAGCTCCTGACAGCACCCCCTATTCTACTCCAAGTAGAAGATAAGCATCGAAGAATCTCCAGTGTGAGATGGTTGAATTAGTGGCAAGCCTATCTTTTGGCATGTAAAAACTCCTTGCTTCAACTGCAGACAGACTGCTGTCCAAAAAGGACAAAACTTGGTAGCAGGGAAGTCGACAGCCTAGCTCTGCCAAGACAGGCTAAGTAAGTCCTTCATAATCCCTGCTCTACAATAAATGTCTGTCAGAGAAACAGGACCAAAAGGCTGAAGACTGATGCTGGAATGTATGGAGAGGAAATGGGAACTGTCCAGGTAGTCACTGGTTTGTCATTTGTTAGTATTGGAAGCTGCAGGCCCTGCACTTCCTATATAATCAGATATATTTATCCTTCTCAGCTCTCTGAGGTGGTTGAAGAATAGACAGCTTGAGTCTCATAGCTAAATTTTGAGTTGTTTAGGAATCAAGAGGGCGTTCTAGATTTAAGAAGATGGTTATAATAGTGATGCAAGTTAGTATGAAAGCTAAGTCAGTTATAGAACTTTAAACTCATGGAGATGGTTAGAAGGTAGAAGGTTAAAGTCAGGGGCCAAATATGTATGAACTGGACATTGGGAAGTTATACTGGGCCATTTAACTCTCATAAATGTGGCATATTTAATTCTGCTGTTTTGTATAGAATTTACTGTTATAAGAGAAAGAACCATTTTGTTGGATTGAAAAGGGAAGCTGTTGGGGGGGGAAGAGGGTGGAAGGGTGGGACAGGAAGGGGGAATAGGGAAAGGTTCGTGACTGAGATGTAACTTGAAGAAAAAAAATAAAGTACTTATATAAAAAAATTAAAAAAAAAACACAAGCTATTAGAACCATATCCCTGTACGGTCACGAAATGGGGCCCATAGCATGACATTATCATCCTTTCCCAGGGTTTGTTTTGAAAATAAGACTTCAAGATGGGAATATAGGTATCTTAATATCAATGGGTGTTTTTTACATTCATAAGAAAGATATATAAAAGATAGTGAAGCTTCTTGCTTCACTTAGGAGGTTACTTAGAATATCACTTCAGGCAAAATTAGAACCGACCACATTCTTATGCTCAGTTCTAAAACATAGAACATTATTAAGGACTTACATTATTCATCTTCCTGCTCTAAGTTCTTCAGTCTGGCTATAGTTATATTACCAGATGAATACCTTTGTACGGAAACATGAAATATAAAGTGCAATAACTTACTAATTGTCTTCAATGCCTTTTGAAGTGTCTGTGTCTACGCTGATGGTGTGGTGCTCTCCTGATCAAAAGCTATGGAAAGCATTAAAGACAAGGTTAGATTCTCAGGCCAGAGAAAGTTTTCCTAGCAGTGAATGTGCCCAGATGCTGAGGCTCCCTGAGAGGTCTGCACACCTCCGGTAGATCAAAGGACCAGCTTGCTCTCAGGGTCAGCTGGAAATGAATCAGATGTAAATTGAAGGAGGATGAGGAAAGAAAATAAGACCATCACTTTATCTGATGGTGTTGGGATGATGTATAGTAGTACCTAGAGGGCAATGGGTTGGATTGTGTAGACATAAATACTTCTATTCAAGCAGTTGTTAGGAAAAGAAACAACCATATGTAGCAAAAAAAAAAAAAGTTAAAATGGGCACACATGAGGCTCCACTGATAATTCCAATGGTTATACCACAGAAAACATTTCCTTAGGATTGCCCTGAAGAAGTAGGGCCATTCATTGCAGATCATCAGCTACCTGTGAAGCAATTATAAGATATTCTTTGGGCAAGCATGTTTTGTTGTTGTCTTAGTTTGTTTTCTGAATTTCTTTCAAATCTCTGTGCCTTAGTATTTTGGGTTTCCAAAGTGAGAATCAAAGCAGAACATTCCACATGATGATGTAATGTTGAGTTATGATATAGAAAGAATTGGCAGACTGTAACTGTGGTGGTTACTTCCTAGGGCTCTTATGTGTCAAAGCATGAAGATTGTAATGATGGGGCTATAAAGATGGCTCAGGAGGTAAGGGCACTTGCTGTCTATCCTGATGATCTGAGTTCAATTCATGGGACCCATGTTGTTGAGGAGGAGAGCTGCCTCCCACAGTTTTCTCACCCCCATAAACACAACATGGCATTTATGTGTCCCCCTTAAATCCCCCCCACATAAACATAAGAGCAAATTTTAAAAGTTATGCGGCCTTCTGCAATTTTAAGGCTCTGGATTCTAGAAGTTTCCCAAATATAGAGTGTCTATATGACTCAGTAAGTCATAAAGTGTCTTTTATGACTTACTGAGCAGCCTGGCAGGAAAGGTGTGGGGAAAAAGGAGGCACTCAAGCCAAAGGAGATCCCTCTCTGCTACATAGTATTTATATCCCAGAAGCAAGGAGGAAAACAAATGAACAGAGAACAAAAGGAAAGTTTTGAAAACTTAGTATGAATCCAAGAAATTAAAGCTACATAGAGCTCAAACCCAACCTTACCCCTAAAAGGACAAAAGGGATCAGGCACTCTGTTATCTTCCTGACGGAGGGATGAGTGTGCTCTTCGGTGAAAACGACTGCTGAGTCCAGAGTGCTTTATTTTTCTTCACATCAAAATCTCAGAATACAGAGAACTAGACACAACATAGATAAAGCCGAAATACATACAACCACAGAGATTCTGATATTAAGATCTATATGTTGAAAGCAGGTACAATAAATTTGGTAGAGTAATCATGCAAAACAATACATAAAGATGGTTGGGATCATAGAGAGGTATAGGAAAAAAAATCAAAGAATCCAGAACTCAAACAGGGGTAGACTCAGGAATCATGGAGGAAGCTGCTTACTAGATAACTTCTGGGCTCATGTTGATCTGCCTTTCTTGTAGCACCCAGAACCACCTTGCTCAGGGATGGCACTGCCCACATTGGGCTGGGCCCTCTCATGCCAATCATTAATCAAAAAAAAAAAAAATAGAATTATTTTCTCACCTGATCTTTCCTCTTCCCAGATGACCCTAGCTAGTGTTGATGTGATAAAGTCCATCATGTTTGGGAAGATTTGGCAGCAATAGCACATGAAGTGGATGGCTGGTTGTATTGAGTCTCCATTTAGGAAACAAAGAATAAACAGTGATTTGGGTCAGTCTATAAAGCCTCAAGACCAACCCAGGAGTCATTTCATCTAGTGAGACTGTACCTCCTAAAGGCTCCAGAACCTTTGAAAACAGTGCTTCTACCTGGGGACCAAATGTTCAAATGTGAGCATTTTACATTCAAACCAGAATAGAAATTCATGACAGAGAAGCCCATGAAAAGATACTTAGGGACATGAATGTTAAAACAATAATGAGACACCACTACATTCCTATGAGAACAAGAATAGCCAGGAACCAAAGCATTAGCAGCATCAGTTGCTGGTGCTGATGTGGGACAGTAGGCGCTCTCATTGTTGATGGAGATGCAGAATGGTACAGCCACTTCAGAAAAGCAAACTCTCTTCCAATGTGATCCAGCAAGCCTGCTCCTTTTAGTTACATAAATGAGTTAAAAACTCACATATGGGTAATCGCTGGTCATGCTGCTGAGCTTTAGAAGCAATCAAGATGTTCTTCAATAGAGTAATTAGGTGCATAAATAAATTGAGGTATATCTTTACAATGGGCTCTCATTCAACCATAGACAAAATGAGCTTTCAACCCACAAAAACAGAAAGAGAGGAACCTTAATTGCCTATAGCTAAGTGAAGGCATCCAAGCTGAAAATTTACACACTATATCATTCCATTATGCATACAATAAATATTCCTTAGTTTCAGTGCTTCCTGGTGAAAACAAGAAAAGGACAGATAGTTAAAACATAAAGGATATTTTGGGCTAGCGAAATTATTCTGTATGCTACTGTAACTGGTTACACACATTTTACATCTGTCAAACCCATAGAACCAAGAGAAGAAAACGGAAATGGCTACGAACTGCGGGACTAATTAATGAAGCCAATCATGTATAACTTCTGGATCATCAATTGCATCATAAACATCACATTAATATAAAATCTTATTATGAGAGCAGCTATGAAGAGGCTCAGTGGTATATATGGAAACTCGATATTCTTCTTGTTAATGCTTGTATAATATTAAATCTCACTCTAAAAGATTATATTAGTAAAAAACGTATTGCCTATTACTTCTAGAGCCAAAAACACTATATCTGATGTTAGAAACTTGTTAAGTTTTCAAAATAGAAGTGAAAAAGTAAGGGAGAGTGGTAAAATTTTGGGAAGTGTTATTTTACCTACATAAGGACTGAAGGTAGATTGAGAAGTTATAAAGAAAATAAAGAAATGACAATAATTTTCAAATCCCATGTTATCAATTCTAGAAGGCTGGAAAGATAATAAGACAGAAAGAAATATACCTAAGGAATAATAAGTCTGGCTTTCCACAACTGGTAAAATGTAGTGTCCAACAAGAGTAAGTTTAGTGAACTTCAACTAGAGTAAATGAGAAACTTTCAGCTAGAGAGCCACGTAAGCAACAGTGAAAACCAAAATTCAATGAAATTTTGGACGGGAATGAATCTAGCAATGAACAGGGTAAATTCAGTGGGACAGTAACAACATTTGACTTTCTCAGAGAAACCTAGGAGATCAGCAATGGGTTGACGGTGGAATGCTTACAGAGCAAACACACAAACAACTCAGAGTTTCACAAGCATCAAAAATGCTTTTCAAAAGATTGACATATAAAAAAATAAAGAACCAAGTTCAGTTCCCAGTACCCATGTTCAGTGGCTCATAACTGCCTATAACTGCAGCTCCAGGAGGAATCCAAAGCCCTTTTTTATTCTCCACATCCACCTGCATTTATTTTACACAAAACATAGGCATACACAAAACACACACACACACACACACACACACACACACACAATTAAAGTAAGCTAATGCAATTGACCAAGAGATGAAGGGAGAAAAGAAAAAGGGAACAAAAATGTATAATTGACTCAATGAATAAACTATCGTCAAAATAAGAAGCCACCCAGGGCAAAAATTTCTGAGTTAACTGTGTGTAGAAAAGAAATTCTTCCAGGGGACAAGATACATCTTTCTACAGCCTGAAAATAAGCTCATCCTTATGGATGGATGATTTTGCAAGATTGTTGAGAGAATAGAACAGTACTGCCTACAAAGTAGAGAAATGCCCTACTACAAAAGAAACTGGGGGAGCATGAGTTAAGGGCAAAAACATGGCACACCAAATAGTGTAAAGTTGATAAATTATAGATTCATTCCAGTGTGTTCATATTAGCTGAAACGTCCCAGGCAGACAAATTCCAATTAGCTAAAAAAAAAAAAAAAGGACGTTGTTTAGTTCAGTTCAGAAGCCCACTGAAAATAGTTTGTGAGAGTGAGTGAATACATATCATCTCATTTCCCATTTTAGACTTCATTCTGGCTGCTAAAAAGTAGGTATGTTGGGATTTCTATGGCATGCAAGCCACCCAGTATAACAAGTTAAGTTGTCTGCTTGTGGGGAGCTAGTTGCCATACAGCAGTTAACACAGGGCTCAACATATACCTTTGTGACTGAAGAGGGACACTGTAAACTGAAGACGCAAGAAATAAATTATCACTCACAGATTTTTTTTTTTAATTAAGAAAAAAAAAAAACTAAATGGAAGATGCACTTGCTACCAAGCCTGAAGACCTGAGTTCAGCCCCTGGGACCACATGGTAGAAGGAGAGGACCAACTACCCCAAAGTTGTCTTCTGACTCCTACCGTGGTATGCTTACAAACACACACACAGGCATGTGCATGCATGTGTGCACACACACATACAAACACCACACATACACACATGTACACATAGCTATAAATTTAAAGTAAATTTTACTTAGGCCAGCGATATTAGTGGGACTTGCATTATATAGTAAGAGCAGATATTTGTTTTACACTGTGTGTTTCTAGTTTTATAACTTCCTGTGTTTCTAAATCTTTGCTAAAGTCTAACAAATCTGGTGAGACCTAATAATTATGAGAGAAGAGCATAGACAGGCTGAACAGCCCGTACTAGTTGAAGTGGGTATATACACAGAACTGTTGGTTTTATCTCCTCTCACTTGTGTTTAGTTTCCATATTTCCATTTCTTCTCTTTAAACAACGAGGTATAAGGAATGAGCTAAATGAACAGGCAACTGAGCTGCATGCAGCCTTTCTTCTTTCCCATGCTTCACACACACTAAAGGAAAGGATAAAAATGAGCTCCTTCATTGCTGTTTGTATTGCTCATTCAGCAAAAGAGAAAACAACACAGTACGAATAAACCTGCTTTGTGTCGTGGTTCGTAGATGCTTCCTGCAGCTTTACATCTCAGCCTTCCGTTCACAATTACTTGATGAGTCTCTTTGTCTTTTGCATTGTCAACTGTGAAATATTTTTAGCCAGATTTATTAACTTATAAAAAGAAAACCCTAGTAACAAATGACTCACTACACAGCCTAGGCTTAGCTTCAGACAGGAGAAGCCAGTATTGCTTTATAATCTTCTCCTTTGATTACCTCTTGCTAAGTGAGATATCTTCTTCTTTTCTTCACTGGTTAATTTGGTTATTCTCCAAACCCCAAATAAACACACAGGATCGTTAGGAGGCATCATGCGGGCTGGAGAGGTAGTTAAGGCGGCACACTGCTCTTGGCAAGGACTCAAGTTCAATTCCTAACACCAGGTTCAGGTGGCTCAAAATCAACTGCAACACTAGCTCCAAGGCATCTGACACCCTCTTCTGACCACCATGAGTATCTGCACTCACATGCATATACCACCACCATCCCAGGAACAGACATGTATATGTAATTCTTAAAAAAAAAAAAAATCTTGAACTGAAGAAACCTTTAATTTATTTACAGTGTTTTAAACCTCTTACCTGCTTTTAAATGCCAGACCATGAAAATATCTTTTATATCTACAAAAAAAAAAAACCAAAACTTTTAAGCTGCTATCACATTTGTGTAAGCTATGTGGCCACATGCAGTCTAACATTCTAAACTGAAATTAAGGCCATTTTCCTTTCATGCCAGTAAGGCAAGTATACCTTGGGTAAATTATAGTTTGAAATTTTTATATTGTATTTTTATTATATTTTTAAAGATTATTAACTCTTTTCTTAAAATAGTATTATTTTGTTTTCTCAAATTACTTCTAGAACATAAATTCCTCTCTCCTCCCCTCCTGGCCCCTCCCTCCCACCCTCCTTTCCTCCCTCCCTCCCTCCGTCCCTCCCTCCCTCTGTCCCTCATTGTTCCTCTACTTGGTACTCTCCTTCTCCTCAGATGAGGTGGGCCGTCACATATATTCCCTCAGATCTTCAGTCATGTGAGGGCCAAGAGCTTCCACTTGTACTGGGACTTGATATGGCACACCATCTAGGGTAAGGTGTTTCATTAACCTATAGCAGATTCCATGACTCACTGGTGGGTGGGAGCCATTTATCCACATTTAATACTTTCTAATTATGCAGATTTCCCTGGAACTCAGGTCCATAGAGATTCAGGCCGTCAGCTACAATCTATAAGTCTCTTGTTATTCCTGGACATTTGTTTGCTTTCCCATAAGATGAAGCTATAATTTCTATCCTCTGAGTTATTCTGGGATGGGGTGCACACCTTAGTGCTTGACATGCATAGAATATGACTCACACTTTCCATTGCTGTAAATTGTTGTCACATTCACAGTTATACCAGGTTAGGGGAGAGTGGGGTAGCAGCTGCTTGTCTTTATGAAAGTCTCCTATATTCGGTAATGTCTGGGCTCATAAATTATATAGTACCAGTGGAAATGGAAAGATGTTGATGAATAATGTGTTTGTTGTCATCATTTTAAATCTTCCACAGCAGAAGAATTCTTGGGCCATTTGGTTAAAAAAAAAAATTCAGGTTCCCATACAGTTTCAGTTCCACCAGGTCTGAGTTGAGTCCTGAGGGTCAACTTGGTAAGAAGGGAGCTTGGGGATGGAGAAGTGGCTCAGTAGTAAAGGAACACTCTCTGTCTTGTGAAGAGCCTGTTTGGGTCATAGCACCTACATGACTCACAATTGCCTGTATTCCAGTTCCCAGAGATCTGACACCCTCCTCTGGCCTCCACAGCCACCAAACGCATGCATGACACACAGAATAACATGCAGACAAAACACATATACACATAATACACATAAAATAAGATAGGAATTAAAATGAAGACAGAAGAAATAGGTGGCCCTCAGGCAATGGACTTCAAAGATACAGTTGCAGAAAGGCTGATTTGGTTTTATAATGGACTACCAATTCCATACGTAAAGACACCAGTTGGAAAATCAAGCTAAATAATTTAGAGCTGTATAAATATGCCCATAGCAAAGAGTTTTGAACTGTTGCTTTAATGTGCTCACAACAGGTGTATTGTGGGCTGTGTGATGTTTGCCAGGACTTGAGTACTATAGATTCTCAAGGATGGATTGCAATGGGGAAGCCCATACCACATAAAAGTCTTCATGAATATGTGGCCTGGGAGCCACTGGGCTCTTCATAAAGAAGGTCCTGTATGATGCACCACTGCTGCCATCTTGAACTTTGAAAATCCCAAGTGATTCTACAGCTTCATGTGGGTTTGAACCCCATTAATCTAGTGAAAGATTTTTTTTTGAAGAACTTGGTCCTATCAAGTACTTAAATCATTCCCGTGTTTCACACAAAGCTATATAATCTCAGGTTTGAGCTCATCTATCCAAAATTGCACAGGTCAAGATTAATAGAGTCTGAGTTTGAATTCAGGTTATTGACTAGTTAAATGCTATGCATTCTGTGGGACCTTGGTTCTGTAAAGAAATAAAGAAAACAATAAAAGCAAATAAAAGCCACTATACATCTGGTAAATATCTGTATCCAAGAGAGTCTTCCAGGGAGTATATGAATGGAAGAGCCTTGATTTCACATCAGGGAAAGTTTGGGGCCAGTGAGGTGGCTCAGCAGATAAGGACACTTGCTGCTGCGGCTGACACCTGACTTTGGTCCCAGGGACCTACACAGTGGAAGGAGACAACCAAGTCCCACAAGCTATCCTCTGACCTCCACACATAGATAGATGATGGATAGGTAGGTAGGTAGATAGATAGATAGATAGATAGATAGATAGATAGATAGATAGATAGATAGACAGATGATATATAGATGAATAGATGATAGATAGGTAGATGGATATAGATAGATGATACATGGATAGAAGATAGATAGATAGATAGATAGATAGATAGATAGATAGATGTAAAAAGGGCAGGGAAGGTAATTGCTTAACTCATGCTAAATTATCCAGAAGGAGCCAAACTGGCCAGACAGCCCTCCTTTCCTGTAGCATGATTAATATGAGAATGCTGAAGTCATGGGATGCTGTCTAAGGAGAGAAAAAGACACCAAACCACATTTCTTGAATTTCACCTTATTTTAAAAGTAAAATATTACTTTCTGTGCTCCTTATGTTACATCTGAAGCATAAAAGAAATGAATGGTTTCCCCTCATATACTTCATTTCCCTCCTTTGTTTTATATTTGACCTGAAGATCATGCCAGGATAAACCTCCTCCCTCCCTCCCTCCTCCATCTTCAGTGGTATCTCCCTAGGGTACCTTTTAAGTATAGATGAAAAATGGAAAGCAGACAGAATATGAAAGAAGGGAAGGAAATGCCAAGTGAATAAAGAACAACTTTTCAGTCTCCCATAATCTTTATCGGCACAAAACAATTTGGTTTTGTTTCATTTATAAATAGAGCTAAATGAAGTCAGACATAAGTCTAGTTTTCAAGCCCTGACTGTCAGTTCCACCTGGGAATGTAGCACAGACATTACAGACAATGACACAGGAAGCTCACATGTAGCTGAACGCTGGGTGGTTTAAGCAGGCTGCTGAAAACTGCAGGCAGGTGAACACAGGCTTGGTGTCCAGATGAAACTGTTGAGAACGACACTACCCTGAGAAACACATAGAGGTTCTCCAGTCCCAAGTTTGACATCCTTGAGATGGCAGTTTTATGCAACACATCAGAGGGTATGTCTTAATTTTTTAAATATTTATTTACAATGGTAATTTTAAAGATTTATTTTTATTGTGTATAATTAGATGTGTGCATGTGTGTGTGTGTGTGTGTGTGTGTGTGTGTGTGTGTGTGTGTACACACGAGTGCAGGTGCCCTTGGAGGTCAGAGATGCCAGATCTACTGAAGCTGAACTTGTAGGCATCTGTAAGCTAGCAGGATGTGGTCTAGCTTCATTCCTGTGTCTGTGATAAAGTATCTTGAGACAAACTTTGGCCTGGAATACTTATTTCAGCTTTCAGTTCATCACTATGAGGAAGTCAAGACAGGAACTTCAAACAGTTAATCACATCATATCCATAGTCAAGAACACATAGAAATTAATGCATGCATACATGCACGTTTTTTCTTGTTACACTTGACTCAATTTCTCTGCTCTTATATAGCTCAGGACATCCTGACTAGGGAATAGTACTGTCCAAAATGGACTGGGCCTTCCCAAGACAACCCCCCATAGGCTCGTCCACAGGCCAACACAATGTTGACAATCTCTCACTGAGATTCTCTTCTCACATGACTCTAAGTTGTGTCAAACTGAAAATGAAAACTAATCTCCACATATAGCAAGATTTAGCCACACTCCTAGCTCCTGCTACTGTTCTGCCATCTGTTGAAGTTCTGTGTGGGAATTCATTAAATACCAAGAAAGAAACACATGAAAGGAAAAGCCACATAAGGTGGTTACAGCTATTGATACCATTCTTCCTGGAGATTCTTGACTTGATGGTTTTCCTTGTTATATTTGTTTGGACTTTATGATATAGAGTCTTACTTCACCCTCAAATTTATGATGATCTCCCTACCTCAGATTCCCAGTTACTGGGATCAAAAGCATGAATTGTCATATCTAGCTGCAGCAGGCTTTCTATAAAGCTGTGGTATGTCTCAGAACACGAACCTGGGAAGGATTCATATGAAAACTGAGAGGATTCATCTAGGTGTATCTGACTTGGTACACTTGGGCTCAGACTTGAAATGAACATCTCTAAACATCCAAGTCATGCTACCTGCTGTGGGGCCACATCCTGTCACCTACTGTCTGAAGAAACTGGTTGAAGCACAATTAGAGCAACACAAGATAAGCATCTTGGTGTTGTCTATCTTCCTGTTTTCCTGTAAGTTTCCAGCTACAGGAGCTATGTCACACCATAAAACCCACTAAGCATCACTGGTCCCTAACACAACACACAGTCCTAGAATTGGTATCAATCTTCCAAAATGGGAATCCTTTCTCTCTCTCTCTCTCTCTCTCTCTCTCTCTCTCTCTCTCTCTCTCTCTCTCTAATGATTGATTTTTCTCTCTCCCTACTTCAAAGAACTGCTTTGTTTTACTTTCAGAAATAGTCGCTTAGAGAAAAGGGAGTAAATTTTTTTTGAGTGCTATATATTTTATTTTATTTTTTTTTAGTAAACTTAAATTATATGACATGATTCCAATAGTGCCTTAAATAATGGTAGTAGTAACAAACTGTTGAGAGTATGGTTACCATGTGCAGGCACTTGTAAGCTGTGATCTCCCCAGCACACGCTGCTAGGTGGGATAGTTCTTTTTTTTTAATAATTCATTTTTTTATTTCTTCAAGTTCCATCTCAATCACAATCCCCTCCCTACTCCCCCCTCCAATCCCACCCTTCCACCCTCCTCCCCCTCAATCCCCCATCCTCTTCCCTTCTTTTTTTTTTTTTTTTTTTTAGTTTAAGGTATTTCTTTTTTTCCCCCAACAGCTCTCCCTTTCAGTAAATTTTTTTTAGAAGAACATACCATTTTAAAAGCCATTTCAAGACACAGCTGAGCTCCTGCAAGGTGCATTAAGAGGACAGCTGTGGGCAAGGCACTTTGGAGGGAATCTTCTAGCCTGCAATTTAAAGGCCCCTTTAACCACCTCCTGAGTCCCAAAGACCTTAAGCATTTATTCTTATAGACAGAAATGATGTTTCCAGGTGGTTTTTGGGTTGCCTAGGGCTTTGACACACTAAAACATTAAGTTTCTCCAGTGTGCGTATGTGTCTGTGTGTGTGTGTTTGTGTCTGTGTGTATGTTTGTGTGTGTATGTCTGTGTGTATGTTTGTGTGTGTGTATATGTCTGTGTGTTTGTGTGTGTGTGTGAATTTATTTCTAGCTCTATGAAGCTCTACACAGAGTCAGCTCTGGGCAGACTGTTGCTGCTGAATCTCCTACTGTCCAAAAAGTCAGTTAATGTATATGTGACATTGTAGAAAAAGTCAAAGGATAAATCCTGGAAAGAAACAAAACATAGTTGTCTCCCAGCAAGACTTTAATCTGAGTTATCTGCATGCCAAATGATTGAGGAGGGTGGCAGGCTTATGAACTCAGTTTGGCTACAGTCTGAGGCTATGGTAGACATTAGGCTATGTCAAACAGCTGACCAGAAGGAAAGACAACCCATCATGAAGCATCTATTTGTTTGCCTTCCTTTCTTACTAATTTCCTCTCAAAACCACAGGAATATCCCCCTCAGACTCATCAGAGAAAGAAGAAAGATGCTAATGGTCCCCATGAATGATGTCCAGGATGTTATTTACAGGCCAGCCCTGTATGGTGTCAGGGGGTGTTATTTTGCTGGTCTGTTCTTGTTTCTGTTTGCTTGAAGAAATCACCAGTTAACAATGTTCATATCATGCAGCAATAAAGTGGAATGTGGAAGAAGCAATGAAAATAGATGTCATCTATACTCAGCTAGCATGGGTACCCTGAGCTATGTGAGTGTGACATGCTCTATAATTAGAAACATCTTCTTCAGTCTGATTTTACTACAATGATTTATGGTCAGCAGGCAAGGCTTCACACAGACCCCGGTTGCTCATCCTTCATCCCTCAGAAAATAAAGTTGTAGTCTGAATGCCCATGGCTTGCTAAGCAACAACACCTTGAAGAGACACAGTTGACTGAAGCAATGGCCTACAACAGCCTAAAAAGAGGGGTTTGTAGGAAACAGTGGTAAAAAGAAATAGAAGTACTGTGGGTACTCAGAAGCCAGGAAGCTTCGTGTGTGTGTGTGTGTGTGTGTGTGTGTGTGTGTGTGTGTG
>CAJQZJ010003646.1:11954827-11991439 GCA_907164525.1 Lophiomys imhausi
ATATTGTTTAAATTTGATTTTGTCATGGAATATCTTGTTTTCTCCATCTATGTTGATAGAGAGTTTTGCTGGGTAAAGTAGTCTGGCTGGGCACCTATGTTCTCTCAGGACTTGTAGTATATCTGACCAGGCCCTTCTAGCTTTTAACGTTTCTGGGGAGAAGTCAGGTGTAATTCTGATGGGTCTGCCATTGTATGTGGCTTGACCTTTTTCTCTTACAGCTTTTAATATTCTTTCTTTGTTCTGTACATATGGAGTTTCAATTATTATGTGGCGAGAGGAGTTTCTTTTCTGGTCTAATCTGTTTGGTGTTCTGTAAGCCTCTTAGATTTTTATTGGCATCTCTTTTTTCAGGTTTGGGAAGTTTTCCTCTATGATTTTATTCAAGATATTTCCTGGACCTTGGAGTCGGGAGTCCTCTCTTTCCTCTATACCTATAATTCTTAGGTTCCGTCTTTTCATTGAGTCCTTGATTTCTTGGATGTTGTGGGTGAGAAATTTTTTAGCCTTCTCATTTTCTTTGGATGTTGTACTGATTTCTTCCACTGAATCTTCCACGCCTGAGATCCTGTCCTCCATCTCTTGCATCCTATTGTTGATACTCACATCCGTAGTTCCTGTTTTCTTCCCTCGTTTCTCCACTTCCTCTTTTAACTCTGACTGTGTTTTCTTTATTGTTTCTATTTCTATTTTCATGTCTTGTATGGTTTCATTCGTGTACATTTCCTTCTCCAGCTTGCTTGTTTTTGTATGAAAATCTTTCATGGCTTTTTCCTTTTCCTGTTCAAGCTCTATCACCTTGGCTTGGAGCTCTTTAATGGTGTTGTTCCTTGTTTTGATTTGTAGAATTGTGGCTTCTTTGAATTCCTTCATAGATTTAAGTTCTTCTTGCAGAGACTCTATCACTTTCCATAATGCAGAATTGTCAATGTTTTCATGTGTTTCTGTTGGTGTGTGGTCATCCGAATTGGATGAGCTAGGATGATTCTGCTTTGTTCGAGTCATAATTCCTTGATTTCTATTTTTTTTGACCTTTTGCCATTGGATGCATTTAGCTGTCTGTTTTCTGTGCTTGGAACCACAGTGGATGATTTGGTGCAGGGGACGAGTTACTTGGCTATCTGTCATTGCTTACAGGGGGATTTCAAGGTCACTGTGGTTTTATTCGCCTGAGGCAGTGTGAGCTGGTGCAGCCTATTCCCAGGTTGTGAGTAATGGACCAGGATTGTTTCACTGCTCCCAATTCAGACTTCCCTATGTTGCACTCTGAGTTATCAGCCTGTAATGGTTCTGATAGTATGGGCCTGTTTGCCCAGGCACAGATTCTGTGGGCTTTGTTTGTCATCACAGAGGCTGACAGGGTCTGGCTCCACACCTAATATGTCTGGATTTTCCAGGATACAGCTATGGACCTGATTTCTGGTTTCTCTCTAGGCTTCTCGCCACAGGGCTGGACTCTGTGCCTGATTCCCTTCCTGTCTGCGCCGCTACGGGTCTCGTGGGTACCCCAAGCCCCAGATCCTCCAGCTGCCTGAGTGGACCTCTCGTCCCAGCAGCTCAGCTGTGGGTGCATGGATCCCTGGCCCCGCCCACGCCTGTCTCTCTCCCCAGATGACCTGCCATGGGTTCGCGGGGATTTGGCCCTGCCAGCCATGCTCACTCCCCAGCTGCGCTACCGTGAGTATGCGGGATTCGGCCCCTCCCGCCCGCCTTTGTGTTCCCAGCTTCCCGCGCTCTCTTGGAACCTCCCACCCGCTGCTTCACAAGCGGCTGCGGATCACCCGCTGAGCCCCCTGTTTGTTCCTTGCTAAGCCTTCCACTATCTCGCAAAGTTTTTTAAGTGGGTATAAGTTCAACCTGATGTGTGGGGAGCCCAATAGGCCAGCAATCTATGGCCAAGTGGACCCTGATTCTGCCTGCTGTATGTTGGGATCGATCTTACCAGGCGCCTCTCCAAATGGGAGTTCCCGAATCCCGGGTTTAGTGGCTGTGAGAGATGGGGAGAGCCTTGCCCTGGACTTTTAACAGTCCCTTGGGAGCTGTGAGTGTTCCGGGGGGGGGGGTGTCTAGCCCCTCCAGTTTTTGCACAGTGCCCAATAACTCTGTGTTTTTTATGGCTCTTTTTTCCCATGCGTCAGTGTAGGTCGCCGCCATCTTGGCCCGCCTGGTTTTTTCATGTAAGGTATTTATATGCACACTTATTTCAATATTAATTATTAAATAAAGTTTAATAGTGGCTGGTTTTACAGCTACCTCAGCAATACAGAAAACTTAGCAATCAATGCCTATACGCAAGTAAAGCTACAGACATCTCATTTTACTTAAGTGTTCTGCCCAGGTTGACCACACACACCTGTATATCTGCCATCACCATTAAAATAACATGTCCTGGCTGGTCCATAAGTTCAAGGGTAAAGACACACAGGATTCCAGTATAAAACAGAATCCCGCTATTGTATCCTGCCTCCACCATCAGACTCTCAACTGTAGCCAGTGCATGAGAGGGAGTGAAGCCTATTCTAAAATAGTGAACTGAGATATAACTGCTATGTAGCATTATTGTAGTAATAAATTTCACCTAATTCTTACAGGTGAAACCATTGTCACAGGGCTTTGACTACTACAGAAGCCACTGGCATACTTACCTTTATTTGTTCACATTTAGAAAAAAAAATTCGGTGGTGTTTAAAGACACTTGTTGGATCATTTGGCTAGTTATTTTATTGTGTGATATTACCTAATAACTTAATCTCTGTGCTTGATGATATTTGTGATTTTTTTATGTCAAGGTAATTTACCAGTCATCTGGATTTTGCAGATGCTAGGCAAGCACTCTACCATTAAGCTGCACCACTGCCCAAGGAGGGTGTGTTCCAAGGCCATTGCTACTCAAGGCAGGCCAGGTCCATGGTAATATTAAATTTACTAGTCATAATAATGCGCTTATCTTTGAGACTATAATTCCCAATAAGGAACATTACAAAGAATGAAAATTTGTATTTTGACTTATTCAAAAGTGTCAAAGTGAAGCATTGGTCCAAAGTTCAAAACAAGACATTGAGACAGAGTCAGTTCAAATAATCTGTTGCAGTTTTCTGTTGAATTGATAAAAGTGACTTTAGTGGGTAATGATCTATTTACAACAAATGCAGATTGGTGACATCATGGTGTAGGACGCTATAAGCATCTCACAAGCAAAACTGCAATGTATCGAAATAAATTTCCTAGTCTGAAAACTGAAAATTAATTATTTAATGTAGTTATTAGTAAGTATAAACTGTAATATTAGGCTGGCAGAGTAGCCGGCAGAGTAGCTGGCAGCTTGGCAGAGGAGCAGGCAGCCTGGCCTGAGTGCCTTAACCGGTTGCCTAACTTATCCTGGAGAAAGAGCCCTGGGACCAAAGGTGGCCTACACCACCTATAACCTAAACTCTGTTAATTAATATAAGTTGTTATATTAGGCCAGTAGGATTACTGGCGGCTTGGTGGGAGATTCACCTGGGTTCAAGGGGAGTCTGGGAATCCAACAGCCTGGGACTGCTTGGACTAAGGGCCTATAAGCTGCCGCAGTCTTTTTCCCAATAATTAAACACACCAAGACCTTTTAATATTTTAACGCTTAGCCCTTAGCTGGGCAGACTTTCAATTAGCTACTCTAAGTTAATCCCAAACCAACATGTGCCTGTGAGTACCTTCCAGACTTCTCCAGACGTCTGTCTCCTTCTGTGTCTCCTGGTGGAAAGAGCAAGAGTCTCTGTGTGTGCGGAATTCCTGCTGTGATCTGAGGAAGTCCCGCCTTCCTATACTCTTTCTGCCCAGCTAATTGGCCATAAGCGACTTTTATTAACCAATCAAGAGAATGCCTCAGAAGGGGCGGTAACAAGATCTCAGCATTGAATTCAATGTATCAGAAACAATATTAGACCTTCCCTCAGCACTAGTCTCATCATACCCAAGTAAATGTACTTCAGAAACACATCAGAACCTTCATTTTGCACTGTGACTGGACTTTGCCAGTTGCTCGCCTGTGTGACCATTTTCCTAGGGAAAGCCAAACACATGTCTACTCACCCAGGAAGAGAACTGATGGTAGACCAAAGTAAAGGACACTACCAAAGCCAACTTGGTGAACCAGGGAGCTTAGTGGTGTTTCTTACACAAGTGTGGGTGAGGGGCTACTTATAGCAGCGCAGACATTCAAAGGCAGTTGAATCGCTGAAAGCCCATCCCAGCATGAGTGATGACTCAGGAAAGCTGGAACCCTGAAGCTCTTTGCATGATTCTGCGTAGCCCTGACAGGTAGGATACTGCCCTCAGTAGCCTATAGTGCTTATATAATCTTCGGGAGAGAGGTTCTTAGGTTTCTATAGCTGTGATAAAAACCACCATGAACCAAAGCAATCTGGGATGCAAAGGGTTTATTTTGGCTTCCAGTTCAATATCACAGTCCATCTCTGTAGGAAGCCAGGACAGGAACCTGGAAGCAGGAGCTGGTGCAGAGGCCATGGAAGAGTGTTGCTTACTGGCTTGCTCCTCATGACTTGTTAAGCCTGCTTTCTTATTCCCAGGGCCACCAGCCCAAGACACCACCCCCCTTATGATGGGCACACCCACATCAATAATTATAAGAAAATGTCCCACAGGCTTGCCTAGGCTAATTTTATGGATCATTTTTTTCAGTTGTTCTTCTGTCTTCTCAGATACGCTAACTTATGTCAAGTTAACATTAAAAAATGTTCCCAATCATAGCAAGGGAAATTATGAACTTAGTAAGCTTTATAGACTTCCTGAGACTTATGAGTTATTCATATTCTGAGTTTTACTGGAATTCTCTAAAGGTTGCTATACCACAAGCTTCCACTGACTGCCTTTCCTCTGCTGTGATGATACCCTGCTAAAATGTTATTCAAACCAAGTGACCTCTCCACTTAGAACCCTCTAAGGCTTCCTGTGTTATGCAGATGAAAGGGTCAATTCCTATAAGGGGTCCAAATATCTCAGGATTTCTTCTTACCTCCCTATTCTCTCTTCTCTTCTTTTTCTCTACCTCCATCCTTACAGGTTTTGACATCCAGAGGGTAAATGTCATTCTCCAGACATGTGTGTCTCCATGATGCTTTTCAAAGCCAGGGTTAGAAAAGCTTTTTTTTTATTTATTTAAAATTTTTTTTAATTTTCTATTCCCTCTGTCGTGTTTGCCCCTTATAGATACTCATACAGTTCACAACTCCAATCAAGACATCTCCTCCATGAGGCTTTCATTGACCGTTCTATTTAAAACTAAAAATCACTTCATAAACTTTATCAATACACCGACATTCTACATGCCCCACTGTACCAACTATTTTATTTCTGTACAGTCTATTTCCTATAAGAAAAATAAAATTTCTGCCTGGTAAGATATTGTACCCTATTCTGTTCACTGACTTTTCAGCATCAAAGAGAGGGTGTACACATCATAGATTCACTGTGGGTAGCTGATTAGTTCAGCTCTGTGTGAGAGTCTGGAGTCTCAACAGCATCAGTTGTATAAAGTTAGTTGTTTAGATATCTCTGAGCCGATATCAGGGACAATTATGGGTTTTTTTTCAACTTGAAGGTCAAATTTCAAGTCAACTGTAGGTGATAGTGTGTAGGACTGAAGGAAAACTTGAAAGTTAAGAAACAGGTACATTTTAAAATCTGCTAAGTAGATCGCTTACAGAATTGATTTTTTTCTTCAAAACTGTTTAGAAGCTTTGAACTTAACATTATAAAATAACAAAATTTCACATTCTTTCAGATCTCTTTCCATGTAAATTCTCAAGAGAAAATTGATAAGGTGACAGAAGAGAATGGTGCCATGAAAGCTCACATTCTTGGGTGTCTCTTATGTTCACATCCAAGGAAGAACTGAGACCTGGAGCCTTCACAAACAAACAGAAACACGGTGTCTCTGCCCCCCTCCCTTCCACCGGGCTTTCTCACGAGGATGTGCTATGCACTGTTCAGGTCCCTGACTTCTTCCTTAAGAGTCTGTCCTTCAAGTAAGTTGCTGTTCATTGTGTTCATCTGTCACCTGTGGGCAAATCATCTCCAATTCCAATTTCCCCAGAACCATGTAACCTGGGCATAATGGTGTACACCTATAACCCTTGTACTTAGAACCATGTAACCTGGCCATGATGCTGTACACCTGTAACCCCTGCACTTAGAACTATGCAACCTGGGCATGATAGTGTACACCTATAAACCCTGTACTCAGGAGATAGATGTGGGAGGGTCAGAACTCTAAGATTGTCCTCAGCTACAGAGAGAATTCAAAGGCAGTGTGAAATACATGGGAGCCTGTCTCAAAACAGTGAAGCAAACAATAAAAATTACTCAGATTCTTTTTCTCATAATAATTCAAGAAGCTTTAGGTTCCCTTTCTGACCTGAAGTTGTACTTGCAATTCCCATTGTTTCATAATATATGATATATAATTTATATCACAGCATATAGAGCATATATATTAAATTATTTGTTAATGACTGACATCCATAAAGAAAGGGCAGATACTAATTTTCAAAAATGCAAGACATATATGTAACCATGATTCCTGGATTGCTTTGTGACTGGAAAAATAATGACTCCAGAGTAATGCAATTGTGTCTGTAATAGTCATGTTTTTTTAATTGTTCTGGAAGATATATATATATATATGCTTTATCATAGAGATTTTTCACATGTGAATCTTAAATACAATAAAAAAAATTAGGTCAGCTTTGGAACATGGAGACCTAGTGCCTAGTGCTAACTATCCATCTCAATTCAATAAATACTCATTCATCTTCTCTGGTCTTATTCTACAGTAGCCATATAAAAATAATAGAGAGGGGGTTTATAGAGAAATAATGATTAAATTAATATAATTCCTAGGATTGGGTTACAATGAAACTAAAACACACAGAAAGTTTCAGTTCAGTGAAACCCAACTGAGACAGAAATATGTTCAGGACACATTGCTGGCCTGCTAAAATCAGTGAAAAAGTCAGGTTGAGGAAGCATGGCAGAATGTTAAGATATAAATTGAAATTCCCAAATTTCATTGGACAAGAATCATGTTGTCAGTGAAGCTAAGAATGGATTGAAATGAACCAATATGGGAGGTGGGAGTATGCACTACAGGAGTTTTAAAACTTAATTTCCTTCCAAGAGGAACAGTAGAGGCAGCTGCATGAACTACAGAGAGGAGATGGTGTGACCTGAGGAATTTTGCAATGACCATAAGAAAACAAAGCCTTAACCTGCGGCTCTGCTGATAAGGTGAGTGCACAGTGAGATTGCAGGGTAAGGGTCTATTGAGTAGAGTCACAGGTCAGGAGATGTGGAATGATAAGTCGTTAGTGGTGACTTCTTCCAGAATTAGAATACCAGCAGTGCTGGTTCCTTAGTCCAGGTCCATAGCAAGGCACTGTTACATGTATATATGCTTAGAAATGTGACTGGGGAGGCAACTCAATATGTAAATCACTGAGATCCTCAGCATCTATATAAAAGCTAGGCCTGGCAGCTCACATATGCCATATCCATTATGGGGAGGCAGAGACAAGTGGATGCTGGGAATTTCTTGGCCAGCCAGCCAAAACCAAGTGATGAGCTACAGGTTTGGTTCGTCTAAGATCTCAGTATCAGTTCTGAATCCTCCCCTGTGCACCAGACCTTAAGTCTAATCAGAAAGTCGACTTTATCCACAAGTACTTGTGTGCCACTATTACACTACCTGACACATCTTACCTGACACTTCCTACATTAAACGTGCAGAATCCATAGCTGAATGGGACTTTGGCTCATATCATCCCAGCAACCATGGGAGTCCTTGAGCTAGCCTGCAGGAAGAAGACCCCTCCAGCTCATTCCTCATCTTACTTCTCCAACTCCTGTAACCAAAGTATGCTTTGTCTTCAAGAGTAAGATCTTCCCATCAGTTCTGGAAAGCAACAGGCATCATTTGCAACATTCTTTATTGTTTCAGCGGTCTCTAGGGCCTTCCTGGCCAAGAACATTTAAGGAGCTAGTCTACTGCTAACACTGGGATTTCAAAACCTTATGGTTTGGAGGAGCACCTGTTTTAGTCTTGCAGGACCCAGTGATTTACTCTGTAGCACTTTCAAGACAAGGCTGCTGCAGAAGTTTTCCAGATTTGTGTGGCTATCAGCCATGCAATTTGAACTTAAACATCACAAATGTAGACAGTTATTTCCTGTTAGGAGGGTAAGTGGTATATGGTGTATGGGAAGAAGGTGGCACTTAGAAGGGCTCTGAATACCCAAGATTTGCTCACCCTTACCAGAACTTCTTTCTTTCTTTTTATGAAGACCTGGCTCTGCATCTCCCAGTGAAGTTAATCTTGTTGAATCTGTAGGAATGGGTTTCTTTGCAAGAAGGAGCAATGATTTGATTTTTAAAAGGTCTGAGGAGATGGAGCGGGAGTCTCAGGCATGCTGGTGAAGTTGGGCCAAAGGCTTCCCAGGTTTTCATAGACATGTTAGCTTCTAGAAGGCTGTTGTTTTCCATGAACCATAGTTTCCAGAGACCTCTGTCTCTGAGATAAATAAATCAGCCAGAGCTGGGTCCCTTATCCAACCCTGGGGTAAGAGTCTGGCTTTGGATTGCCACATAGGGCAGCCCAGAACTCTCTCTCTCTCTTGATGTAACAATAAAAGAGTTATCAACTCATCTTGATCCTCCTTTGGGACTCAAAAAGAAAGAAACAACAACAAAAAATCTAAGTCTGGCACCTAGTTTCTTTCCTGAGTGGGTTGTCATGGCAACAGGATATAGCAACTGTTTTCAGTATTCTGGGGCCTTGGCAATCCTCATGAGTTTCTCTGCCTCAGCTTCTATGTATACGCAGACATATGGACACAAGAACTGGTGCCAGAATGGAGGAGAGGAGCAGAAATTCATGCCAGGATTTCTCTGGGGTGCTCAGGACCTCAGCTGACCCCACAGAGTTTAGCTCACTGTGTGCATCAGGGCTCTGAGCAGGACCCATCTGGTTCCTGGCCTGGTGGAACATGACAGCTTTGTCTATAAAGTGAGGGACTGAGTTCATTGAGCTTTAAGGTCAGTTCCAGGTCCAGAGGGTCTGAATCTCAGTAGTACACAGTCTCCTTCCAGAGTGCCACAGTTTGTCTTGGTCATTCTTGTTCTGATAAGAGGAAAATGTCCTCCATTTGGGAATATCATTGATAGCCACTATTGACTCATGATCAATGACTACATTGTAATGCAAAGAAAAATGTATAACTTACTGTATGCAGTACACATTTAAGAAGGCAAGATTGTGTGTGCATGTGCGTGTGTGTGTGTGTGTGTGCTTACTTTCATATAAGGATCTTTATGTGACTAGGTCCTTTGTAAAAGGAAATTAAGATTTTAAACCATCACATTGGGATATTTGAAAGTGTACAGGCATTTCAATGTTCTCATATTCCCAGTCTTTCCTTCACCATGTCACTTATTTCTATCCATGTCTAGGTGGCATGGAATGCTGTGTTAGGAACTCATATTCCTGTGTCTGTGCATGTCTGTGAACATGACTCTATAGGTTAGCCTCAGTGTGTGGCCTATGTTCCTTGTATGTGTCTGTGTATGTGCAGTGTGTGTGTCCCATGCTCTTCATATGCATGGATGTGAGTGCATACGCATCTGTATGTGACTATCTGTGAATCTGTGTATATTAGTGTGTCTCTGTGGTTGTGGAAGTGTGTGTGTGTGTGTGTGTGTGTGTGTGTGTGAGAGAGAGAGAGAGAGAGAGAGAGAGAGAGAGAGAGAGAGAGGAGAGAGACCTACAGAGTGCCAAGGTCAGAGGACAACTTTTAAGAGTTCTCTCCATCCACAATGTGATGAGTCAGTCCCTCACAGGAAACAAGTACCCTTACCTGCTGACACATTTCACCAGCCCACGAGCTCTCTCCTCTGTAATTTTATGTGCATAGATTCTATTGGGAAAGAATGCAAAAAGGGTACAGGGAAGGTGGCTGTCCTCCACTCTAATGGCGCCCTGGCTGAGCTCACTCAGCAGCTGGAAGCTCAAAGATCTGCAGCTGAGGGATACTTTTCCAAGTTGCTGCTTTGCCCCCAAGTTGATCTTTAAAATCTTTGTCCATACTCATCCACTCTTCTGTCCTTACAGGTAAAATATTATACTATCTGCTGAATATTTTATCTAGGAAGCATTTGATGCCAGAATATTCTTTGCTTGTTTCTAATCTATGACATCTTACCCTGAGAGAGGGAGGGAGAGAGGAGGGACAGAGAGAGAGACTGTACCTACATTGTCTTTCTACTTTTCAATACATGTGTTTTACACATTTTACATAGTCTTCTGTCTGACTTTTTTTTCCATAAAGTACTTAAAGCCATCGGGGAATCTAGTCATCTCTGCCTGGTACTTGTTCTGTGATGATGTATAACATAACAGATCTAACATCTGGTCTTAGTCTGCACCCCAAATTTTGGCCAGTGGTAAGATCTCAGGTGCTCCTTTGCCATTCTGATTAGCTGTTCTGCCAAGTAGGAGATCACACTCAAAGATTACCAGAGAAAATAAATGTGTGGTAGAGAGATACTTTCCATAGATGTCATCTGCCAGCCTTAGAATTTAGAGAAAAAGCACTGAGTCCCTGGATCCATACACTTATTTACATCCACTCTTCAATCTAGGAGCTGGAAACTTGACTCGGTCTTCTGGAGGACAGCAAGTACTCTCTTATCTGCTGAGCAGTCTCTGCAATCCCAAGAAATACATTCTTTAATTCCTAACTTCTCAATCAGTCAAAACTTGGCTTGTTACACACACACACACACACACACACACACACACACACACACACATACACACACACACACACACACCAGGAAATCATGTAATGATGGATTCATATTTTTCTAGGAGTCTCTCCTCCTTTTATTTCCCCAATATCTCTAGGGCTGATAGGAGGGAAAGCACCTGCTACCCACACTGATTTTCCATCTCATCAGGAATATAAAGCTCCTTCAATACTTTTTTTCTAATTAAATACATTTACTAAGGTGAACTACAGAAGGAATATGCAGAAGAACAAAATATTCATTTTTAATATAAATGCCCCAGTTGTACAGTGCCCTGGTGACATATCTGTAAGATGTATCTACTGAAATGATGTACCTGTGGGAATTTTACTCAGGACATTAGGATTGTAATTATAATCATCATCCTAGTTATTATTTAAATAATTTATTCAGGATTTCCGAGTGCCATGCTTGATAATCACCAAACACATGTCCACACACACACACACACACACACACACACACACACACACACTCACACAAGCACATGTATGTAAACATGTGTGCATATGTGCAAATGTACATAGACTGTATTTTTTCTAAAGCAATACATAGATATTCCTTAGTACCTATGGAAAATGTCAGAGTATATATATATATATATATTCATATAAAATAAAATAAAAGGGGTATTAAAATGAAAAAGGGATACAATCTTATGTCTCAGTCTCTTGAAAGAAATACACAGGTATTTCCTACAACTTTTCCCCTTACATGCTAAGTTTCTGGTCTCACCACATGTTACAGACTCTCATTTTTTCTTTCCTTTCTCCTCTCTCCTCTCTCTCTCTCTCTCTCTCTCTCTGTATGTGTATGAGATAGATAGAGAAGGAGAGAGAGAGAGAGAATGTTCAGATTTGTAGATTTTCTTCTCTATGACTTCCCATTGTGGTCCCAGTCTTAAGTCCAACCTTTCTGGCTTATTTTGCTGTACATAAGGTTTACTTTGAATATCCATAAAGTGACTCAAGCTTGGAAAGCCAGTTTAGCAAATGAGGCATGCTCTCTGGTCAACTGGAGAAGGAAACACAGGTTTTTCTGTTTTGTACATTGAGCCCATTTAGTGTTCCCAGTATTTGTGAACTATTTTAGCTAGATTCTTTGGGTGAGGGTAACAAGCATTTGAGAGGTTAATGAGCTTGCCCAAACTTGTATTGGAATTTCTTATAACTCAAAGAGGAAGAATTTATCATTCGAAATTCTGATGTTGATGCACATTCCTGACTCTCTATGGTAGCTCTACACCTTCCACTAAATGATATTTTTTAAAGAGCATAAAATTCCAAACCTTCAGGTAAACATGACATTTCCTCTGAGACAGCTTTAGCCAATGGAGACACTGTGCTCAGGAAAACCTTCCTGAACTCTGAGTTTACTGTCGATTGGTCGGGTACACCCCACTCCTAAAAAGTCCCTCACCCAAGGCTACTCCTAGCTCATGTTCTAGATCCCATAATTTGCACATAAACAGTTTGACATCTCTCAGCATCCATTAAGCAGTACTGACAAGCTAGCTAATCTGTATACTGAAGCTGCTGATTACCACCACATCTTATTATTTGAAAGTTTCATATATTATTTTATTTTTGCTTTTCTTACTGTAATAAACACCATGACCCAAAAGGCACCTTAGGGAGGAAAGTGTTCATTTGGCTCACACTGATAGTCCATCATCGGGGGATGCCAGTGCAGGAACTTGAGGCAGGAGCTTGAAGCAGAACGCATGGAGGAGTGCAGCTTAGTGGCTTTCTTCCCATGGCTTGCTCAGTTTCCTTTCTGATACAGCCCAGGCTCATCTGTCCATGGATGGCACTGGCAGCAGTGGGCTGAGCCTTTCTCCATCAATAAGCAATTAAGGAAATGCCACGCAGACATACCCAGAGGCCAGTCTGATGGAGATGGGGACAATTCATTGAGGTTCCATCTTGACAGGCGTGTCAAGCCCACAACTAAAGTTAACTCTAACTTATAAGCATGCGTTGCAGGAGGGAGGGTCAGTTAGCGGCGGGAGGGAGGTGGTAGCTTAGCACAGTCAGCAGGCACTGAAGTTTTTATTGTGAGTTCATTAGGTTAACTAATCTGAGGCATTCATTATGTAAGACTGTACTGTTAAACATGCTGGCTATGTTACTAAACAGGGACAGGACTGAATCGCTCAGCAGCAAGTGTAGTTCCCAGCATTCAGTCATGTCCATAAAATTTCCATATAATCTAGAAATGCCATTCTCATTGTCTGAAACTAGAATTGGACTTCTAGGTGTCTTGAGACCTAGAGTGACCCAAAATTTGTCCTTGAGGAAATGTGACAATGACATACAGAAGTTTTGTTAGATTGAAGGATCAAAAGGAAAAAGAGTCATTCCATATGCCTATCTATGGAAGACTCTCTACATGTATGTAGACATATATGTCTACATATGGAAGAAGATAAGAGAATCTCTAAAAAATTGATGTTTCAGATAAAACATAATTGATTTCTTGCTGTATAACAAATAGCTAGTGGATAAATTAAAGAATAAATCATCTCTATGTTTCTATAGGGTTTGCAGTTTTCAAAGTGCAGCTACTAATATCATGCATTCAATCAGAAATTATTTGAATCTATGTTGTTTCCACCTTACAATTAAAAAGCTAAAATATACACATATGAGAATATAGGAATATAAAGAGCTTTGGAGCATCAAACTCTCTCTTGAATTCTAGCTATATTTCTATGTAGGATCTTAGATGCAACCTCTCCCTCTAAACTTGATCCCTACAGAAATTAAATTGTAAGAAAAAAATCAAGTTCTGGAGTCATAATGAACATTAAAGAATCATATAAAAGATAGGAACACATACCAAATAAAATCTGCCTTTTCCTGTCTCAGCCTCCATCTTTGCTTAGGGAAGTCTTACATGTTGGTGTACCTCCTTGAAGACAATTAGGAAGATGTTCCTTTGTAAATTTTGATCAGTAACTATTCTGCAGCTAAATATTCTTCTTAAACTTGCTAATCTTGAGAAACATTAGTCTGATGGAAACTAATAGTTATCCATGTTACCCTAATTTAAACCACCACTCCCATATCTCATGTCTTTTCCTGGTGTTGCCCCTAATTACAGTAGAGCCTAAGGCAAAGAAAATTTAGCAGTTCTCATTTTGCCTTTATTTAACATTTTGAGATTTGATTAATATTATATTTTCTTAAATATATTTTGAGTATTGTATAAAACTAAAACTTTGTCTTCATAACTACACTTTTCATCACTCTCTAAGATTTTTGTAGCAAACCAACTTTCCTCACCCCCTCCTACTCTCACCTTGCCATCATCTTCCTTTCCTTATGTCAAAATCTAGTTTTGAAAGAACAGGTGTCATTCCTGTCTTTTCTTCTTTTTTTTTTAATGTTTATTTATTACTTCAAGTTACATCTCCATTACAGTGCCCTCCTTCCATTCTCCCTGGTCCCACCTTCCCACCTTCTCCCACTTCTTCCACTTATCCTACTCTTCCAGTGTGGAGTGTCCCTACATATCTGCCCCACCCAGTTCAGCAGCCACATGAGGGCTACGAGCTTCCTCTTGCACTGGTGGCCTACATGGCAGCTCCCCTAGGGCAAAGTGCCCCACTACCAGGTACCAAAATCTATGTTCCCTTTCCATTTGGTCTGTTGATTGTAGTATAGTTATCCTTACTATATGGCTAAAATCCAGTTATAAGTGAATAAATGCCATGTGCATCTTTCTGGGTCTGGGTTAGCTCACTCAGGATGAGCTTTTCTAGTTCCATCCATTTGGCTGCAAATTGCATGATTTCCTTGTTTCTGATGATTGAGTAGTATTCCATTGTGTAGATGTACCACAGTTTTTTTTTTTTTGTTTTGTTTTTTTCTTTTTACCCATTCATCGGTTGGGCCTTGCAAGGTCCTAGTGGGAGAAGAACCTACTCCCTTTCTGTGACACTGGGGACATCATGGAGGAATAATGGAGGACTGTTCACCACAGAGTTTAAACTGTGAAGACTTAATGTGGGTTGGCTGCTTGCAGGCTTCTGTTTGCATTTGTTCGCTTCTTTTATTTGCACTTCTGTCCTTTATCTTGCAAGATGCAGACAATCTCAGTCAGGGCAGGGTAGAGGAGACAAGACCTCTGTCTTTGTTGCCTTTCTAATTGCTGAAGTAAAATTACCTTAACAAGAGCAACTTAAGGGAGAAAGGGCTTATTTCCTCACAGTCCTGAGGAAAAGTGCCCATGATGGTGGGGAAGGCACGGCAGCAGGGACAAGAAGCTGGCTGGTTACAAGGCATCCACATTCAGGAAGTAGAGGATGAAGAGGAAGTAAGGCTTTGGTAGAAAGCCTCACATCTACCCCAGTACCATAGAGAACCAAGTCCTCCAACAAAGCTCCACCTCCTGGAGGGTTCCCAACTTTGAGTAGTGCCACCATCTGGAAACCACGTGTTCAAACACACAAGCCTATGTACAGATTTCACATTCAAAGCACAACACCTCTTCACTCTGCTCTTGCCGCTGAGCCTCGCTTTCTGTAGAAGCGGAAGGTACAGGGCAGCAGGCCAAGCTCAGCAGCTCCATTAAATCTGTCCCTGCTGAGTGTCAGTTGTCTGCTTCACCACATGCTCACCAACTTTAATAATGGCGTACTGTGTGCTTCATAAAACGCTAGAGAAATTCATTTTAAATATTCTTACTCCACAACAAAAGACGTGATGGCTCTATATTCATTGGCTTAGCTGACTCTCTACAATGTATGCATACATACATAAAATATCACATAGAACTCTAAATAGAGAGTTATTGCTTGTCCGTTAAAAACATCTTTATATTTTTAGGCCACTGAAGGCTGGCAGTATAGCTGTATACTGTCTGAATATTGTGCCTAAGGCCCCGAGGTCTATCTATATAGCTCCTTACCTCAAATACTGAATTCCTCAAGGTTATTGGGAGCCCCACACAAAATATCCCTTTCTCTGTTGTTTGAGCATATCACCTTAAAACTATGCACATATAGAGGGCTAGGAGACACAGCATGAGGAGACTCTGGTGTTGCAGGCCCAGCATAGCTCAGCTGGAGTCAGAAAAAGATGGTCTATGGTTGCATTTGCAAAGCCTCACTGCATCAGTTACCTTCCTGATGAAAAAATAAGTCTATGGCCTTATACTGATAACAGACCTCATTTTGACAGGAGCTTTAAAATGAGAAATCAAAATTGACTCGGAAAAGGAAGGAAATGAACAGTGTGACTAGCAAGAATAATTTAGTTCAGTACTTCCCAAAGTAGAGTTGACTCTGAAAATTGGCAATAATTGTTTTCACTTGCTTACAAGGAACCTCAAGCTACTCTTAGTTCTTTTGTTATTTTCAGCATTTGCAGCTGTCTTACAGCAGTCACTGTTTTTATATGGTAAATGTCATAAACTTTGCAGAGTCCAGAATATGCTAGCCACCATGATGCACACCTCTAGCCACCATGATACATGCCTCTCAAGTTATTAAGTAAAATCCCTTCGAGGATATTCAAGCAAGTCCCATTAGCACACATGTGTGCTTAAAAATTTTATGTGTGCTGTGTGTGTTTAAGAGTGTGCATTTTTGAAGGGCTACTTTTGGAAGTTTAAACATTAATCTGCATAGAAGGCATGCATGAAGCAGGGGGAAACAGATAATTGTAAACCCCATCAGTGCCTTGAAGAGACTGGCCTGAACAGAGATTCTCCAGGGAGAATTTGGAATGTGTGTCATCTAAGATTCTCAACTAGAAACTTAAATCAGACAAAGGACATCATGTCTTGGTAAACTTTGGTGATGTAGGTGCTAACATGGTCCCTATCTCATTCTGTCTCCTTATTGTCACTTGACCATGGATACTAGAGCTATGAGGGACACTGAAACCAGAAGGTGGGTTGGAAGGACTGATGCTGGAGGAGCAGGTGGTGGCTCAGAAAGCCACAACAGAGCCCTGAGTGCTGCCCAGAGAAAAGGAGGAAGGAAGACTGAATGAAGCTCAGTGGGTCTGTTGCTATGTAAATCCTATCTCTAAGGAAAGGGTTGGCACCACAGTATCAGGTGGCAGATGCGGCATTTTTTTTTAACCAGTATGCAAGAGATGAGTGAGCATGGAAAGTGTGAGCGCAGGAGTGTGGGCAGAGCATTGTGGATGTGGGCAATCGCCCTGATTTATATGCACTGCCCACAGATCAGGAGCAGAGTTTGAAAGGTTAAACCCGACAAGAGATTTGATGCACCCAGTTTCATTTTCAGAGTCGAAAGGGTGGCGTCCTTTAAGCGAACACTCCACCCATGCTCATTCTTCTGCATATACAGGAAATAAAAAGCAAATTGCTTTATGTCTCCCATGTGGGAAGAAAATGCTGTGGTTTTGCTTCCTAAGCAGGTGTCAGATCCATGCTAATACCTCAAATCAGAGCCTGGTTTTTCATGTGACAAGGTCTCTTAAAAGCCTGATAGCTTATTCTAGGGGAAAAAAAGAAAATGGATAGATGGAGTTTATTTGAAGTTAAAGTTCAGAGGAGAGGAGAGGCAGTGTACTCACATTGAAACGTGATGTTTTACTCATTGTATGAATTTTCATCATATTTAGTCAGTGAACAAAGACTGTCAAGTAGGGCTAAGGGCTAGTGAGATGGCTCAGTGGGTAAAGGTACCTGCCCCCAAGCTCATCAGTCAGAGTTCAATCGTTGGGACCCACATAGTTGAAGGAAAGAGCTGCATACACAAAGTGATGTGGCTTTAAAAAAAAAGTTAGAAATAATTTCAAAATAGATGGATAGAGATTTTAAAAATCATATTGAATGCATCTGAATTAGACCAAGTCGAATCAGATTCTGTGAATGTTCACCTGGGTGCAAAGGGAGTTTCCTGAGGTCAGAGGGCATAGCATTCACTCATGGTGTGGCAGATAAAGCAAGGAGAAAATGAAATCTTTGTTCTGAGCAAGAATTGCTTACAAGCAAGCAGAAGACTCAGTCTTTGCATCAGGTGGCTGACAGGAAACAGATTGAGTGGATGACTAATTTAGACCTCAGAGCCTGGCAAAAATCCCAGAGGAGTGCACCCCAAGCTGATTTTCCCAGGATAGGGGGAGGGTGGATAATGGAGTTGAACACTTGCGATATCTACTGTCTTGGGGAGGGAAAGAATAATCAGGGATCTCTGAGGGCTGGACTATGAGGAGCTGGTTGTAGCCTGTGCTGATGACTAAGATTTCACAAACAACAGATGGAATGGCCAAGAGAACTATTCAGGAGGGCTTGGTTAGACCCAAGGGTGACTTTGATTCCCATCTCGAGAATCCTGCCTCTCTCATTGTACACGAACCAGGACAATGTCAAATGACTTAATACTCCTTTTGCTTAGGCACCAGACTGAAGCACAGCAGTCGTGGTACGTAATTCTCAGATAAATAAGGGCTGCATCTTTTTTTTAATATATGTCTATACATTCCAAAGAGGGATTATGTGAAAATGGTGGACCCATGCTAACTTGTGCTAAATCAGAGCCTGAAGTCTGGTATGCTCTCAAAAAATGAGGAGTGTGTTACTCCAACTACAAAACTACAGTGCACAGGTCTGGCAGCTCTAAGAACACTAGATTTATGGGGAGAAAAAAAAAACCTGTATAACCCTGGGATACCTCCCACAGAGCCTTCCAATCCTTCCAAAGTTTCTGGGAAATTTTACCTGGAGTGACTGCTAACACTTCCCCAGCAGCTTCTGAATCCAAATTCCAAGTGTGTTTTATGAATTTTCCCACATAAAATGAGACATCTCAGTCTACAACTTTCTCAGTTGTAGAGATGATGGATTATGAGAAAGAAAACACAGAGAATGCATCTGGGGACATTGTTTCTGAGGTAACTCCGAATTCGAATTCAAGCCATCTGGTTTTGGTGCTTTTTTTCTCAAACATCAAACCCTCCTTCCTCACTGGGACAGGCATTTTGAAATACAATATGAACACAACAGAGAGGAAGTGCAAAGCAAAACAAAGTGACCAAGTAAAGGACTTTTCCTTTGTGTGCCCTCTAACCTTTCCCCAGAGCATGGGCAGAGGAGAAGCCATGACAGGTGTGCATAGACCATAACTCACCTACTGTATCTACTTGAACCCCAGATCCAAAAACTGTCATCTGTGACCTGTGCTCCACGGAGAAATCTCTCTCCTGGATTCTACTTTAAATCCAACATGGCTGATCAAAAGGCATTTTCCATTGTTTCACTTAAGAGTTCTGTGAAAGTGTGAGATGTAGGGGGCTGGAGAGATGGCTCAGTGGTTAAGAGCACTGACTGCTCTTGCAGGGGAAGCTGAGTTCAGTTCCCAGCACCCACATGGTTGCTTACTATCTGTAACTCCAGTTCCACGGGATCCAGTGCCCTCTTCTGAGGCACTTACAAACATGCAGACACAATACTCATACACATTAAATAATAGATGATTAATATATATTACGTTATATATACTTACATATATCATATATATGCATATATATGGGATATATACACAATGGAGTTTTATTCAACCTTAGGAAAATAGTAATGAAATCTTGTCATTTTTAGGATGATGGGTGGAATCAGAGATCATCATGTTAAATGAGATAATACAGACTCAAAGTGACAAATATCATGTTTCTCTCATACATAAAAGGAATCAATATATAAATAAAGGAAAGGAGAGAGAATAAGGCAGTAATGGAGAGAAAACACATTATGGTATGTTTTCCCTCCTGTGTAATCTAGATTTTATTCCATTTTAAAGACGAAGAACTGAGGGAAAGAAAACACAGATCTCATCCAAGTGGCGTTTTTTCCAAAGAAAAACACAGAACAATATGGGTAAAAAAGCACACCAGTAGGAAGGGAGAAAATGGGGTACTGGGGATGAATATAAAAAAATCCAAAGATGTACATGTGTGAAAATGTCATACGTAATATTATTTAGTATGTTAATTAAAAGCATTAATAATATACCCCCCCAAAAAAACCCAGCAACAACAACAAAAAGAAAACTAACCAGGCTTAGGCAGATATCTCAGTAGTAAAAGTCCTTGCTACCCAAGTTTGAGAACTTGAATTTGGATCCCCAGCACCCAGGCAGAAGCATAGCACAGTGACCCACATCTGCAACACTGTGTAGTTGGAGACAGAAGGATTCCTAGAGTTTGTTGGTGGGCAGTCTGCCAAAACAGTGAGCTCAAGGCCAATGAAAGACCCACTCTCAGAAAAATAAGATGAGATTTTTGTGTCCAACTCCTTTTCTGGGTGCTGGAGTTTGGTCTGGCTTGGGCTTACCCAGGTCTTACACACACTGTCAGGACTGTTGTGAGCTCACATGTGCATCAGCCATGCTGTGCCCAGAAGACAATGTTTCCAAAGCTATTGATAGATGTCAGCTGCTGGGAGAGAATGGAACAATTTATGCAAGGGTGTTGTCCTGGAGACTCAACCAAACTCCAGTGGAAGACCACACATTCAAGAATACCTGAGCAATCATTTGGATGTATACCCAGAAGTGGTATGGCTAGGTCTTGAGGTAAAGCTATTCCAAGTTTTCTAAGATATCACCAGACTGATTTCCATAGTGGTTGTACAAGCCTGCACTCCCACCAGCAATGGAGGAGGGTTCCCCTTTCTCCACACCCTCACCAGCATGTGCTGTAATTTGAGTTTTGATCTTAGCCATTCTGACAGGTGTGAGATGGAATCTCAGAGTCATCTTGAGTTGCATTTCTCTGATGATTAAGAATGCTGAACATTTCTTCAAATGTCTCTCAGCCATTAGGGATTCTCCTTTGCGAATTCTCTATTTAGCTCTGTACCCCATTTCTTTTCTTTTCTTTTTTTATTATTATTTTTTTCTTTATTTTTTATTTCTTCAAGTTACATCTCAATCGCAGTCCCTTCCCTATTCCCCCTCCAGTCCCACCCTCCCACCCTCAACCCCCCATCCACTTCCCTTTTTTTTTCTTTTAAGTTTAAGGTATATCTTATTTCTCCCTACAGTTTCCCCTTTCAGTCCAACAAATGGCTCTTTCTCTTATAATAATAAATACAATAGAGTACAACAGAGGTAATTAGGTCACAGTTATAAGGGTTATATGGCTTAACGTACATTCCCAATGACCAGTCCATATGTATTTGGTACCTGACTTTAACATTCTACTATCTAAACATCTCCATGAGTTTAAAGTTCTATATCTGACTCAACATTCATACTAACTTGCAACACAATTTTAAAAGTATCTTCTTAGATCTATAACACTCTCTTGACTCCTAAACAACTCAAAATTTAATTATGAGACTCTAGCTATCTGTTCTTCAACCACCTCAGAGACCTGAGAGGGAAAAATATATCTGATTTTATAGGAGGTACAGGGCCTGCAGCTTTCCAAACTAAGAGATGACATACCAGTGGCTGCCTGGACAGCTCCCATTTTCTCTCCATACATTGTACCCCATTTTTTTATTGGATTATTTGGTTTCTTGGCTTTTAATTTCTTGAGTTCTTTGTAAATTTTTGATTTTAGCCCTCTGTCAGATGTGGGGTTGGTGAAGATGTTTTCCCAAACCGTAGGTTGCCATTTTGTTCTAATGACAGTGTCTTTTCCTTACAGAAACTTTTCCGTTTCATGAGGTCCCATTTATTGATTGTTGGTCTTAGGTCCTGAACTGTTTGTGTTCTGTTCAGGAAGTTGTCATCTGTGCCAATCACAAGGAAGTTTCCTTATCTATGTTCATAACAGCCTTATTTGTAATAACTAGAAACTGGAAACAACCGAAATGTCCCTCAATGGAGGAATGGATTAAAAAACTGTGGTATATCTACACAATGGAATACTACTCAGCCATCAGAAACAATGAAATCATGCAATTTGCAGCCAAATGGATGGAACTAGAGAAGCTCATCCTGAGTGAGCTAACCCAGACTCAGAAGGATGCACATGGCATCTATTCACTTGTAGTCAGATTTTAGCCATATAGTACAAGATAACATACTACAACCAATGCACCAAAGGAAATAGGAACATAGACTTTGTTTCCTGTCAATGAGGCACTTTGCCCTAGTGCTGCTGCCTTGTAGGCCTCCAGTGTATGAGGAGGGTCTTGGCCCTCATATGACTGCTGAACTGGGGCAGGGGACTGTTATGTAGGGATACTCCACTCCAGAGGAGTGGGATGGAAGGGATAGAGGGTAGAGGGTGGGAGGGCAAGACTGATAGGGGCAGAAAGACGACATTGTGATGGAGATGTAACCTGAAGTAATAAAAATACTTAAAACAAAGAATACATGAGCACGACAAATTGGACTCGAAGCATTAAAAAATGAAACAAAACAAGAAACTCAGAGTTGAGTGGGTGGGCAAGGGGGTGGATCTGGGAAAAATTGGAGGAGAGGACTGAATATGGTCAGAATATGATGTATAAAATTCTCAAAGAAGTAATGAAAAAAATTAAAATAAATTTGGGGGCAATTGGAGAAGACATTAGAGGTTGAAATGTATTCTCTACACCTGCAAGTATGGATAAGCATGTGTGTACATGCACACACATGAAAGAGAGAGAATGAGAGAGAACACTCAGAGACTACTGCTAGAACTTCTCTTGTGATTATATCATACTAGTAAATTCTTCACCTTGAGATGTGGACCACTTATTACATGCACCAGGCACAGCCGTGGTATGTCCTGTTCCTACCCTTTAGCTGCTGCTTCACTGAGTTCAGGCAGTTCAGCTTTGCATGTGCCTCCTCTTCACCATGCTGGGATTTTCTTCATGAAGAACTTCAGCATGAGCTGCAAAATTGGTGAATATAATAAGTATGGGAAATATCAGAAAGATCTAGAAGCATTCACTGCACCTAAAGGTTATTGTTAGTTAGAGATTTAAGTAAGTAATTTTTTTCCTTTAATGGGAAGGAATAGACACAATGGTTTCAGAAAACCCACCCTACAGATTATTAAAAAGATCAAGATCAGTGAGGAGGAAGGCTGTGCAAAAGGAACCAGGTACAAACCTGATGTGAATGTTCTGAGTCTGGGCAGGGTAACTTTGGGATGAGATTCCCTTTCGCCATCACACTCATGAAGTCATAAATTTTGCTTTAAAAGTAAAGTTAATTGCAGTGAAATTTCACATTATCGAATCAATTTTCCCCTAAGTATTTCTTTTTATAATTGGTCTGGAAATATTTTATATGGTATTCAGTTTTGCTTAGGAGTCCTCAGCTCTCAGTAGATATGGGGGCTGGTATTTTCAGGCCCCATATTGCCCTGATTTTTTTCACCTCCTTGGTCTGTGCAAATCCTCAGCTTGGACATTTTTGGGGACAGAATTTATTTTAGGACACCACCGTTTACACAGAGTGAGAGCTGCTGACTTACTGACAAAGTATAACTCTGTACACTTAAGATTTTTGGTATGGATTAAGGAAAATTAGCTCAGCTCAAAGCTGTACTTTCAGATCGCATTTTAAAAGTGGTTCAGATGGACCATAAAATAATTAGTTTGCCCAAGAGCACCATTTTAAATATATATGCGCAGTGGGGCTAGGGCTACTCTCTCAGGAAACCTTGTTCTGTATTTGTAGAAACTCTGGGATGTTTATCAGCTTGTGGATCATTGTTTGGAAGGACACGATGGATCAGCTTTTGCTCCCTCTAAATCTTTACACTATTAGAAAACCAGTCTTCTGAGTGGGCTAGTAAAGTCACCGTGCGTTTGAGTAACTTATCCTTCAGTCTGCTGCCTATAGGACATCTCTAGGTCAAAGGGATGGCAACCTTATCCGAGGTCAAGTTGATAGGAATGAAACAACCTGAAGCTATTTATCAGTGTCACACTAGAGCTGCACTTTTTAAAAGAGACCTTCTGTGCTAGGCCCTTCAGGATCTGTACAAGACCTATTCAAGAGCAGCTGAACATTCTAGTCTAAATTTGACCAAATGCTCTTCCTAAACTTTAACTTTAAATCACTAATCAAAGACTTCAGTTTCTAAAACACATGATTTATGATGACTTCCAGGATGGTGCACATTGTAAGAGACTACACGGGGCCAGAGAAATGGCTCAGTGGTTAAGAGTCCTTGCTACTCTCTCAGAGGACCTAGATTCAGTTCCCAGCACATACATCACAACCCCATGTTGTGCCAGTTTCAAAGGATCTTCAACCTCTTGTGGTCTCAGCAGACACTGTATATATGCATGACACATATGAACAAGCAGGCACACACACACATGCACAGAAATAAAATACAATAAAAGAGAGCATATTTTCTAATTTTAATGATTAATTTAAATAAAACAACCATTTTTACACAGACACATTGAAAAGTCTGCACATTCATGTCTATCACCTCTTCCTCAAGATTTCTAAAGTATGTGTCACATAACACTGGGATGCTGAGCTCCTCCTTCTGAAATGCCTATGGGGAGGGCCTGGTACTCTCCTGTTGACTAATGACTAAAAAATTGGCTAGGTTAGTGACTAGGTCTTAGAAGCTTAAGGTTGTGCAGCAGCCCAATTCACTCTCCTCTTTACCTTTTGTAATCGTTATGCCACAAAAGAAGTAATTATGTAGGTAAATAAATAAATAAGAATTAAACAAAAATTAAAATTAAATAAATCAACAATGAAAATAAATAACTGTACCTTGATTTGAAGCCTAGGATTCTGCAGCATGTCTTCAACAAGGCAAGTTGCCTGAGATCAGGGTTGGATCTGGATGGAAAAGAAGACTTATTCTTGCCATGCCTCAAGCTCAACAATCAAGAGAAAGAATATGACCTCCTGTTCCTACAGCAGAAAACTCCTGGAGTTGGAAGCCTGTCCACCACTGACCAGGCTTATGACAACAATACAAGAAACTCATCCTGCTTAGGTAGAAGAACAAAGATAGATCTGGACTAAGAGAAGGTGGATCATCTGTGATCCCAGACTCATGAGGCTGAGTCAGGAGGATGGCATGTTTGAGGCCAGCCTAGGTATATGACAAGACCTAGTCCTGATGGACCAAGGTTTAGGAACATAGGTCTGTGGGGGCACAGATACCAGCATAAGGCTCTGGGTTCTGCTCTTAGCACTGCGATGATTTTCTCCTCCACTTTTTCCTCCTCCTCATCATCTTTTTAGTCTCTGTGACTCAACAGTCAAGCCTGCAATTAACTACTGACCAGGAATTCAGAAGATTCCCAAGTTTCATGTTCTAGCTATCATGCCTTCTTTCTGGAATCCTGACCGCTGCCTTCTGTGTCCTCTTCATTATAACTCAGGACAGGACAATTGTGGCCAAATCAAAGACAAATCACAGGAAGAGAGACCAGTTCCTGGAGCAAGTGATGCTGAGAGATAACTGTGCTCTTCAGTTCAACATTTAAGATGACTGATTTCTTGCCTCTCCCTCTTCAAGACAAAGATCCAAAGACATGAGGGGTTTTTTGTTTGTTTGTTTGTTTTTTGTTTTTTGTTTTTGTTTTTTCTAGCTTGAGGGACTTTCAAATCTCCCACACTAGACAACAGGGAGAAGGGGTGGCAGGAACCGATCAATTTCCCTTTCTTTGTCTGAATTACTCTATAATACCTCAAACTAGCCAGTTTCATATAAAAGCCCCAATAGAACAGACTCAGGGCACCAGCTCTGGGTCCCCTTCCCTCCTGGAGAGTCTAACTTCTCCTTGTGTCTGGCTAAATGTAGAGAGCTTGCTTTCTCTGTCTTTTTATTATTTAAATCAGTAGAGAGAAGGAGACCATTCCTCCAACCCCAGCTGACCTCACCCTGACAGCATCCCACAGGATAGGGTTTTTTAAACTTGGGTCCTGTAACTGAATGTGTGGCTCACATAATGTTTGGTAAGAGACATTTATGAGAACAAAAGGACTGAATGTTAATCCAAAATCAAACATGTAATAAACAAGAGGTATTCTGACTACACTCACCCATGTTGCATGGCATGTCTTCACAGTGGTCTTCGTTCTGAACACAGTCGGGCACCATTTGCATTGTATCTGCCTTTATCTCACCCACCACTAGTGGGCGCCCCTTGGTTTACCTGGGTGCAGACTCAAGACTCCTGCTGTGCTTTCTGAGCTCCCATTGGTCTTGCTTTATAGAATCACAACACCTTAACTATGGAAAACAGAGATTAAGTGTTCTCCTACCTTCATTTCACAGCATGTAAGACTGAAGTGAATGTATCCTTGCCTTAGATTGCGTTTGAAAGTTTGACTTTAAAATCGCTGTTTGAGTTGCTGGTGCGAGTTTCACACAGAAGCTATTCAATGAAGTTTGGCTTGGGATTGGGATAGTATTTCCATCAATTTCTGAAATAACCCTAAGCACGCTTCTGCCATTTTGTACTACGTATTTATGAGAAGTTGTATTCCCAGCGTTGACAATTATAAAATCAAAATATTGATCAACTCTGAAAGCTGCTGAAGATGTTCTGTATCCTGAAGAAATATATTCAGCCAAGATTTAATTATTTGTGTAGTAACAAGCAAACATGTCCATACCGTTAACATGAAAATTTCCTTTCATCCTTAATAAATGGTAAAAATGTACAATATATGTATACCAAAGGATTGTCTTTAAGCTGCATTTAGTTAGTGAACAAAAAGTCCCACCCATATCCAAGAGGCTACTTGCAACAGACACCCGGCTGGGAAAGGAAAATCAGAGTCTTCCAATGGAATGTCACTGGGGATGTCAGCTGCATGACAGGGCAGGTCCTATGCCTACAGGACTCCATGTTTTGTTGTTCCTGTTGTTCTGTGGCAGTGGTGGTGGGGTATATGTGTATGTTTTGTTGTACTATTTTTTGTCTTATCGATTTTTCTTTTAGTTTGTTTTGATTTTCATTTTTTTCTTTCTTTTTTTTTTTTTTTTTAGAAAAAAATTGGGTGGGTAAGGAGGTGGGGAAAATCTGGGAGGAGTTGGGAGAGGGGAAAGAATATGATCAAAATATATTGTATAAAATAATTTTTTAAAATACTTTAATTTTTTCCTTATGATTTCTTATCTGTAAACATCTGACGTGCATACCTATTTTATAAACGTATATATGCTAAAGATTAAGTAAAACTTTCTAGGGCTAAGAGGAGATCTGAATGGAAAAGATTAAGAAGCCCTATTCTTGGATTATTTGTTCCCAGCTCAAGGGGAGACTTGACTGTAGAAACCAGGGCTGCTCATTGCCTTCCAGTGTCATTCCCAAGAGCACCGCCACCACCCCAAGGAAAATTCCACTCTGGGGATTTATATATAGGGTGCAGGCTGGCCCCGTCTCCTGTGCCACATTTTCCCATCTGGTTCTGACACTTTTGTAACCTTGCTCACCTGACATCAGCACATTTGTTCGCACTCTTTCCTTTCTATTTTTCTCCCTAAGATAGAAACGTTTCTTTCCTGTTCACTCACCCCAAAAGACCTAGATATTCTGAAAATAATACAGACAAGTCCTTGCTCATCTTTTTTTTTTTTGTATTTAAATTGGTTTCCTTCCGTCTTTCTTCATTCACTCTCCTTTCTATCCTTCAAGTCCTCCTTACTTTCTTTAATGTTAGCAGTTCTTGACCCCTTTGGAGTTGAGCTCCTATGGACTCCTCAAAACATTTAAAGACATCAAAGGAAGAGAAAGGTCATGGAAATTAAAAGCTCCCATGGAAATTAAAAGTAAGGTCTGAGCTTTCCCTACTTCAGGTATCCACAAATTACCTCATTTCCTCTGTCCTGTCCAAGTATTCCATGCAACTCTTCTTCTATTGTTTTTCTCTGACATTGTAACAACTCACCTTCTTACACTTTGAAATTTTCTACCAAATAGACAAAATCATCAGTCATGCCAAACTTAATGATTTAAAATGGTTTCCTCTGCCATGTACACAACCCTATGCTTTGCGCATTTGCACTGGGCTCTGTTGAGCCGCACTGCTGTCTGGCCAGGGTCGAGAAATCATGTGTGGGTGTCAAGGGTCAGCTTACAGATGAGCTAGGACCTAGCTGGTCAGAGTGGTCTGGCTTGTTTTGTGGACTGGCTTGCTCATCCTTTGGCAGGGTAGCCAGGCTTGCTCAGCACACGTTGGCAAGGCAAGTTATTGAGACTGAGAGGAAGGCCTGGGTCTTTGAGGTGGCTCCTCAGAACTGCAGGGACTGACTGGAGTCCACTTGCATTTTAGTTGGGAACTCAAGTTAGACAGGAGGAGGGAGAGAAGAGCGCAGAATTCACCTCAGACCCTGATAGGAGATATTTACATGTTTTAGTGACCTACCTCAGGAACCAAAAGAGAATGTGATGTGCATCCATCTTGAGTTTGTCGTCTGCACACGAGACTCCCATAAGTCTTCATGGATTACTCAAGTCTCTTACCTCTCTGCACCCTCGCTTCTAAATGCAAAATAAGTGTGACAATGGCACATATTATGACCCAGGGTTGGTGAAAGTACAGACAGTAAGTGTCTCCTCATACCATCAGCAGGGTTTTTATTAGAGCTTTGGGTCCAATGTCCTCTCTCTCTCTCTCTCTCTCTCTCTCTCTCTCTCTCTCCTCCCCCACCGTGTGTGTGTGCGTGTATGTGTCGTCTGTCTGTCTCTGTCTCTCTCTTTCTCTCTCTCTGTCTCTCTCCCTTAAACTTTACTATGAAGAAGTTTCAAGTAATGTTTTCGAGTCTAAAATTAAATCCATTTACTTGTTTTGTCTGTGGGATACCACACATGGAGGTCGGGGACAGCTTGTGAAGTCAGTTCTCTTCTTTTACCGCTCGGGTCCCCCAGGGATCAAACTCAGCTATCAGCCCTGGCAAGGGTCTTTACTTGCTTAGTCACCCCAGCAACTTGTAACTTTTTAAATAGTTGAGCTCATGAAACCTGCAAATTTCATGGAGCCCAAAGGCATTGTGGTCTTGGTGATGTACCATCCTTACATGTTAGCTACGTACATTTTTGATCCTAGGATATTAAATGGAACTTCATTTTCATGATCTCATTGCAGTCATGAGGGAAAAGAGGAGAGAGAACAGAGAAGAGAGGGAAGGAAGGAATGGGGAAAAGAGATGAACTGGAGAGAGGAAAGGAGGGGAAAGGTGATAAGGAAAAGAAAGGAGAAGGAGAGAGAAAGAATGATAGGTCCCAGGAAGTATAATGTTCAGTCAGTACTTAATGATAACACATCTAAACACTCTGCTCTCTAAGCAACTAGAAAGATCACTGACAAAAATATAGGAAAGAAGGTAAATTAGGGAATATTTCCCAGTGGGACTATGACCTGCCCTCAGGGGACAGGGGCTATGTCTACACTTTGCTGTAACAGGCTTCTATCATGCCTCTATGACCTAGGAGCTGAGGTCCACCAGCCCACTGAGCCCTGCAAGGTCCCTTCCTACACCAGCTCTACATATCAGGGGATCAGGATGGCACCACTGAAATCTTTCTCAGAGACTTGGAGTTGAGAGGTCCAATTCCCACTGGTAAAGCATCACAGTGAATGAAAAATAAGAAATAAAAAGGAAAGGAAAAGAAACATGACTGCTCCTGGAAATGGCGGAGGAGAAAGCTTATTATAGCTATGTGGGAGACCATAGCCAGGGCAGGGACCTCTGGGAGAGTCCAGAGTAGACATGACCAGACTGAGCTGTGTTGTGAAGGGAGAGATGAGAACCAGATGCAGCAGCCAGGAAGCCCAAAGGTACAAAGAAAGAGGTAACCAAAATGGTTGGATTTCACAGGGAAGAACAGCTCAGGTTCCTGGGCTGGATGGACAGTTGGGGGCGTGTAACCGAACTTTTAAATTATTTTTTAACACTTATTTATTACTAAATTCACTTATAACAAACACCAACAATTTCTTAACTATTAAACCTATAAATTCCTACAACCCCTTTAACCTATCCACTAAACCTATTGATAATCCTAACAACTACTTTCATAACCTTTTAGAATGATACAGTCTCTGGGGCAGGTCCTCAGTCGTCAGGAAACCAGTCTCGGGGGTAGACTCTTTAACGCACTTAGCAGTCCTTTTTCTGGATCTCTCAGACGCAGGTTCGTCAGGGTAAATTGGCTATCGAAGTCTCACTTTAAATAAGGCTTGAGGCTTTCTTCTCTCTGGGAGACCTCAGCGTCTGTAGGCCACCTTACTTCCTTCGTATCAGCAACTCTGCCGTTCTGCCTCAGTCTTTAAAGCTGGCCACAGTTCCGTTCAGGCCACTGTTCGGACAGGTCAAACCCCTCTAGGCAAAAGCTGAGCCACAGGGTTTAGTCCTTGGCCTTTTGCTGTCTTGCCGAGGCTTTCTCTGCTCACCAGCTTCCTTCTGCCTCAGGGAGATCTGGCCATTGGTCTACCAGAACTTTCTCCAGCAGGACTCCCGGAGCTCTCTCATATCGGGGGCCCTTAGCACGCACGTGCCTCTCTGGCGTCATCCACTTGTCCTTAAATAGGATCACTCCTTGTTCCACCTGCTTCAGCTTAATTTGGGCTCTGCCCACTTAGCAGTTGAAAGCAATGCCAGGTCATAAAGTCTTTCCTTCTTTCACCTGGCTTCAACCTTGTTTTTCAGTCCAAAGAGACTCCCCTCATTTCACCTGACTTCATCCATAAGCTGATAAGCTAATTGCTCACAGCAAAGTTGATCTTCATGCCCCGAATTAAAAGACTGTATCAGAAACCTAGGTATTCACTAAATCTAACTTATATTAATCTATCAGTCCCTTCATATCCCCTTTCTTGTAAAATAAAAAATCTACAAGCATAACTACATATACAATGTAAATAAGTTGTCTATGTACAATACATAAACAATAACTTTGAATTTTCTTCAATGTACATTATAGCAAGAGTTAAAATAACCTTAACGCACTTACAATACATAGTTGTATTTACATCTTTTGACAATCAAAAGACATGCAAACAAAATGATTTTAAATTCTTATCAATAAGCTTAATTTCTGTTATATACAAAATATTTTTAAACATGTATCAATAAACAGAATCTTAAATTTCTAACAATATAAACAAAATATTTTTTAAAGAGAGAGACAAGGAATGGAGAAAGAAAGAAATCCCTAACTCCAATCCATATATATTTTTTCCTTTTTTTTTTTCACTGTAACCATATGAATCCATGATGTCCTGAGTGCTCCGGCTGAAGTAGAACAGCTTTCCAAGATGATCTCTCATTAGAATCTGAAAGGGAAGATTCTGAGGAAAAACCTGACCATGCCACTCCAACCTTTACTGTTCCATTCACTATATCCATTCATCGCAAATGACAAATTCATCTTATGCCATTCATCACAAACATTACACACAGACAATCACAATACATAAAATAGGACAACAAAATTTTTTCATTCCACCTCCTGGGAATGAAGTTGAAAATATTTTTTGGGCACCCTTTAAAAATTGAGATATTGGCCAATTCCTGGGATGGTCAGCTATAGCTTTTTGTTGTCTAGGCCTCTATATGATCGATCATTTTGGGCTAGCCCTTATAAAGTTGATTTGCATGCTTTTTTTTTTTTTAAATTAGTAACTGAAGTAGTCGTTAGGCTGAATCGTTTGACCTATTTGTCTTGATATTGTCATTCAGACTTTTGCTCTGAAAATAAATTTTTTCTTTAAGGAGGAGAAAGGCATAGATTAATTTTGTAAGTCCATTCGAAGCATGAACTCTGTCCATCCTGGATAAAAGATTGGAATATCATTAACACCATAAACTTAATAAAATATTCTTACCATGCGAAGACATTCATATTTCAGCTAATGGGAGGTTCTCTCTGGTCAGATCTAATCTTTATAAGTTTTGTTGGTAACCACATTTTTTCATTCCCTGTAGACACATAGGCATAACCACGTCCCCATCTTAAAACCATTGCAGGTTTCCACTCTAAAGTTAACATATCCTTATAATATATTGGTTGATTTAATTCCTCAGTTTTTTTGTATAACCCAATGTCTCTCAGCTGCAGTGGTACCCTTTTCACCAACATTTAGGAAATTCAAAGTTAGCAATGCATTGTGTAATCTATCCCTGGGATTCTTTAATTCCCCCTTTTGTTTGAAAAGCATCTCTTTTAAGGTACGATTAGCTCTTTCTACAATTGCTTGTCCTGTAGGATTGTGTGGTATACCAGTAACATGTTTTATATTGTAATATGCAAAGAATTGCTTCATCTTATTAGATACATATGCAGGGGCATTATCAGTCTTAATTTGTGCAGGTACACCCATAAATGCCATTATTTCTAACAAATGTGCAATAACACAATCAGCTTTTTCAGAACTTAAAGCAGTTGCCCATTGAAACCCTGAGTATGTATCAATGGTATGATGTACGTACCTTTGTTTTCCAAATTCTGCAAAGTGAAAAACATCCATTTGCCAAATTTCATTCTTTTTAGTACCTCTAGGGTTACTACCAGCAGGTAATGGAATTTGGTTATACAGAGAACACGTAGGACATTTTTTAATTATTTCCCTGGCTTGTTGCTAGGTAATAGAGAATTTTTTCTTTAAACCTGAACTGTTAACATGATGTTTCTGATGAAATTTTGAGGCTTCCAACACATTTCCTATAAGTAATTGGTCAATTTCCTCATTTCCTTGTGCCAGTGGACCTGGCAACCCTGTATGGGATCGAATATGGGTTATATATAATGGATTATTTCTACCTCTGATGATCTGTTGCAACTGTATAAATAAAGAAGTTAATTCTGTGTTATCAGGAATAAATTCAGCAGTTTCTATGTGCAACACAACTCTTTCTGCATATAGAGAATCTGTAATTATGTTAAGAGACTCTGGAAAATCTAATAACACCATAAGGATTGCATACAATTCTGCTTTTTGAACTGAGGTATATGGACTTTTGATTACCTTGCTGATTTTGTCTGTCTTATAACCTGCCATTCCCATCTTGTTAGCATCAGTATAGAAGGTTGGTGAATCAGGAATTGGTGTTCCCTTTACAATACGAGGAAGAATCCAAGTAGTTCTTTTTATAAATTGTATACGTTTGCTTTTTGGAAATTTGTTATTAATTTCTCCCAAATAATTACTGCAAGCTCTTTGCCAATCTTCATTGATTACCCACAATGACATAATCTCAGCATTAGTAAGAGGCACTACTATTTCAGCCGGGTCCATTCCTGATAATTGACGTAGTCTTATTCTACCTTTTACAATTAATTCAGATATCTTTTCTATGTATGTCTTTAATTTTTTACTTTGTTTATGTGGTAAGAAAATCCATTCCATAATACTATCTTCCCGTTGCATAATAAGCCCTGTAGGAGAATGAGCTGATGGTAAAATGACCAAAATACAATCAAGTTGGGGATCAATTCGATCTATGTATGCATCTTGCAATCTTTGTTCTACCAACATTAATTCCTTTTCTGCCTCAGCAGTTAAACATCTTGGACTATTTATATTTGAATCACCTTGTAATGTTTGAAACAAATTACTTAACTCATGAGTACTTAAACCAAGGGTGGGCCTTAGCCAATTTATATCTCCCATTAATTTTTGAAAATCATTAAGAGTTTTCAATTGGTCTCTACGGATTTGTACCTTTTGCGATCTTATTCTCTGTTGACTTATTTTATAACCCAAATAGTTGATTGAATCTCCTCTTTGTATTTTTTCAGGAGCAATTTTTAACCCCCATAGTGGTAGAATTCTTTGCATTTCCTTAAATAAGTTCTCTAAAACAACTACATCAGAATCAGCCAACAAAATATCATCCATATAATGATAGATAATAGATCGAGGAAACTGCTTACGCATTATTTCTAATGGTTTTTGTACAAAATATTGACACAGAGTTGGACTGTTCAACATTCCCTGTGGAAGTACATTCCAACTATACCTTTTGATTGGCCTACTGTTATTAAGAATAGGTACAGAGAAGGCAAACCTTTCCCTATCATTCTTATGCAATGGAATTGAGAAAAAGCAGTCTTTTAAATCAATTACTATTAAAGGCCATGACTTTGGTAACAGAGAAGGTAAAGGCATACCAGGCTGCAAAGGACCCATAGGTTGAATTACTCTATTCACAGCTCTTAAATCTGTTACCATTCTCCATTTACCCGATTTCTTTTTTACCACAAACACAGGAGAATTCCATGGGCTGGTAGACTCTTCTATATGACGAGCCTCCAGCTGTTCTTTTACCAATTGCTCAAGAGCCTCCAATTTTTTCCTTTGTTATGGGCCACTGCTCTTGCCACACTGGTTTATTTGATAGCCATTTCAAGGGTAGGGCTGTTGGAATTTCAGCAGTGGCCCCTAGTATAAATTTGGAAACTCGATACCTGGGGTGTCCTGTGTTTGGACACTAGATATAGCTTGCAGTTGTTGAGTACTCACATCAATACCTTCCTCAAAAGTATCTATAATCTCAATGTCTGGGGTGTCCTGTGTTTGGACACTAGACATTGCTTGCAATTGTTGAGTATGCATATCAATACCTTCCTCAAAAGCATCCATCATTTCATCGTTTGTTATTTCTGGCATTGTAGGAATATTAATTTGAGTACCCCATTGTTGTAAGAGATCCCTTCCCCATAAATTTATGGGTACATCAGCCACATAAGGTCTCAACTTCCCTGTTTGCCCTTCTGGTCCCACACAGTTAAGCCATCGTACACTTTGTTTTACATGTGATAATTTACCAATTCCTATAAAATGTGTAGGAACCCTTTGAAGTGGCCAGTTTGAATTCCAAGACTCATGTGAGAGGACAGTGACATCTGCTCCTGTGTCAAGCAATCCTTCTATTTCAATACCATTCACTTGTATTTTTAATTTTGGTCTCGAATCACTCACCATTGTTTGCCAATACACACGTTTTCCACTATTTTCGACTGCTCCTGTTCCGTCTATTGGAACAACCTTGCCCTTGGTGTAAGGAAACAGCAGCAGTTGGGCAATTTTGTCCCCTGCATTAATTGTCATCTCTTTCCATATGGATGTCATAATTTTAATATCTTCCTTGAAGTCTCCATCTATAATACCTGGATGAATAAAGAATCCTTGACAAGTTAATCCATTTTTTCCAAATATTAATCCTATTGTCCCTGATGGTAAAGGACCATAGATACCAGTGGTTAACATATAACATTCATCTGTTTTGGATAATGTTTTAGATTGATCTGTGGTCAAATCTAAAACTGTAGTACCTTCAGTAGCCTGTAAAAGATCAGCAATAGTTAATTTTGTTCTTCCTGCCTGTCTGTTTCCCTCTGGTTGGATGATGGACGACGGTTCACATTGTTTTGGGGGGCCTGAACCGGTAGGCCCCTCCCCTCGTTTCCCGGCAAGGGATTACCTCTGACATCCATTTTAGCTCTACAATCCCGGGACCAGTGTTTACCTTTTCCACAACGAGTACAAAATCCTGGAGACCTTAACCTTCTATTGCCATTAGAAGCCATTTGTTCCCTTCTACAACCATGTTCTCCATTAAAAGCCGTTCGTTCCCTTCTATGACCCTGTTCTGCAGAGTCCAGGTACCTATCATTTCGAGTTCTGGAGGATTCAGCCTTACGATATCTTTGGAAATGACCAAGTTCACCATTTTTAAAGCACTCGTTAAGACCCCTAGCAACTGCTTGTGCTATGACATTAGTCTGATGCTCTTGACAACCAATATCAGCTGTTTCTCTTATCCATTCATCTACTGGGGCCCCTCGAGCTTTCAATGGTCTAATTGCCCTTTGACATTCAGCATTTGCATTTTCATATGCCAAGGCATTTATCAAGTCCTGTCTGGCATCAGGGTTATCTACATCTCTCTCCACAGCTGAAGTCAATCTCCCTAAAAAGTCTGAGAAGGTTTCCTGAGGACCTTGTATTATCTTGGTAAATGAAGTAAACCTTTTCCCAGCCTCAGCCACCATATCCCAGGCCCTCAGAGCTGCAACACGACATTGTTCGATGACAACATCTTCAAATTGAGTCTGTAACCGTATGTCAGCATAAGGTCCCTCACCAAGCATTTGGTGGGTTGTGACATTTATTCCCCTTGCCATATTTTGCTGCTCTAATTTTGTGGCTTCATGTCTCCACCATGACAACCATTGTAATTGCTGGCTACCTTCTAGCACAGCTGATATCAGTCCCTTCCAATCTTGGGGAATGACTCTATTTTGTAAAGCCCAATTATTTAGCATCTGTTTAACGAATGATGAATGCATTCCATAAGAAACAATAGACTCCTTAAATCTTTTTAAATCCAAAATGTCTATTGGACGCCATGTTAATTCCTGATTGAGCTGACCGTTATTATCAGGCCTAAATTGAAACATAACTGGAAAAGCTGATGGTGATTGTGCAGTACCATGCAGCTCCTCTGGGGGCGCACTTGGTTCCACATTAGCACCATTACCTACCTGGTTTCCTACTGACACACGTGGCGGCTTTTCTACTGGTACATGCGGCGACTGTGGAGACCTAGCTAGAAAAGAACTTGACATTTTCTCAGTTCCAGTCACCTGCCCCGCCAGAATTTTCTTAAGCTCCTCAATCTGCATTTCCATAATTTTTAATTGTGTAACAGACGTCTTCCTTATGACAAACCAATAAAATAAAAAAAAATAAACAGCATAAAACATTCGGTCTGATTGAAAAACAGTGTAGAGGTCAGCAGTAAACATTGCCATATTGTCAACTACTGGCATCATAGTTTCAAAATCTGCAGTTTTCTCTATAGTTTTGAAAACAAAATTACCCATAATGCC
>CAJQZJ010003646.1:11994088-12019744 GCA_907164525.1 Lophiomys imhausi
CACACGCACACATACCTACCTATGTCGATTTCAATTGCTTTATATAGCTATGAGTATAAAGGAGCCTAAAGGGGAAGATATCAAGTCCACACAAAAAGTGTATTTATCCCTTTAAGGAGCCATATTTACCATTAGGTTCTGAAGGCTGAAAATGTGAAAAAGAACACATGTATGGAACTGGAGAGATGACTTAGTAGTTAAAAGCATTTGGTACTTCTGCAAAGTGCTTAGGTTTGGATCCCAGTACTCAACACTTACATGGCCACTCACAACTCTCTATGACTCTAGTTCTGGGAGAACTGACACTGTCTTCTGCATTCTGTGGGCACTATATACACATGGAACACTTACATGCAGACAGGCAAAACACTGTTATATACACAAAAAATATACGTATTTTTAGAAAGAGTGTATGAAGGCCGTAAATATAACATCTACTGGGCAGGGGAAAGAATTAAGTCAAAATTTAAACAAAGAAAAGAAAAAAATTAATTAAAATGCTAAAGGCATTTAACTTAAGAAGGAAGGATTCAGGATTCTTGATAATACAGCAATCAAAGTATGAAGCTTTGTGAGAAATGAAGGGAAGAGGAAGGGGGCAAAAAGAGAGGGAGTGAAAAGAAAAGGAAAAGGAGAAGAAGGAGGAGGGGAAAAGGAGAGGGAGGGAGACACAAGGGGTCAGGGAGAGAAAGCAAAGTAGGGGAGGAAGGAGGATTCTAAGAAGGAGAAGAAAACAGGGGAAGAAAGAAGGAAAGGAAGAAAGAAGAAGAGAAAATGAAAGTGGAAAGGAAGAAAAGCAAGAGAATATGAGGAAGAGGAAGCAAAAAGGGAGGAAAAAGAGAGGAAAGGAGGCTATGGAAATAAGGGGTGGAGGGAGAGGAAGAGGGAGGGAGGGGGAGCACTCACAGGCAGAAAGAATATGGTTAGAGGTGACTGACTGTGGTCTGAGATGCCACAGGCAATTGTCCAACCTCCTCATGCACACAACACACATGGACTACTAATACCTCTGGTGATGATGGTGATGGTAACGATAGCGACTAAAAATAATAAGAAATAAGATGAGAGGGAAAGGAGGAGGGGAATGGAGGAAAGAAAAAGCAGAAGGTAGGGAGGAGTGGGAGAAAAAGAAAGAGGAGCAGGAAGTAAAGAGAAGACAATGAAGAAGAGAGGGAAGGAAGGAAGGAAGGAAGGAAGGAAGGAAGGAAGGAAGGAAGGAAGGAAGGAAGGAAGGAAGGAAAAGGATAGGGGCATGGATCAGTAGGTGAAGGCACTTACTGTGAAATCCTGATGATCTAAGTTTGATTCCCAGGCCACATTGAAGCATTTAAGTCCAAAGGTTTTTAATAAATAAACTTGTTCTTTAGAACAATTATTGTGGCTGTATAAAGGGTGGGTTTTAGAAGAACAAGAACAAATCAGAGACCTTCTTCTAGACCATTCTTTTTTGTTTTGTTTTGTTTTTTTGAGACAAGGTTTCTCTGTGTATACCTGGCTGTCCTGGACTCACTTTGTAGACCAGACTAGCCTTGAACTCACAGAGATCCACCTGCTTCTGCCTCCCCGGTGCTGGGGTTAAAGGCATACACCACCATGCCCAGCAATTGAGGACAGCTGTAAACTGTCATGTGGGTGCTGGGATTTGAACCTGGGTCCTTTGAAAGAGCAACCAGTACTCTTAACTGCTGATCCATCTCTCCAGCCCCTTCAAGACCATTCTAATATGATATGTTAAAAAAAAAAAACTGAATTGAGTTGAATACTGGGATGGGAAAGAGATGATAAATTCCAGATATACTAACCTGATATAGGTATCAGGATTTGTATGCTGGAGTGATACAGACCTAGATTCACAGTGTAGGACATATACTGGGGAAGTCTCCAAAAGCCAGAGGCTGGTTTTTGCTTGATGGTAAAGCTTTTGCTTAGCATCTCCAAGACCCTATGCTTGTTCCAAAATTTTCAAGATTTCATAATAACATGTTTTGTACCAGGATGTTCACTAAGATAAGATTGAGGCTAAAGCTTAAGGTACAGGATTTATAAATACAATATTTAATGAAATATATAATAAACAAAGAAAGCAGTAAATTGGTTTTGGAGCACACTGAGTTGGGGATTTTGCTATCTGGGTAAGAACGTCTCATCAACAGCTGAAAATGACCCTGATTATTGGAAGAGCAAAGAATTGTATTAGAGATATGGACTTTGGAAGTATCTGCCTGCCTGTCCTAACCAAATTCATGAAACATATGAAATGTCACATAGAGATTGTAGATTAAGAATAGCTGAGAAAGCCGGCTGGGAGAATTTGAATTTTAATGATGAGATAGCAGAAGATGTCCCCAGGAGTCAAAAGGAGCAACATCAGAAAGGTAGAGGACAGATATGAAGAGGATGTTATCAGGAAAGAATGTTGAATTGAGGACTACCAACTTTGTCTCAGCAAGATGGATCAGTGGATAAATCGCTTGCTGCATAAACCCGATGACCTGAGTTGGGTCCCAGTACCTGAAAGAAGCAGGGTGTCATGGCTTGTATCCGTATTCCCAGAACTCCATGCTGCGATGGGAGGCAGAGAAACAACCTCTGCCCAGAGGCCCATGGGAAGGGAGTTTGGAATATGCAAATGAGCAGAAACAAGGAGAGAGGTTATCTCTACAAGGTGAAATGAGGATCTGTATCCTATAACTTCCATGCTTGCTCTGCTGTGAGTACCTTCAAGTGCATACACACACACACACACACACACACACACACACACACACACGCACACACACTAATAATAAATAACAATAGTTAACAAACAATACTAGCAGCAGCAATGAGAAGGGGAGGAAGAAGGATCAACTTTCAACTTCAGGAGAGAGATATGTTTTGTGCTTGGTGGTTATACCATGGTTGAGTACTTGAGACCAGCTTTTTTTTTTTTAACCAGACATACCCCTTCCATGTTTTATATTTGTAACTTTCTAAGTCAGTATTTAATATGTTAGAGAGGCTTGCATTTTTATTAATAGGAACAAGAGAGGACACAGAGAAGAAAATGTTGTTTGCACATACTCTTATACAATAAGACAGTTCCTTAGGTAGTTTCTTTGCCTGTGCATATGCGTGTATACATGTTCATGTATCTGTGCATATGTGTAGTTTATACATGTGGAGAGGCCAAAGATCAATGTCATGTGTCTTCATTCATTTTTTTCCAACCTTTTTTAGAGCAAAATGCCCTCCTCACTGTACATGGAGCTTGCAGCTCTGGGACTTTTCTGGCTTCACCTCCCAGCTATTGGATTATAAAAGCAACACATATACCCAGCTTTCTGTGTAGGCAGTGGAGATACAAATTCAAATCCTAATGCCTATGCACAGAGCACCTAGCAAACTGAGGCTTCCTCCAGTCCCTGAGGTGATTTCTTCCTGGGTTACTATATCCAGTTATGCTGGCTAGGAATCTGAGAATGTCAAAGCAATAGGCTCTGACTCAGAGGAAGTTTGTTTCTTAAGTAAAATTGCAGATATGTTATCAATAAACTGGGAAAACAGTGTCAAGAAATTTTCCTGTCTCTGCCGCCCATCTTGTTATTTATCTATCATTTTATGTGTATGGGTGTTTAACCTGCATGTATGTATGTGCAATGTGTGTATGCAGTGTTTGTGGGTACCAGAAGAGGGCGTTGATTTCTGGGATTGGATTTACACTCAGTGGTGCTGGGGATCTTAATATCTGTGCTATCTCTCCAGCCCCTCTGCCTCCAACTTACTGTAATATATTGTGATCATAGATGTATGGTGATGGGCTTGGATTATACTTTTTGAAATTATAGTTTCCTAATCCTAATTTCAAATATGTTGTAAAGTTGTACTTTTTGGAGATTTTCTCCCTGAGCATTTTAATTGATTTATATGCTACCATGATCAACTCACAAACCTCATGGCTCTTTCAGGGTGAGGGTCAGTCATCTTTAGATGTATTTATTTATTTTTAATCTATGATTGATGCTCTTAAACTTTTGTGGTTGAAATTACTTTCATGTGTTCTTAAAATACTCCATATTATGTGAAATACATTTCAAAGATGGTCACAGTGAACTAAGTTCAAATAAAACTGCTATACTCCGAGCTGTAACACATGCAGACACATATAGATAGCCTAAATAAACTAAAAATATAAGATATTTTTAGGGAGAGTATCTGGGGGAAGCTTCTTTTGAAAATCCCTAAAGTTGGACTGCTCATTTTGTTTTGAGCAGAAAGAAAGACCTGTGGGTTGATTTTAGTTACACTGGCCTTAATAGGAAAACAGAGAAAATGTATATATACATGTATTTTTTTTTTCCTCTTGAGGAATACATATTTATTTTAGGCAGGGAAAGACTATTTAAAGCTGTCCTTATTCCCAACTAGTCTGAAATAGGGGTGAAGGCCAGCTCCATCATGTAGGATGTCATACTTCACTCAGCATTTAACACATACAAGCAATTTCCATGAGATTTCCCAACTTCTGCTCTGATCTTGCTTCTTGTTGAAGTTTGGATTTTGGAAGCTCAGTATTGCTTTGTTTGTTTTTGATTGTTCAATGTATCACAAGACTGGCCTAAAACTCATAGAGATTCATTTGCATCTGTCTCCAAAGTGCTGAAATTAGAGATGTGTAGCACTATCTTGCCTCGGAAAGTTAGACATTTTGAAGTTTAATTCATGCCCGTTGCCTAACCTGAATTCCTTTGCTGTAGCTGCAAACTTGCCCTGCATATTTTCCATAGCTCTGAAGCAATGGAACCGATTTACTCAGATGGGACAGAAGCAATTTCCAGCCCTCAGATTCAGTACGGTCATGATCTCTGAAAAATAACTTCCAGGAAGCCAGGACAGTACAGAAACATCTGGCTGGTAAAGGTCTTCTTTGCCATTTTAACAAACTGTACTCTCCAGAGAACACCTTCCCATGAGTTTTCGCAGCTTCTCGCCAGCACACAGAACCATTTACTTTACTCTTACTGTGTGCACTAGGCTTTGGCTCATTACAGATAATACTCACTAAGGCATTATTCATTAACAAATGTAGAGACTGGGCTGCAGTCCAGAGGTAGAGGAACTGTATAGCATGTGCATGTCCCTTCGTCCCATCCATAAACAAACCATAAGAAATAGCTTAGCATGTGAACAATACTTCTATTTTTTTGTGTGTCTTGAATTATTTTTACAAATTTAAAATCTGAGCCCTATAAGAGTAATAAAACATTCCAAAGCAATTTTATCTAATTAGAAATAAAATCAGACAAATCCCATTCTTTCTAGTATTGCTTTTAGGACTTTTTTTTTAAAGACAAGCTCTTACTGTGCTATCCATCTTACTCATGAATTCTCCATCTCCTGCCACAGCTTCATGAAGGGCAGAATCACAAGGTTGAACGCACATGTAAATCAGAGGACAACTTCTAGCAGTTGGTTCATTCCTTTTACCATTTAAGTCCAAGGATCAAACTCAAGGCGTCAATCCTTGCCTTTATTCACTGAGCCACCTGGCTGGCTCTCTAATCTCAATCTTTGTTTAGTTCACCTGAATGTCATAAAAGTCTCCAGTGTTCTGGCATTGCCCCTGAGAATGAGATGCAGAACTGAATGAGATAAGAACTTCTTCAGACAATATCTGCTGTAGTGACAAATTGTAAAATACACACAACTCAAGAATATAATCCAGAATAATGCCAATATTTCTATTGATGATCAATATTGCAAAAACAAAACCCAAGGGTCTGAAAGCGGAAACCCTTGGCCCTGGTTGGGACCTGGTGGCCGCTATAATAAAGACACAGTCAACTGCAGAAAGGACTCGGTGAGCTTCTTCCACAGCTCATTCTCTGATTATACAACAGTGTTGGAAACGTAGAACATTCTCAGACAAGAACAGAGGACCTTCCCAGGAAAAGGTGAAGATGCTCACTGCTCCTTGGTCCTTGTAACAACATCTTTAATATTCAGTATGTGGGACACATCCTCTTACTGTCTCTAACCAATGACAGAAAACATGAAAATTGTGTGTTTGTGTGAGTATGAGTGCATGTGATTGTGTGTGTGAGTGTGAGTGTGTATGCTTTGGGTGTCTTCCTTCTTTGCTCACCACCTTAGTGTTTAAGACTAAGTCTCCCACTGGGACTGAACCCTGCTGTTTCTGCTAGACCTGCTGGCCAGTGAACTTCTGGGATCTGTCCATTTCTTCCCCTGGGGTTGGGATTACAGAAGCCCAGGGTTTCAGGTAGGTGTTGAGGATCTGATCTCAGCTCAGAGGATCTCAGGCTTCTTCTGTTCATACTTTATCTAGTGTGTCACCACACACCCCACCCCATCCCTCTCTATCAAGAAACTCTCTGCACATACATAATTTAAGAATCTGTTTTCTCAGCCACGGCTGCTTCTTGTCTCATAGTCTCTGCAGAATGTGATTGCTTTTCCTTTGCTAGAGAGTGCTTCCTGCTTCTAAAGCTGACTGTGACATATCCTCCTGGAAATCCACCTAAGTCTGCATATTGTCATCTGATCCTTGTTTGGGAGTTCTGCAAGCTGATCTGTCCATTAGATCACATACCATACTACTTCCCATTTGCATTCTCAATACTTTTGTAGTAAACTGGGCCCTGCGATAGTGGGGAAAAGACTGGCAGGTGAATGAGTTCCCCCAAGGAAGCAGTTAGCTGGGGAGTAACCACATATGGCTTGCAGCCTAGGACATTAGCTTTAGGGAGCTGCATTTTGAAGAAGTTCCTCTAAAGTCAGGGTGTCTTTCTTTGTGTAATTTCCTAACATGTTCTTCACACCATACACATGGAGGAAGGCAGTGCATACTGGCTGCTGTACAGGTAAATCCAAATTGAGTGCTAATTCCTGCACACATAATTTCTAGTTAGGGATCTCTACTCTGAAAACAAGGGTATTGTAAATTAGGGCAGTCCAGGTTGATCAAAATTCCACCATGGTCAAAGGCCGGAGTCACAGTACATGAGGCAGCAGCTCTGTGATGCCCGGTCAGAGCAATTTACAGTTTAATTGACTAGATGCATGAAGATTTAATATGAGTGTGGGAAGGATGCTCTCACATGGAAAGCATCTGGTGCAATACCAGAGGACTGTGGGTCTGACACTTCTAGACCTAAGTCCAGATACTATTAGGTCTCACTTTGTTCTCTTAACAATCTCTGAGCTGAAGATTTCCAGTCTGTAATATGGATGCTGGATTAGGTATGTTTCCCGTGGTTGTGATAAATACTCTGACGAAAGCTATTTAAGTAATACTGGTTTATTTTGGCTCACAGTGTGAGGGTACAGTCCCTCATAGCTGGGAAGTCATAGCAAGGATCAGATGAAGTCACATTGGGTCAGCAGGGAGGCAGGAGAGAGTCAAGTGCTGCTGCTGGACTCAATTTATCCTTTGATTCAGTCCCCAGCTTAGGGAATGGTCCTGCCCACAGTAAAATGGCCTTTTCCACCTCAATTAACCTACTCTAGATACTCCCTGAAAGACAGACAAGCTGAATGGCTTCTCTTTGGGTCATTCTAGATATTGTCAAGTTGATAATAAACATTAACCATCTATACTTAACCATCATAGAAAGTGTGGATTTCTACAAATAAATCTAAGCAGGAATGTTCATCCCCAAAGAGCACAGGGGATTATTAATATATTTAAAGTAGTAATAGCAAGATTTAAAAAACATCACTGTTGAGGGCAGGCTGTGCCCTATCCTAAATTACTCTGTATTGTCTAAAACAGTGGTTTTTCCAGGCTGTGACTTTCATTGATTGTTAATATTTATTATCAACTTGATAATATCTAGGAACAACATCTTCCTTATAAGACCTGAGCAAAGATAGTCTACATGAAAGTCAGATCGTCTGATTCAACTACTCATGAACTAAGACCTCATTAATATCTATCGTCATCTTCTAATATGCTGTATGCATTCCTAAGAGCTACTTTGAATCTAGTCAAGGAAATTAGGGAGAAGAAAATGACTTCATATCAGTGTTTTCAATGTACTATGCATATATCTGTGATATGTCAGTGTGTAATAAATGAGAAAGATGCTAAGCCATTTAGCAACTTTAGCAGATAAAGATATCTTGATCTCCACAGCAGCTGGTTGTACAGCATTGTTAACATATCAAATTTTATTATGATATTAGTAGCACTATTTTTCCTAGATTTTCATGATCGTTATTGCTATGTCCAAAGATAATTACAATATAGAAAAACTATTAAGATAAAACTAATGTGAAATATCTCTATGCATGTTAAATCACTTCTTCTTGGTACCTCTGATGGCATCTTTAATATCCAGTAGCTCTTGGGGGCATCCTCATGCTGGTTCCAAAACTGATAGGAAAGAAAAGAATGCCTGTCCAGACCTTGAGCCTGTGGCCTCCCACGGAGAAAAGAATGGATGGGGAGGGCAGTGGACAGCAGGGGAAGAGGGAAAGTGTGGATTTCTACAGTTAAACCTAAGTAGGAATATTCATCCCCAAAGAGCATGGGGAATTATTAATAAGCCTAAAGTAGTGATAACAAGATTTTTTTAATTCACTGCTCAGGGCAGGCTGTGCCTCTTGTAAATTACTCTATATTGAGTGAAGCAGTGGTGTTTCCAGGCTGTGCCTTTCTCTGAAAGACTCCATTTTACAGGCAGCATTTGACTCCATTTAGAGTGAAAATTCAGAGCCAGGATGAACCTACATCTGGACCCCACACAGAGGAGGACACCTGACACTTCCATGATGGTTCATACCCCCTCCCCATCATCACGAATCTATGGTCTGATTGTTCGTGTGTGTATCAAGGGACTGACAAGCAGGGGACTCCCAGGTGTTCTGACTTTTCTTCAGCACGGTTCCCACTCCTCACCTGGCCTTCTTCTGTCACACCACTCATCTAATTGTTCATCCATCTGGACCTGCCATCATTGATCTGTGATCACGTGGTCCTGTCCACATAGCCTCCATGGTCACCGTCATCATGACCTCTACAGCCACATGGTCCCACACCTTGCTTCTGCAATCCATCTTGTCCTCAGGCTGGCTCAGCCCTGACCATGAAGCTTGACTCTTTAGCAAAGATTCCAGTTGACCTCTCCCAAGGTTCATTATCGAAGTGCCACTGAGCTCTTATTGATTACGTATTAGCCTTCTGCTTGCCTCCAGTAAAACCTTCTTGGTAATCCTTGAACTTTGTTTCCACCTCTTCAACCCTTTGTAGCCATTACTAAACACGTTGAAGCCATTTTTGAACCTACGCATACACATGCACAGATTATATAACAGTGTTGTCTGTGATCTGAGTGTAGTATTCATAGTTAGCATTGGAGTAAAAGCATCAGGGTTTGCTTCAGTCATCTGTCAAGGAAAGCAATGACTAGTCAGTTGACAAGTTGTAATTTTTTGTGTCATGGAGAGACATAATCCTTTCCATCTGTGATTGTGAAATGTATGCTCATGTATGACATCTGCCCATGGTTAAAACTACAAAGATAGCATGATCGGTGAGATCACTGGCGTCCTTTATGCAGCCCACTACCACTCCTTGACACTAACTGCATTTGTTCTACAGAACAAACAATATAAGAAACTTAGGTTTCTCCACCAGCTCTAGTAGTTGGCCCAGCATCTCCATGTCAATATTGTTCATCTCCAATAGCTCTATTCTACAATGAAAAGTATTGGTTCCACTCTCTCTTCTGCTGAAAAAGCCAGTTTCTTGGGTCAGGTTTGAATAGATGGGAGATAAGTGGTTTTTCAGCATTCCTGGGCATGTTATAGCAGCTTTAATTGTCACACATTTCTATCTGTACAATTCATATGCTCAGGGGCTCCAAAGCTTCATGTGCTTAGGATTTGCTTCGTGCCCAGCTGAAAGCCACAAGGAAAATCTGTAATCTTAGAATGAGAATTCCTTCTCTAGAGATACAATGACAAACTCAAGTATGATTTCACCAAAATCAGCCTGGAGGAATAAATGCATTTATAGGGCTTACTTATGTAGAATGGTTAAGGTGATAGTGACAAGCATTTGTGTGACTCCAAGGTATCGGTATTGGAAAGTCTTCACCTACCATGGTTGGTGGTTTCCCCATAGCTGCGTACATATAACCCTTCTTGAATCAGCTTCCACAGCGTACATATTCTAGCACCTTCCAAGACCCAGAGGACACATGCAATCAGGGCAGAATTACATACAAATGGCAGGAAGGCGTGGCTGGCTCTGCAGTCAGTTGGTTCAATGGCCCTCCTTAGCTCCTCATTTTATAAGTTCTCTCCACTGGCTCTTGCATGAAGACACAGCTGACCCGATAAAGACGGTGGCTGTTTTGCTTAGCTGACCGAGTTCCACAATATGTCATCTCTTGTGTTCACATTTTGAACTGTGATCCCCAGGTTCTTTGTATATATGTGTATCCTTAATATATGGATTTTCACTTCATTTTATCAGTACTAGTAGTGGAAGGAAATGGTAGTCTTAAATCTTGATTGACAGTGAATCTCAAAGTAAAAGAAAGAGGCTTCCTTCCATATTACAAGCCCTCTGTGTCCTTCCATTCCTTTAGGTTCCAGAGAGGCTGAGTTCTTTGCATTGAGTGAGCCCGACTCATGCCTTCCTTTTCTCAGTGACTATGGAAACCTGAGGCCTGCTCATGCTGTGTGTGTGCTGTGGTAAATGCCTGTTAGAAGCAGAAAACTGTGAAAGCAAGACTTTGATGTGGCCCTGACAATGGGTTCAAAGAAGCCAGAAATGTGCCATTGAAATCCTGTACATTTTTTTTCTGAGATTGTAACCAAAGTAATTCAGGTTAAGAGCATTCTGGGTCACAAACACCTCTTGAGCCTTTTCATTGATGCAGAACAAAGATCACTGGGTGAATGCACAGAGATCACATGTACAGGAACATACCTCATATGTGTGCTTGTGTGTGCCTATTCACCTGTGTGCCTGATCACATATACCCCTCACTCCCAGTTGCAGGTATTGCGTTCCTCCTCAGAGCTGCCCCTCAGTTCTGTGCTCTGCCGTCTCAGCATGCTTGGTCTATTCATCTTTAAGGTTCAATGAATCACTCAGGACCCAAAGTCACCTGGATCTCTTCAGACAGGTGAAAAGTTTTCCTCTTCTGCATGCAGACAGCATTGCTTTTGTCCTTATGCTCTCTACGGACCTTTGCTTCTGTTTTGTTTCTGCCTTAATTAATGTTATGAGGAAATAAAGCTCATTTATTTCCATAGTAAAACAGGACCCTCATATTTGACAAATGGTTGGAGCTTAGCACATCAAAGTTAAATGACTATAAAAAACTAATATGACTAGGGATGTACAGTGTTTGTAGACTATTAGATCCATGTGTTAAAAGCTCTGAGTTCAATTCCCAGTGTCCTATTAAATCAGGTATGGTAGCATATGCCTATAATTCCAGCACTCAAGAGGAGGAGAAGAAGGGGAAGGAGGCGAGAGGGAGAAGGAGATGGTAGGAGGATAAGTTTATGGTAATAAATAATGGGTTCAAGAACAGCCTGAGCCCCTGTTTCAAAGAGGCAGAGAGAAGGGTCAGTGGGAAAAGGTAGCTGCTGCCATGCCTGATGACATGATGAGAAAGGGTTTATTCATCTTATAATTTTAGGTTATAGTCCGTCGTTATGGGAAAGAAGACTTAAGTCAAGGAAGACTAGAAATAGCTAGTCACGTCACAGCCATAGTCTGCCACAGCAGAGACAGGCAAATGGAAGTATTATTCCTCTATTGTTATACAATGCAGAGAGTCCCCATGCTGATCCCTTTCAGGGTGGGTCTTCTCACTTTGACTATTGTAATCAATATGATCTGGAAAATCTGGCCTCTGAAGACACCAGCTCTTATGTATATGTTACCCAAATCCAGACACATACATACACATAATCCTAAAAAGTTAATTGTTTAAGGTGTGGGAATGAAAGATATGGCTGGAGTGTGGGAATAGTGAAAGGAAAGGTGCTGCTCGTGTCTTCTGAAAGCTCAGCAACCTCTGTCAGCTGTGAGCCCTCTCTCCAGCTCTTTGACTTTATCTTGTCCGTGGTATACCGTGGTGGTATACCAGTAGGTGAAATGTTTTTCCTTGTTGGTTTATTCATAACAGTTGCATATGAGAAATACCTTCTCCACACATCCTCACTCACACGTTGATGAGTTTCCATGTTTGTTGTTTAATGCTTGCCTCATCTCTCAAGACTGGAAACCATTTAAGAGACACCTGCAGCTCCTCTCCTTGGCTGAGGTGACTCCCAGGCAAGATGCCTTATGAAAGTCCTACCTCTCTCTTTCCCTAGATGACAGCCCTACTCCTTAATCAACCAGCTCTTTCCATTAGAAATTCAATGAGCTGAGAGAAAACAACAGATCCTGCCCCCAGCCTACATCTGTGGGAATTTATCTGTCAGGTAATTGAGGAGGTTTTGGCGCACTGTGACTGGGGTATTTGGCCTCTAACCTCACACCACCTATGAAGTGAGAACAGACAAGACAGCTTCATCTGCTGCTGGTGCAAATCAAAAAGGGAGGTATGAGTGGGTTTTGCTGGTGTAGGGTTTTTCATTTAATTAAATTGAAGTTGATATCTGCCCAGAGGACTTTGCTGATGCTGGAAGGGTGGCAGAAAAGCTTTGTGGGTATTTAAGGCCAACAATAACATTCTCGGATATAATTAAGCATCCATAGCTTTTGGTTCTCAGAGAAGGACCGAGTGTGTGAGATCATTCTGTCATCACTTCAGACTGTCACAGCAGCTTTATTAGAACCGTGACCCTGGATAAGTCACTTAACCTTTGTGACTTCTGATATGAAGCAGGGTTATTAATGCCTCTGCCTCCCAAGCAGCGAGGTTGTCAGCATAACCTGGGACTGTAGATGGGAAAATCTTGCTCTCTTTTAGTGTTCTTATATGAGCTTGCTCTGTTTTGCAAGAAGTTAGACACTTCAAAGAGAAAAACCAAAGATGCTATTGGAAGCCATCAACACTGATCTGGGACTGAGTGCTCATTTGCACCACAATAGTGAATGGGTTCACTTGCAGCAAAATAGTCAGCTGGGCTCACATGTAGCAAAAGCGATGGTGAGTGGGGCTGATTGTCTCCTGTATGATATGATTATGACTCTGTCAAGGAGTTTACAAGGTACCTGGTCAACTGAGCCTTCATATCAATTCTATTATCTAGACTTAATTGAGGAAAAAATGAAGTGGAAGATAGTTCTTAATGTCAGTTGATTGTTCCTTACTGTGACAAAATGCCTGACACAAACAATTAAAAAAAAAAAAAGATACAGTTTGGCTCCTTGTGTCAGAGGCTTCAGGTCATGGCTAGCCAGTTCTGTTGCCATTACAGGATGGTGATAGAGACTGTGGCACAGGAAGATGCTCAACCACACATGGTAACTACATAGTTCAGTGTTCCGAGCCTTAAACCCTGTTACTCTGGGAACCAGCACATGTTTTGAGCCTGGGTGAGACCAGGCTGGCCCTAACACTTCTGTGCATGTCCATATTTCACATATGTGCTCTTTGTGAGATGTTTGAACCTTAAACATAGAAGGATCTAGTCTCTCAGATAACCAGTTTGCATCAAAACCGATCAGTAAATGTCCTCATACTATCTTAAATTAATTAAAAATTATTGGATTCTAGGAAACCAATTATTTATATTTTCTTTTGCCTTGTAAAAGAACAAGATTTTAAAAAAATATTTAGTAGTCATTTCAAGAACCAAACATAAGTCAAGTATCAATGGCATGTTATTCTGAAGTCTAGGTCTGAGTTTTTGGAAAAGACACATTGAGAAAATTATGGAAGTGCCTAAGATTAAATTGAAACTGTCTGAGACAATAAGTGTTTTTATACAATATGTAACTGTATATCCCATAAACAATTATTCATTATTTAATTCTTTCTACTTTTAATTACATTTTATTTAAAATATGAGTACAAAACTTTCTCAGTTTCCTTTTTCTCATCCAACACTTCCTATGTCTAGCCCCTCATTCTCCTTAAGTTGGTGGCCTCTTTTTTCTTAGGTTATTATTGCTATACACATCCATCCACACACTGCTGGGTCCCTTTAGTGTGGTTTGTGTGTACATGGTTTTAAGGCTGGCGACACTGGAAGAGACAAGTCCTATCCCTCTCAGTAGTCACAGTTACTCATAGTTCTTTGTCCAGGGGTGAGACATAATGGGATTTCTTCCTTCTGCATTATCATGTCTATCAATGGTGTCATTGTTTAGGTCTTGTTTAGGATGCCATAGTGTTAAGGTATCATGAGTGTAGCTTTTCCTACCCTTTCTAGGAGACACAGCATCACCATAGACTTCCTTGTCCTCTGGCTCTTACTCTATCTTTCTGCCTCTTCTTCTGAGATGCTCTGGGGGCACTAGGTGTAGGAGTTGTGTTGTGACCAGTTATGGTTTTTCTGCAATGGACTCTGCTCTGAAGAGAAGCATCTTTGATGAAGGGTGAGAGCTATACTTCTCTGTAAAGTATAAACTTTACACTGCAGTTAGGAATTATGGTGGTCTACTAATATCGTAGTAATAGGTTCTCACTAAAATCCATAACATGCTAACCCCAGGTAGGTGGCTGTGGTTTTGGTACTAGGCATGACTTTTCTGCTACCGGGTGTTCTTAAGCCCAATTATATGAGCGCCTTTATTGCACTTTTAGGGCTATCTTGTCATACTGGCCATTATTGCAGTTCACAGGGATCGCAACTGAACAGAACCTCATCTCCCTTAGCAGCTTGCTTACATAGTACTTTCCAGTACTGGCATTTTCAAAGCTAAACTCAAGAAAGAGGCTTTTACATTAGATCCACCTTTAATCTTCTGAGTCCTGTATCTAGAATGATCAGGGTCTTCAGCAACGGGGACTTACCTACACCCTCTGAGAGGCAACCAAAGACAACAGCATTAGCCGATATTGTTTGGAGAGTAACTTGCACTACTCTAATCAATAACTGGAATAACTGGAACAAAGGGTTCTTATGCCTGGTACTTCAATTTTCATTTAACCCTTTAAAGAAATAAATATACTTAATGATTTATAAATATAAAAATACAAAAACAAGATATTGAGAGTCAAGGAGGAAACTTTAGGTACAAAATCCTTGTTTGCCAGAAAATGACTTTTTTAACTTGGTCACTCAGATAACTATTTTCAGTTAACAATTCAGTAATATGCCTGTGTATTTCTAGGCACACAGAGGTGTCTACACACAAGAAGAGGTGATACATTTAAACTCTTAATTATAGCTTTAAAATCTAATTATTTGTATATCAACTATTATATAGCCTATTAAATGGTCTGTATACGCTATAAGAACTTCCTAAGAAAACACATAGTCATACCGTATTAGTGAACTTTTCTCCTTTCTGTGACAAAATACTCATTCAGAACCAACTTAAAGGAGGAAGCATTTATTTTGATTCACACTTTGAAGGTGTAGTCATTACGGTGGGGACACCATGGCGTGGGGAGTGTGAAGCATCTGATCATACTGTGTCCACACCCAAGAAACAGAAGGTGATGAGCACTGGTTCTCAATTTATTTCCTCCTCTTACCCAGTCTGGGATTCCAGGCCGTGTGCTGGCACTGCCCACGTTTAAAGCCAATTTTTCCATCTCTGTTAATCCAACCCAGCAGCACTTGTCAGGGGGCTGGAGAGATGGCTCAGCAACTAAGAATATTCGTCATTCTTGCAGAGGACCTGGACTGATACTCATGGTGATGTAGAGCTACCCATGGGCACACATGTGGTCCACATGCATATCTGCAGGTGAAACATTCACACATAAAAATAAATCTAACATTTTTAGAAAGAGGCTGTCATAAACCTGTTTAGAGGGTTGTCCCCTGGGTGACTCTAGATCTTATCAAACTGGCAATTAGCCATCACACTGATTCAAGGTCCTTAGTACATTTTAATATTTATCTGTAGTTGCTCAACTATTATAACCAACTATTTGTATTGACCACCATCTTTAATTATACTTTTCTACAGACAGGGAAAAGCAGTGGAGAGAAATATAATGTCATGTCAAATGGATCCCAGGAGGCAGCAATCATAAAAGCAGTGTTATTCAAATATTTTCACACAGTTTTGTAATTCATAATAATTTAAAAGATAGCAATAAGTGAATATTAAATTTAGGGACTATTGCTTTGACTGTTTTGAACTTAGAAATTGTCCAAGCCCTCAAAGATTTTTTTTTTAATTCATTCATCTGTTTAATGTTCTCAAGTTAAAGTTTTGGGAATTTGCAATTTCAGTTTACATATCCAATCCTCTTGAAGTATAGTATTGCAAGACTTCTTAAAAGTAAGACACTTAGAAATGTCCTTCGCAGCTGGACAGTCAACTGAAGGCTCTTCAGTCTTGGCTGGTCTCTGAACGGAATGTTTATCCTTCAGCCTCATAGAATGCTGCTCTTCTGGGCCTCCTCCAACTTCACCCTGACAACATATGACATATTTTTCCATAGAGTTTCGTGACTCCTTCACTCTGCTTCTTTTTCTTTTTCTTTCTTTTTTTTTTTTTTTGTAGTGCTATCCTCAGAATGCCATCTGCCCTCGAAGCCTCAAACACTACTTTTTATCTTCTGACCACCCTCTCTCTTCAGCCTCTGCCTCCATACATACCCACTCCATATGGCAGCCCATCTTCAAATGTTATGTTTCCTTTTGGATTCTTTCCTGAGAGAAAATTTCATAAACTGGGTTCCTAAGCAGACAAAAAAAAAAAAAAAAAAGAATTGCTTTTCAATCACTCTTGAAATGGCATCAACTCCAAGACAGACTAGTGGGAATTTTTGCTACTTCTGAGCCATAAAAGTGATATACCTTCTAACTCAGAGAAGAGCCTGTTAAAAATGTCATCCAAAAAAAAATATAGGATTGGGACTTTTGTTTGCTCAACCATACCTTGAATTTTCTGAAGACACTCAGGACTCTAGATCTGTGGTGATTAGTTTTAACTCTGAAACCACACAATCTAGAATCACCTGTGAAGAGAGTCTCGGTGAGAAATTACCTCAGTGAGGTGAGTATATGGTCACCTCTGTGGGGGATTGTCTTAACCGACATGAGAAGATCCAGCCTGATGGCATCATTTGCTTCTGAGGTTGGGGACCTGAGCTATACAAGAATGGAGACAGCAGGTTAAATGCTCTTAAGCAAGCAAACAAGTGAGAAGGTGTGCAGCCATTCATCTCTGCTTTTGATTGTGGGTGATGTGATGTGACTAGCTGGTTGAAGGTCCTGCCTTGGCTTCCCCCACGATGGTGGAGGGTAGCATGGAATTGTAAGCTGAAATAAACCCCTTTCCTCCTTCAATTGCTTTCAGTCAATACATTATCTCACAGCAACAGAAGCAAAATGAGATCGAGGGTCATAGACGTTCTCATGTTCATTATATTTGTTGTCAAAGGATTAAAAAGAAATCATTTGTAAGTTCATGCAGCAACTTTGCTTTCAGTTAGACACACAAAATAATCCAAAACTTTGGAAAAGGTATAAATTCCCAACTCCCTTTATTTGGTTTAAGGGATGAGTATAAGTCTAGGAAAGGTTCCCTTAACCTTGGCCACCTCATTTCCACTGTATAGAAGGGAAGGAATCTTATCTGTCTGTCTATTCTTTTTCATAGATGTGAATGCTGTCTGCTCTCACACCGCCACATCTGAAAGCTCCTTCCTTGACCCCTCCAGCTCTCTCACTCCTTCCCTTAACATTTCCTCAAGACTTCCTGATTTGCCCCTAATGTTTGACTGTGGGTTTCTATGTCTGTTTCTATTATCTCCTGGTCCTAGCTCCACTACACTTATGAAGCTTATGGGCTCATTGGTCCTCAAGTGGATCCCCTAACAATTAGAGTGTGGTCTATCTCTGATTTGGACATGTTGCCTCCCTTGGGATCCCATTTTCCAAGCAGAACTGCCTTTTCTTGCCTTAGTGGAAGAGGAAGCACTTAGTCTGGATGTGGTTTGATATACAAGAGTGGGTTGGTACCTGGCCGAGGGTTTCGGGTATGGGGGAAATGGGTGGGGAAGTGGAACTGGGAGGACAGGTGGGAGGTGGGTAGTGATTGGGATGTAAAATAAACAAATTAATTAATTAAAAAAATAACCTCCTTCCTAACTGTTCTGCTCAGCATGGTGACTTTGGTTTTCCTTCTCATCTTGGGCTTCTTGTTTTCACTTCTTTCCCCACAACACTCACTGATCTTCATATTTCCAACTCCCTTTAGATTTTGAGGTTATTTTCTAATGTAAAGGAGGGAGCCAACGTCACAAGATGACTTTCAAATTAGAGGCCTAGTTCTTCATTCAAAATGCATGTTGTAGGTCAGATATAATTGAATTACAAATCAATCTAGATAGAGTCTTTAGATTGCTGCACACATTTCTAAAATACTGTAAAATCGAGACTCTGCTCTTAAAATTTTATCTATGATTCATATTCAACATATGTTCTCTGCTTTTTGGAATACGGAACTAGTTTGTGTCTGCTTGTGATAGTCCATTTGTTTGCTATTGATCACATAGACTGGATAATTAATAAAGTTTTGGTTTTTTTTAAATTCTTCTCTCATAGAATACAGTTTCCCTCCCTCCACTGCTTGCAGTACCCCCAGTCACTTCTCCTCTCCCCCAGATCCACCCTTCCTCCTTTTCCCTTCAGAAAAGAGCAGGGATGTGAACTGAACACAGCATAACAAGATACAATAAGATTAGACACAAGCCCTCATATCAGAAGTGTTTTATGTTGACTTCCTACGATCCTTTTTCAAGGTCGAGGAGAGTTATAGCCTTCTTGTCGACAGAGTTCCAAGGCTGAGCATCAGATGGAGAGAGATCAGGAGCACCCAGCAGACTTGGATGAAATGGGTGTCACAGAACCGTCACCTTTGAGAGGAGCCACTTACTCTTCATACACAATCTACTCATGAGGGCAGAACCTACTCCACATCTTAAATCCCCACCTCTTACCATTTCACAATGGGGATGTAGTTTCCACATAAGTCTCAAGAAAACAAATCACTCTTATTCCTGGGTGCGGTGGTGCACGCCTTTAATCCCAGCAACTCAGTAGGCAGAGGCAGACAGATCTCTGTGAGTTCGAGGCCAGACTGCTCTACAAAGTGAATCCAGGACAGCCAGTGCTATCACACAGAGAAATCCTGTCTCAAAAAACCAACCAAACAAAGAAACAAACAAATTCTCCTTATAACAGATTCATCAGAAAAAGTCCTGACGTGGATCTCTCTTTGTTTCTTCTGTATTTTTACTTCCTTTTCCTTTCTGCCTGAGTGGCAGTAACATGCTGTGACTTGCAGGGTCTAGAACAACTTCTAAGGTTCCGAGCGTATGGCCTGGTCTATGGAGTTTTGAGAACAGATGAGAAATGAGCCTTGTATCTTGATGAGGCATCGTGATTCAGGGCAGTCACAAACTGAAACAGCATGTTAGAAAAAGTTCCAGCCCTCAACTTGTGAATCTGTAGTCAAAAAAAAAACAAAAAACAAAAACAAAACAAACAAAAACAAAACAAACAAACAAAAACCCTCAATTCAATGAATAAATGACATAGACACAAGAGGCAAAATGACAATTTGGTGTTGAGAAGGCAGCATGTAAATATTTAAGTAGGTCATGAATTCTGAGAGTTTGTCCAAGTACGCAGTGCATCTCTCCCTGTTGAGCCTGAAGGTAGACAGTGACAGTGACACAGTGTTATGATGCTTGCGCCATCGTTGACCTCATGACTGCCTGTGAAATTATCCCAGAAAATGCCAGTGGCTTGTTCTCAGGAAGGCCCTGCTTGCTAAGCTACTTAAGTATCTGTAAGAAGTCATGGGTTGATTCTTCTGATGAAAGGATAGTATTTATGATGAGCCTCTCCAGCAAATGAACTTTGGATGCAGGAGGCTGACTTAATTAAGTTATTTACTTAATAATTAACTGATTAGAGAAGACTCTCTGAGTTGTCAAATATCCTGAAAGCTTTGCAGAGAGCTCCAGGCTTCCAGTTTTCATGAGTTCCCATACATTAAAGTGTGGCTAAGAGCATTGTCATGAGGTCTGAAAATGCCCACATGGATTGTTAAAGAGAGATCAAGAGAATGCATGAACTCAGTCTGTTGGACAACTAGCCTCTAAGAGGGTCAAGATTCTAAGTTTGTTGGGATCAAGATAGGGGAATGGAGGATAATTCAGGGCAGGCCCATGTTGCTGTTGCTATGGTCATGTTCATATCTGATCTGTTTGCTTTCTAGAATGTACTGCACTTTTCCCTTGTGAAGAGTCCTAGACAACTTCAATATCTGTGAGAATTCATTGATCAATAAAATGCTGAGGATCAGTACTCCCGGCCCTCATTGCTTTCATGAGCCACTTGCTTTCCTCTGCCCTAAAAAACACAACTTTCAGTTTATGTCTTCATGAACCATCTCCTAAATCTGGTTGTTGCAGATACCTATCAGAATTCAGAACACTGAGTCTCTCCCTTCAAGATGAAGGTCCAAGAAAGCAGCAGCAACCTTCATACTGTGGGCTAGCCATGATACTTGGTGATGTCAAGATTCATATCATCTTCCAATGTACTGATATCTCAGTTCTTTGACCTTCATTCCTCAAATGAAATTATCCTCCATCATAAATAAAAAAGCCACAATCTTACCTAACTGTCACCATTGTCAACAACTGAAATCATTCAGCACTAAACGCTTACATTGCTGTACTTCTAGGTGATTTAATTAAGTTCCCAGCAGAGGGATCCAAGATGGCGGTGGCCTGCGCGGACGTATTTTGATTTCAGGGGTAACAGTCACAACCGCAAGAGAGAGTTATAGATCTAAGAAAATACTTTTAAAATTGTGTTGCAAGTTAGTATGAATGTTGAGTTAGATATAGAACTTTAAACTCATGGAGCTGCTTATATAGTAGAATGTTAAAGTCAGGTACCAAATACATATGGACTGGACATTGGGAATGTACGCTAAGCCATATAACCCTCATAACTGTGGCCTAATTACCTCTGTTGTTTTGTATTGTATTTATTATTATAAGAAAAAGAGCCATTTGTTGGATTGAAAGGGGAAACTGTAGGGGGAAATAAGATATACCTTAAACTTAAAAAAAAAAGGGAAGAGGATGGGAGGTTGAGGGTGGGAGGGTGGGACTGGAGGGGGAATAGGGAGGGGACTGCGATTGAGATGTAACTTGAAGAAATAAAAAATAAAGGAAAAAAAATTAAGTTCCCAGCAACAAACATCCTTCAACTCTAATGGCTGGTGAGTCACTCATTTCAGAAAAGTCAGTAACACTGGTAAAATATAAACTTTCACCAACTCCATACATCTTTGCTCCTGGCTGTGGAGCATGGAAAAAATTCACAATTGTGCTGGCTGGTTTCTCTGCAAAGTCACACCACCAATCTCAGGTAGGTCTATAAAGCTATCTTGCCTTTACAATATGTCTTCCTCATCTAAGTTGAAACATTTTCTCATTGAAGCATTTTCTTTCCCATTCTTATCTTCTGAATTGTGGTTGTCCACTTCATTAACAATCACAGAAAATTAGAAGAGAATCTTTCCAAGCCCCTAGCTTTACCTACCTAACAATCTCCTTATCCATATGTTGTATAATACTCTTCATGGAAGACTGAAACAAATCTCTACTCACCACAGATAGGGAACTGACAACAGATCAAGGTAAGAACACCATCAGAGATCAACTTTGTCAACCAAATGAGTTTTAGAGAGGTTGCTTCCAAGCACACAGAGACACAAAGGCAACTGTGTCACTGAAAGCTTATCCCAGTATGGGAAACTCATGACAACTGGAAGCCTGGAGCTCTCTGCAAAACTTTAGGATGTTTGACAGCTCAGAGAGCCTTTGGAGAGAGGGAGGAACATTGTGCATCTGGTAAGTTTCAGGGGGTTCTTGAGATTTGGGAGGTGTTTACTCCTGAGTCTTGATGAGCTTCCCTCAAGGATGGAATGTTTCAACCTGGAGGACAATTGCTTTCCAACACTATAACATACAGATTCTTTTCCTGCCCCCAATCCCTCTAGAAGATTGCCAGTAAACCTTTCCTTCTCTTTTTCACACTAGACAAACTTCATTTCTGTGAGCTTTATTCCAGTCAGCACACAACCGTGCTGAGCATCTTCTCATCCTAACAGATATTATTATCTCTATTTATAATTGGAGCTCCTACTACTCCCTTGAAATATGACAAAATGCCTTGTCTCCTATACTAGTGACCTCTGACCCTCTGCTATCCTTTATGAGTCAGTCCTGTTTCTCCATTCCCATACAACTGACATTTAAAGATTCTTTTTTCACTTCCACACTGGTAAAATCTGTGCTTAATTTTCAGTCTTTATAGCAAATATGTACTAACTAACCATCTGGCCCAGTTAGCTGGAGTTAGTAAGTGATATAGCCAATGTCCTACTATAGGCATTAATCATACCGATATTTATAGTAATTGTATATATGTTTAGACAAAAAAGAACCTCCTTCCTATCAGGAGAACTTTAGAAAGTCAACCTTTCTAATCCTTACAAACTTCTTAACTTTTACCTCCTGGTGGCTGTTCACATCCTAAATCAACTACTTCTTCACACTCTTTCATTTTCTTTAAGTTTTTCTTGGAGGGTCAAGGACTCATTGTGTAGGACTAGGTTGGCCTCAAACTTGTGACCCTCTGCCATAACCTCCAAAGTGTTGAGACTACAGTTAATTATATAAACATTTCAAATGTATATATGCTGAGTTGTAATCAGCCCTAACTGGCTATGGTATGTAACTTTCTGTATATGTCATCATCCATCTACAAACATTTTGTTAGATTTTCTGCAGTTATGTACAGGAAAAATTTTGTCTTCCTATTTTCTTGTAATATTTTCATCTAGTTTTAGAATTAGGATATCCTGGCCTTATGCAATGAGACTCTCCCCTTTTTCTATTTCTGAAAGAGCATTTAGAAATTTGTTGTTGTTGTTGTTAAGACGTTTGGCAGAATTTATCAATGCATTTTCCTGGGCCTGTTACTTTAAATTTTGAAATGTTATATTATGCTCAGATTATATGTATTTTCTTCTGTGACTTTTTAGAATTTAATGTGTAAAGGATGCCCAGAGAGGCAGGTAGATCCCCTGGATCTGGTGTTATATGTGGTTGTGAACCACCAACATGGGTTCTGGAAACAAAACTTAGGTCCTCTCCAGGATCATAATGTGCTCTTAATAGCAAGCCATCTCTCTACCTCCCTTGATGTTTTGCTTAATGATTTCTTGCTTTTAATATTTAGTAATTTCTACCTCAGTTTTATTTTTCTTTTGCATTTTTTTCTTTTTATAGTTTCCTGAAGAAGTTTCTTAATGATTTGTTTCTTGGCAATTTTTCATTGTTCTTATTTTCCTAAACATCCATCCATTACTCTAAAAATTCTCACTGAATATTGTGTTGACTGCTTCCTATTAATTTAGTTTTCATTATATATGTTTATAAACATATACATTATATATATATGACTAAAGTATTCTTGTTTCTCCAGAGACTCTTTCATTGACTAATTTCCTATTTATAATGTGTTAATCATTTCCACAAATTTTTTTTGTCTCTCAGATTGTTACTGATGTGTCCTTAATTATATTGTGATCAACAGCATATTTTGTGTGATTTTCCATTCTTCAAAATCCATTAGGATGTGTTCTCAGGCTTAGAATGGTTATGTGTAAGAAGAGTGTGTATCCACTAGTATTGAGTGAACCATGTTCTCTGGATATCAGTCAGATCCTGTTGATCGATGAGGCTGTTCAGTCTGAATACATCCTTGTTGATTTTCCAATGACTGAACCTGTCAGTTACTGAAAGTGGGCTTGGGAGTCTCTAACTATGATAATTTATGTATTTATTTAGCCTCACATTTCTTCTCATCAGTGTGTTCCCCACAGTTTTACAACTGTTCTGTTGGTACACACGTGTATATTAAGTATTGCCATATTGTTGTAGTTTAATCCTTCTTTTCCAGACATAATATCTCTGTTTATTCCTAAAATATTCTCTTGCGATGAGGTAAGTTTTGATGGCTAAATTTCTTTTTCTAATGATGTATTTTTATTTTAATTATGTATATGTATATGTGTGTGGAGGGGGTATGTGCACATGAAAGCAGGTACTCACAGAAGCTAGAGAGGTTATCAAGTTCCCTGGAACTGGAGATGCGGGTGTGGTGATTGTCCCAAAGTGGGTGCTGGCAAATGAACATGAGTCCTCTGCAAGACCAATGTGTACTCATAACCACTGAGCTAACTTTCTAACTCATTGATGGCTAACTTCCAGTGTCACTTTGATGGAACTACAAGGAAGCAAGATATATGGTCAAACATTACACATTTAAAGATATTTAAATATAAGATATTTAAAGTAAATTTCTATTAGACAATATATAATCAAGTCTTTTTTAATTTTATTTTTGAAATTTATAATAATTGCAACATGTGTGTCTTCCCCTTCCTCCCTCCAAACTCTGCCACATACCCCTCTCTTCTTTCCTTCAAATCCGTGGCCTCTCTTTTCACTAAGTATTATTGCATGCATATATATGTATATATATATATTCCTAAATATAATTATTTTTAAAGTACTTTGAGTAGTTTCTGCATGTAACTGATATATTTAAGCAATATTTAAAGTTGGTTTTTCTAAAAAAAACAATTAATATATATTATATTTATTAGTTTTCTGATCAACACCCTTATTTATCTCATTTTCTATTCTTTTCCTTCGTCCTCTGATTTTAATTGAGTATGTTCTACAGTTACATTTTTATCTTCTTGTTTAAATTGTTTATTCTTCTTTATCTTAGGTTTCTGAACATTCATTTGCAGTACACAATTGTAACCAGCCCTGATCCTTTTCAAAACTGTGACTTGGATTTGGTTCCCATCATCCACATAATGGCTCACAACATCCATAACTCCAGTTTCATAGGATCTGATGCTCTTACTGGCCTCTTCAGGCAGCAGGCAAGCACATGGTGTGCAGACATATATACAGGCAGAAACTCTTACACATAAAATAATACTAAAATTTAATAATTTTTCTTTTGCTGTTATTTGGTATGTCTGAACTTGAGTGGGTCCCATCAGAGCTATTGTAATCCCTTCTGAAGGAATGACCTAACATCATCTATCTACCTAAGCTCTTAAGGACTCCGCCATTTCAACAAGTCACACTGAAGGGCAAGTGACTGACACAAGAACACTCATGGCATAAGGCATAGTCAAGCTACAGCAGGCTGACTGGCTTTGTGAGCATCTAGTCAGGGCTAATCGTTAACCATGGCCTAGTTGACAGAGGCCACAATTTCCCCCAGTGTTTTTATTTTTAGACATTTTGCTGTCTTTCAGTTTCCCTGGAGACCTATTATTTTCTGAGGAGAGCTGGGCTTGGTGGATGCATGTATCCCTGCACCTGGGAGGGTAAAGCAGGAGCAAATGTTTGAGGCCAGTATGCCAACACCCCTGTGTCCTGGTTGTGTGTGTGTGTGTGTGTGTGTGTGTGTGTGTGTGTGTGTGTGTGT
>CAJQZJ010003646.1:12019754-12039414 GCA_907164525.1 Lophiomys imhausi
TGTGTGTGTGTGTGTGTGTGTGTGTGTGTGTGTGTGTGTGTGTGTGTGAGAGAGAGAGAGAGACAGAGACAGAGAGACAGAGAGAGACAGAGAGAGAGAGAGAGACAGAGAGAGAGAGAGAACCTGAAGGACACTATTCTTTCTGATACAGTTTAGGGTCTGCAAAAAACAGTCCTCTGATTGGATCTCTTAGTTCCTTTGTAAGTGTTTCTTAGCTATCCCTCAACAATGACTCCTAAGAGAAACAGGAAAACTAAACCATGTGACACTTGGTATATACCCCCTGCTGCCTTGAAGTCTATGCTAGCCCAGAGTTGGTGAACTCCCTATAGGTTTGGGCTCTGATAAAAGGATATGTCACAGGTACAGTGTCTTCCCAACTATGTGACCTTCATTGGAATGGCTTTGGAAACTGCACAAGATCATAACTAGATGTTTTACATTGCGAGCTCGAAGAACAAAGCACAGTGACAAACATCCATACAAAATGAAGCAAGAAAGATGTAGGCGCAATGGGAGACACTCAGGCAAGGTGCTGACATTCAAACTGATGGTTGAGAAGAGCAGCTTTGACAGCAGGGATTTGGACTGTGCAAACTGACAAAAGATGGAGACAAAAACAATCCTCACAAAACCATGAGAACTGAAAGTGAACTGAAGAATGTAGCACAAATAAGATGTTGACATGCAGGGCCAGGGAAGGAGAGCTGGGATTTGATGAGAGATTTAAAACACAGAAGCCCCCATCCGAGAAGGTTCTGGAAGACGTTAACCCTTGAAGTCCTTCAGTTTTAGCTTTCAGTATTTCCGAAAACTGCTTTTAAAGCAGCTCTGTGCAACCTGATACCTTTCAGTCCAGATGTGTTGTAGGCACTATTTCTGAAGGCCTGGCATATCCAAGTGGACACTCAGGAGCTGTGATGGCTCAGACAGTCATTTAGTACTAAATGAGCTTGTTAATCCATTTAGCAAAGAATCCAACATACATGGATATACTGCCCACTGAATTCAGAAGTTAGTGTGCAAAGATGAAATGAGTGGGCATCCATTTAGAGGTTAAGATTTAAATCTGATAGTTCATTATCAAAATAAAATCTTCTTTGAGTCAGCTTAGTTCCAGCTAGAGATGAACATGACTCAGGGGCTCCTACTGGCAGCCTGCTACATCGGCTCTCCTGCTAAGTCCAGTTAAACCCCACCAGTCTAAACTAGAAATTTAGAGTAGAAAAATAGCAATAGTCAAGTTTACTTAGTGACCAGAAGACCTGAGAATCTCAGGCAACCAATAAGCTTTAAATTAATCAGGATGTGGAAATCCGAGATGAACCCACACATTGCCTATAAGTGGCAGATGGAAAGATTAGAATGACACGACGTGGAAGATTGTACCCCTTGGTCACTCATTGTTAAAGGGAAGCAGGGCCTGCCCTGGGCTGGTAAAAACTGGTCTTGGCACTCAGTCAATGGGCCTGCCATTCTGGGCTGATGCTGCTTTTTGCAAAACTCTGAAACAAACTGCCCTGATTTCCTGATTCTGAATCTCCAGTATTCTCATGTTGGGGAGGCCTGTTTTCACACGGAGTGCGGTGCTTAATCTTCATTGTCACCTCACCTGAATTTACAGTCCCATTGGGCACCAGCCTCTGGATGTGTCTATGTGGGTATTTCCAGAGAAGCTTAACTGAGGAGGAACGGACCCCCTCAAGGTGGACAGAACACCTTACAGGCTGGAACCCCCTGACTAGATTAAAGGAGAAGAGAGCTGTGGACCAGAGGTCATCACCCTCTGCTGCGTGAATGCTGATACAAAGAGACCAGCGGCCTCGTTCTCCAGACACCAGACTTTCCTAGCATGGTGGACTATATCCAGAGATAGAGCTGGGAGCTTAGTTGCTTTAGTCACGCATTTTGTCCCAGCAACGAGAAGATCGACTAAGGCTTTAAGTCAAGCAGTGCTTGGTGTTCAGGAGACTAAATCATGAAAGACTTCTAGTTTTTTTGTTTTGTTTTGTTTGTTTGTTTGTTTTGGGGGGTTTGGGCTTAATTTTTAAAATATTTATTTATTACTTCAGGTTACATGTCCATCCCAGTGTTCTCTTTCCACCCCTCCCAGTCCCGCCCTCCCACCCTCTACCCCCATCCCTTCCATCCCACTCCTCTGGAGTGGAATGTCCCTATATAACAGTCCCCTGCCCCAATTCTGCAGTCATATGAGGGCCAAGAGCCTCCTCATACACTGGGGGCCTACAAGGAAGCACCCTAGGACAAAGTGTCTCATTGACAGGAAACAAAGTCTATGTTCCTATTCCCTTTGGTGCATTGGTTGTGGTATAGTTATCCTGTACTATATGGCTAAAATCTGATTATAAGTGAATAGATGCCATGTGCATCCTTCTGAGTCTGGGATAGCTCACTCAGGATGAGCTTCTCTAGTTCCATCCATTTGGCTGAGAGACACTTTGAAGAAATGCTCAGCATCCTTAACCATCAGAGAAATACAACTCAAGATGACTCTAAGATTCCATCTCACACCTGTCAGAATGGCTAAGATCAAAAGCTCAAATGACAGCACATGCTGGCGAGGGTGTGGAGAAAGGGGAACCCTACTCCACTGCTGGTGGGAGTGCAGGCTTGTGCAACCACTATGGAGGTCAGTATGGCGATATCTTAGAAAACTTGGAATAGCTCTGCCTCAGGACCCAGCCATACCACTTCTGGATATACATCCAAATGATTCCTCAATGAATCACAAGGAAGTTTCTTCATCTGTGTTCATAGCAGCCTTATCTGTGAGAGTTAGAAACTGAAAACAACCCAGATGTCCCTCAACTGAGGAATGGATTAAAAAACTGTGGTACATCTACACAATGAAATACTACTCAGCTATCAGAAACAATGAAATCATGCAATTTGCAGCCAAAGACTTCTAGTTTTGGGGTGTGGTAAAATAGAAACAGAGAGATCCGACACAAGGAGTTGGTCAATGGGATAAACAGGCGGACAGATGCGCTGGAGCAGACAGGACAGGAAAATTCAACGTTCTGACTCCTGAGGTGGAAGCATGCATGACATCGTACAGAGAACAGAGACAATGGAGGGAAATGAATGGAAGGCCAGAGGATAAACATTAGTGCAGCTTTCATGAAAAGAACAGTCCACAAAAATGAGACCTCATGGGACAGGAAGCCTTCCACAGAGAAAGAACAGGAATCGTGTAGGCTAAGTACAAAAATGAACTCAGTGTCAAGGAGCAACCATCACGGAAATATTGTTGATGTAAGTAGTGACTATGAGGAGAGTCACAAGAGAAGGCCATACAGAGTCACTGTGGAGAATACTACTGCGGGAAGCTCAGGTGTGATCTCGGAGAGAGAGGAGAACAGTCTGGCCTTGGACTAGGTAAGATTTGAATGAGTTTAATCATAAGTGGAAGACCAAGTCTGGAACTCTCCTTGTTCCTGCACTCTGAGGAGAAATCACAGCTAAGAATGGACATGGGCCATCAGCATGGGGTCTTAAGCTCTCAAGGCCTCAGTATAATCCATGATCCCTCTGTTTCTGTCCTCCAGCCCCTGCCAAAATCCCTTTCTGAAAAGAAGTTACTCCTTAGCTCCTAAAAGATTCTATTCCATTCTTGAACTGCCTTAGCAGTTCATCTTTCCTTTTTAATTTTTTATTAAGTTGGAATTTGAATGCCTGAAATATTTATTCACTAGTCATTACTCAATCTTAAGAAGTCAGGTAGAAAGTCCACTTGTGAGGTGTAACACAGCCCAGAGACAGCCAGTGTTGCTGAGGGAGCACATCTCTGACACACATCAGACCTGGTGCTCAGGAGCTTCAGTTTACACTTGGTTTTCCAAGCCCCCTCTATCTTACTCTCCCAACAGGTCCTCTGGTTATTAGTGGTACCATACCAAAGGCCATGTCTTTGGATGAAGCGGGTACAATTAATTAAAAGCAAAACAGATTGTTTTGTTTTTAATTATTGTTCACAACTCCACAATCATTCCCCTGACAAGATCTAAAAGACAAGAACCACTAGTATTCTTTAGGAATGCAACAAAACTTTGTTAATTCAAGAAGCCGGGATGGGAAGATGACCTATCTGCCAGTGTGTTTTCCATGCAAGCATGGGGACCTGAGATCAGATCCCCAGAGGTCACATAAAGCCAGACACAGCAGGGCACCTCTGTAATGCCAGTGATCCTATGGTGAGATGGGAGTAGAGAAAGGAAAATGCCTACAAAACTCATGGCCAACTAGTTCATCATCTACAATGGCTAACAAGACTGACTCAAACAAGATGGAGGGTGAGGACTGACACCCAAGGTTGTCCTCTGAATTCTACCTTGTATCATGGCACCTAACAGTCTGTCTTTCTCTCTCTCTCTCTCTCTCTCTCTCTCTCTCTCTCTCTCTCTCACTCACACACACACACACACACACACACACGCATACACAGACCTTATGCATGCATGTACCATGTATACAAACACATACAGAGAGAGACCTTATGCATACATATACCATTTACACACACACACAAATGTCCTTTTCAAAAGAAATATACTTTATTTCTAATTAGAAAGGGAATACTTTGGATTACTGATACTGGAAAATGCCATGACATTTAATCTGAACAAATGCAACCCATAAATGAGGTGTGTTTTACTTAATAAAGGGATTCGTGTTTAAATCCCTGCCATATTTTAAAATAAGGATGACTGCAATGGAATTTACATGCTGGAAAAAAATAATACAGTTGTGGACACTTCCTAATGGATTAAAATTATTTCCTGTGCAAAAGCAACCAAGGAGGACTCAGAACGACTGTACGTAATTGTCTGAATTAAAAACAAATTACCATTTGTCCCCTTAAAAGCATGGCCTGCTGTGTGGAGAACAGGGAACATGGCTGCACGCTCTGCACTTTGGCAGCGGTAAAATGCCTGTTAAAGTGTGTCATGAAATATGACCCAGAAAATTGGTTTAAATTGACTTGCAAATGGCACAGTAGCATGAATTAAAAAGTAGTTAAATCATAAGAAACATCAGTGATCACCACTATGGTGGGCACTTTGGATTTGGGGGTCTTCAGTTGCAGCTGACCTTTTGATTAGGGGTTATTTGCATATTGACAACCTGCAAAAGGAACAGCTTAGACAGTGTCAGGTTCACTCAGAACCCTGGAGCCGCATGCTGGATTAGTGATGACCACAGGTGACTGACTGGACTGTCCCCGTCAGGATGTGGCATCTGTGTCCACTCCTGGGGCACATTGGCAGGCTCTGTGACTGCTTTGAGTGAGAGATCACAGAAGTGACCCTCTTGTCACTTCTTAGCCCAGAGCTAAACTCTCCTACTCCTGTCTCACCTAATAGTCTTATTTGCTGTTTCTGGACACACAGCCCTTTTGCTGTGAGACACTCAAATGAAACCAAGAAACACAGGGACAACAGAAAGCTGAATAGATCTCTTCCAGCTACGATCAATATTATCTACAGACCTCCCAAGGAAACTGTCCAATCCAGCACTGACTTTGAAATACACAAAACCAGGCACATCCTAATGACAAGAGCATAAAAAGTCACAGGGGGAAATCCCAGTGTGACTCTCACATTCATTGAACTATGAGGAATTATAATACATTTTAATTGACTTTGTTACTGCACAGCACAGCATAAATCATAGCTAATTATACAACAGTTTTAATTTCAAATGTTAAAATCTAAAAAAAGAGTCCATCAACAAAAGTAAATGTCCGCATTAATTTACATGGAAAAATATTGGAGGGTGCATAGATAGATATTGACCAAATCCATATACAGATTTCATTATTAACCCTTAAAAATGTGTCATCCACCTATCTTAAAAAGTTTTTGCCTGGATGTGGTGTTGCAAACCTGTATTCTCAGGGGGAAAAGCTGGTGAAGAAGATCCTAAGTTTGAGAGCAGACTGGGCAATATGGGCATTGTCTTGGTTTGAATCTCCAACACAACAAATGTTATTGTCATAGCTGACTTTTATCAATTCAACACAAACACAGAAATACCTGGGAAAAGAAGGAATCTCAACTGAGGAATTGCCTCCACCAGATTGCCGTGTGGCCATGTTTGTGGGACACTCTCTTGGCTGCTGATCAATGTGAGAAAGGCCTGTTCCTCTGTATTTGGTGACATTCTTGGGCCCAGACCATATAAGAAACAGAAGTAAGCAAGCCAGAAGAATTAAGTCAATAAGCAGGGTTCATCTGTGGCCTTTGCTTCAGTTCCTGCCTCCAGGTTCCTGCTCTGGTTTGTAGACTGTAACCTATAAGGGAAATAAGCCCCCTTTCCCCCAAGTTGGTCTGTTATATCATCATAACAGAGAAGCACACTAAAACAGTTACATTATATGTGATGTATATTTTATTATATACTCTTATGTTTCATATATTATATGTTTATGTGCACTATCTATAGTATTGTTATGCTACATGTAATAAAATATGTATATAACACATGCATATTGCATATACATGTTGAGGACACTAGGAAGGGAAATTTTGTTCAATGTACTCCATTATATAGTCTTATTAAGACAAGTATTTGTTTTTTTTTAATAATAATTAAAATTTCTAATAGGGCTTATTTTATTTCTATTATTTTCTGATGATAGGTGCTATTATTGTAAGAATGTAAGATTATATCTTTGGTAGCCATCCTCAGATAAATTTAAAGTAAGAAAAAAATCCTGAACCAACTCAAAATTTCTTACATATAAACCAAATATCACTATTTTATGTGAAGAGCTCTGGCAAGCCTGCAGAACAGCCAGCCCAGGAATGGATGAAGTGTTCTTAACCCCCAGTAGGCATTCATCGCTACCTGCTACTTGACTGATTGGCAAACTAGTCCCGGCAGATGGCCCATGACATGAAGACAGACCACCCGGCACATCTCCCGCCATACAATTCAGCCACAAAGAAACATATTTACACAAAGCAGCACCCTGAAGGCTCCTTTAACCGTGCCATCAGCAACCTTCATCCAATGGTGACAGCTTCAGACATGGTTTTAGATGTCTCGGTCCAATCTGGATCTGGGTTTTAGATGTGGTAATTGATTCGGGACTGAATCCACTTCTTTAAAGAAAGAATTTAAAGATTGAGATTTGAGTTAACTTAATTTTTCCCCCAGTACCCATGGCGAATACTCCAGCAAAGATGCTGACACTGCAGAACTGCACAGTGCTTTAAACAACAAGCTCAGCTTTACTTCTTATAAAATCATATGGAAAGGAAAGAATCATGAGGAACAGCTGGACACTTCAAATAGCACAAACTTTGAAACTGCCTCTTCCATTAAAACAAAAGGCAAACGAGAACAAAAACCCCTCTCTCCCTTTGTCCTTCATTCTGGACCTGGGACCTGGTAACTTTGTACATCGTGGGCCACATGATAGCTTGCCACCCTGTCGAGATTCCCCGACTTCTTCCTGAATGTTCTTTGTTGCTCAAAAACATTGAAAGAGAAGGAAGAAAGTTTGTCCATAAAGCCAACCACCACTGCCAAGAGACTGAGACAGGAGCAAGGTCAGTTAGGGAATGGTGCTTCTTAGAGGTTTCTGGCTCTCAGGACATGTGGGAGTTCTATTCCTTGCTGTCGCTCACATAAATTGGACTCAAATGAAATAGAACGAGAGAAGGAATTATTGTCCTTTGTCCCCAAATATATCTGATCTCGAAGAAAAATAAAATGGATGACTCCTGCTCTCTTGTTCTCTCACTAGCTGTTCCATTTTGTAGCTTGATTTTGTAGAGCACACGCATGTGTGTACGTGTGTGTGTGTGTGTGTCTGTGTTCTGTGCGTGTGGCTCCATGTTAGACACTATATCACAGCTAATTTCAACCTCTTCAAAACAAGAATGAACATGCAAAAATATCCTCAATGAACCACTTAAAGAAATGTTTCTTAAGTTGGGGAGATGGCTCAGTCACAAAAGCACTAAACCTGACACCATGAGTTCAATCCCTCTAGAATCCACGTGGTGAAGGAAGAGAGCAGGTGCCACCACCCGGATGCCCAGGCAGGCATACCCTCCCAACTGTGAAGAAGTAAAGGTAGTAAAATAGTGAAGTGAAATGTTTCTTGAGACATCCAGCTATAGAAAAAAATGCCAACAGTTGAGACCTCAAACTGTGACTGGGGATATTTCATCAATTTCACAGCAACCCAGAGGAACTCCAGGGAAAAGAAAAATAAAAGGATCAGTTTATTGTGTAGGGCCACTGAATCCCACGACAAACATATTCAGCAGGCAGATAATGACAGAAAGGGAAAGTACAGAACAATGTACCCCACAGACATAGATAGAATTATTTATTAATTAATTTTAAAAATCGAAAATTCAGCCCAGAGATATTAAAGTACATGGCACACCTCATTTGCAGAAACATAATTTTTTTTAGCAATCTTATTGGATTGAAAGTTATAATCTACTCATATGTTGGTTCTCAGAATTTTAAAAATAAATATATTCCCAACAGCATTAATAAACTGACTGCAACTGCAATTAGAGCATCACCCCCTCCACAGAGGACTGGGACCGACTCTTCCCTGCATTTACATAAAAATGAGGGCATCCAACAGATCAACTGAATCTTCAAAATAAAGTCAAGATACAGATAGTGACTAGTGAAAATTAATAATACAGTGATTAAAAATACTCTGTTTTATTAGGAAGAGGATAATCTTAATAATCTTAGGGCAATGGAGCAGAATATAGAATTGAGACATAAACCATATGAATTCTCTCAACACTCAGTTGACGTATGATAAAGATGAACAAGTTTATAAGGTAGCTGAACTCTTGGAAAATTTCTGTGTATTCCATATAATAGGAAAAATTTCAACCATGTCCCCCAACTCATCAAATAGAAAATAAACACTAGATAGAGAGTATAGATTGAAATATAAGAAAAAAAAAAGAAAAAAACTCCGAAGATTCCATAGGAATCTTTTTTAAATAACCTAAATTTGTTTTTTAAATCATCTTTTAAAAGATGTCCTTCAACTGAAGAATAGATTAAAAAAAAAAAAAAACAACCTGTGGTAAATTTACACAATGAAATATTATTCAACTATCAGAAACAAGGAAATCATGCAATTTGCAATCAAATGGATAGAACTAGAAATATTCATCCTGAGTGAGCTGACCCAGACCCAGAAAGATACACATGGCATGTATTCACTTACAACTGGATTTTAGACATATAGTACAGGATAACTATCCTACAACCCACAGACCCAAGAACAGGAACCTAGAATGACTATCCTATGGAGAAACTCCACCTAGCAGTGGATCAAAACAGATGCTGAGACACACAGTCAAATATTAGGTAAACCTCTGGGAGTCCTATATAAGAGGGAGGAGGAATAGAGAGACCCAGAAGGAACAAGAACACCAACAGAACCAACTAATCTAGGCCCCTAGATGCTTACAGAGACTGAAACACTAACCAATAAGTAAATAAGAAAAGAAAAAACATATATAGACCAGACCTAGGCCCCCCTGTACATACATAGATAATAGGCAACTTGGCCTTCATATAGATCCCTTAGTAAGTAGTGGTGGGGGGTGCAGTATCTGTTATGGACTACGTTGCATGTTTGTGGAACACCTTACCCTAGCTGGGCTACCATGTTGGGCACCAGTGCAAAAGGAAGCTCTTAGCCCTCATGTAACTGACTGACTGAGGAGGCTTCATAGGTGTGTGACACACACCCCCCAACCTGAGAAGAAGGAGAGGAGGGAGAAGGGGAAGAAGGTGGAAGAGTGAGACTGAGAGGGGAGGATGGAGGGGACTGTGATGGAGACATAACTTGAATAAATAAGCATTAATAAATAATAAATAAGTCTTTCTATACTTGAGATGAGAAAACTTCCCCTCATCATTGCATATACATCAATAATATATCAAAATGTTAAACTTGTATTCATCAAAAGAAATAATTAAATGATAGAAACACAATTTGAGATAATCTAGAAATATATAAATTTCTCTCACATGCAAACTTCTGTCAAGAATGTCTTTTAAGTGTATGTGGCTTATGCAAACAGGTTATGTGAATGCCCACGTATGTAAATGGGTTCAGAGGCCCATGTGCATGCATGTGGAGGCAAGAAGAGGCTCCTGGATGCTTTCTTCTATGGCTCTCTACCTCTCCCTTTGAGACGGGGTCTCTTACTGAACCTGGGGCTCACAGAGCTGCTTACATGGAAAACTGATTTACTTCTATGTTCTGTCCTTGTTGAGCACAGTGCTGACCCTACAGGCCTAGATACACACTCAAAGGAAATAAGTTCCTTTTTTTTTTCCAGATAGGTGAAAGAGTGTTCACAGCAGCACTATTTGTGGTACTTCTTGGGCAGAACATTCTCCACCGTGTCCAAAGGTGGAATGTAAAAAGGAATTGTGGCGACCGTGGGGCAGAGAGCACTGGTGATGAGCCAGCCCCTGTGTAACAGGGCTCAGATGGATTTTGCAGACTCTGGGTCAGAACGGCTGTGTCCTGCATGATGGTCTCTCTAACAGTGAAAGTGAAACACTGGTAAGCTGCTTCACCATAGTAGTCTCTGGACGAGAACACAGTGACGAAAGACTCCCGAGATGTTTCCTGTGGCAGTGTTAAGACTCACAAAGACAGTCAGATGAATTACTTCCTCTCGGAAACACTGACAGCTCTGCATTTATGATTTTTACACTTCTGCACTTGAAAGGTATACTTCAATACAACTGGTGGGGTGAGGTAAAAGGCCCACCAAAACATCACTGGCAGATTTACTTTGGTAGTATATAAACATCTGGCAAATAGTTTTAATGGGAATGTAAATTCAAAAGGAATCTAAGTTGCTCTCACAGAGGAACAAGTCAAGAGGATTTTTGCTTTAAAGTACAATGTAAATACTTTTAATAGGAAAGTAATAGGTACAAAGAAACACAAGGAATGGAAAAACAGTGTGAGGAGCTAGAACACAATGGGTCAAAAGTGAGACTATATATTGTTTGAACTGCATGAATGGCCAGGGAGCCCACACCACACAACCGTCTTTCCAGTGAACGTTGGTTGAGATGATGGGCATGTAGGTCAGTGGGTAGCTTGCTTGCTTGCCTCTCAATCCATCTTCTCCATTTATAACACTCATAAACATGTCTATAATCCAAATAGTCAACAGGTGGGAATGGGAGGATTAGAAATTCAAGGTCATATTCTGCTGTATAAGACTTGGCAGCTAGCCTGAGCTATACACAAACAAACCTGGTTGAACAAATACTTAATAACAGCAATGATAACAAATGGCTGATGGTTCACACCCAGAATATAGAAAAACCCGTAAGTCAATAGTTTAATCATTTAAACACTACCAGCCTTACATCTGAGATCATGTGGGATAGCAAGTGTGCTCAGCAGTAATGGGGAGATACTTCTTAAATTCCTTTGTGAGCTTCATGTCTGTGTTAGTTAAATTTCAGTACAGCTATGCCCAATTACTAAGCCATTCTGCCTCTACATATATTCAACAAACACACACATATAAAGGGCACTCACAAAATATTTATGAAACAGGGTTTGGTAAATGACTCAACAGTTAAAGCTTTGCCAGGTGAGAAGAGGATCAGAGTGGGGATCCCCAGAACCTGTGTAAACTTAGAGTGGGTATCATGGCTTACTCATAATTCCAGCCTCAGGAGGTAAGGGTTTGAATGAGACTCACTTCATAGAAGAAGATGGAAGAGCCATGAGAGGAGATTTCTGGCATTGACCTTGGGCACCCACAAGCACATGCACACATGTATGCACAGAACACACACATGTGAGAAAAAGTATATTTTGAAAAATATCACAAATGACCTAACATTAAATTAAATGTTATGGAGCTATCTATCTACAGAGAATAATATAACTTCACTTAGAACACTGTATAATAATGATCATAAATGAATGAAATTGATGCACATTGATACAAATACAAACAAAATGCTTGCTGAAAAAAAGCTTTATGCTTAAAGAAAGTATTCTAAACTACTCTGTATAAATCAAGTTTTATATGTACAAAACTGAATTTTGATCTTAAGATTTAGAACACTAGTGATCTTTCAGTTGCAGAAAGGAGAAGTTTGGGACACTGGACATTTGTACTCTGATCTAGTTTTCACTTTTTTTCTTTTGATAATTCTTAGTACTAAATAATTTGCAACTAGTGTCCTTTCCTGTAAGTAAGGTCCTTTCTTGTAAGTGTCCTTTTATTGTAAGTATGCCACACTACAATGTTTTAAATTGGTGCTTAATGTATATTTGTTTTTAGGACAAATAAAATTATCTAAAATAGTAGCTAACTCCATAAAAAAAGATTAAAAGTTTAAACTTTTCTAGGAAGCTGCCAGAAAAAAAATTCTAAAAATAACTGAAAGTTAAGAACCACAGGCACACACACAACAGTATACACAGTTAGCATCACTAAGGACATATCATGCCCAATGTGTTCAATTTGGATGTTAGTAGAAGATAATTCCTACTAGTTCAAAAATGATAAGCATTGGATTTGTGTAATGAAGGATTAATGCTATTCAGTCATATGGGATATGATCACTGAATAGAATTTGAACATAAGCCTATTCCATGTAAATAAAATGAAGTCACTAATTAAAATCAGAATCTGGGTGCTGAGGAGAGGGCTCCTCAGTGCCATAGGGCAAAAAATAAAGTAACAAGCATGAAGACCCACATTCAAGATCCACAGAATCCATGCAAACAGTAGTTACAGTGGCATTTATCTGTGATTGCAGGGCTCCTCAAGACAGTTGATAAGAAGCAGAGGCTGGTGAATCCTGGAACCTTAAAGGTCAGCTAGTCAGTTGTACTCAGTGGAAAAGAACAAAAAGCAAGGAAGGCACCACTAGACATAATCTAGACAAAGACATACAAACAACTAAGGAATACTGAGGGAGAAACTGTCTTCCCCCATAGGGAGCACACCAATTGGTTATCTGATATCAAACTCTCAGCCCTGAAAACATACATACAAGTTACATTGTAGGTACTGAGCAGACTGTATTTGGGAATACACACAAATATGCACACACTTATATGTAACAATAATTAAAGAAAAAGGAGTCAAAACTTTGAAAAAGAGTAAGGAGGGGTAGCTGGAAAGGTTTAGAGGGAGGAATGAGATGGAGGCAGAGAAGGCATGTCTGCCTTGCCCTTGGCATGTGTTTGGTTACATGTTTGTTTTTGTGAGAGGCTGTCTTTTAACTCAGTTTATCTATGGATGACCTTGAACTTCTGATCCTCCTGCTTCCACTTCAAAATGCTGGAATGGAAATTATGTATCATCATATTTAGCAATGCTACTTTCATAAAAAGTTTATGTCTTCTTAGCTCTTCCTTTTTTCTTTAAGCTAGGGGAAAATTTTTAGAGCATTTCACCTCTTTGGGTAGAGGGACATATCTTTAATGTTGAACAATTCCTTCATTTTCTTTTATTTCTACAACAGCCCAAAATTAAAATGTACACTAATCATTTAAAAGACTTTACTAATATGATGTAACTCTAATAAAACATTTCCATCTCTTCATTTACCTATTTATATATGCTTTGAAAGATGGCTGAGACTAAATGCTAATAAAGATTATTTCTGAGTGATTGAATCTGGAATGCTTTCTGTAACCTCCATATTTGCCATCTCTGTGTTGCTTAAATTCGTTATAAATAGCGTAGTTATTTTATACTGAAGATAGGAAAATACTGACTCAAAAAATAACATCATACATGCCAAGATTTTATGTTAACCATATAAGCACTACACATTACTATGATTGCCTTTCATTGTTTTAGCTTTCATTAAAAACAATAGATAAAGGACTAGAGAGATATCTCAGCAGCTAAGACCTTGTATTCGTCTTGTAGGTGACCCAAGTTTGGTTCTCAGCACCCACATAGAGATGGCACCTGCCAGTGACTCCACCTTTAGGAAATCTGATGCCAACTTCTGAACTTCCCAAGCACCTGCACTCAAGTGCATTCATGCATGAGATAGATAGATAGATAGATAGATAGATAGATAGATAGATAGATAGACCGAGACACGGAGAGACAGAGACAAAGACAAAGACACAGAAAGAGACAGACATGGGGGGTGGAGAGAAGCAGTGTTCCTGGAGCGAGGATGAGTAGTAGAGTATTGTCTAGAATTTGTGAGGAGCTGGTTTGAAAAGAGACTCGACTCAGTTTGTAGAATTACTGTCCACCAGCATGAGCTCCAAGCTGATGTGAATGCCCAAGCCCAACAAAAATAGAGATGGATTCAAATAAGGAAATGCTGACTTTGTTTGGTTTATAGGGAAAAGAATGTATTAGAAACCTCAGTTGAATCACAGAGAAGTTTAGAGTAAACTTTTCATTAACATTCCTCAGCCATGGTTGACACTCCCTAGCCATGAGCAGATAGAATGACTAACATACATTCATACATACCTTGGCCATAACCTCTGATTGCCCAGAACCCTTGGACCAACCTCTCAAGCTTAAAATCACAAGCAGAGCCATAAAGTCATGGAGATTTGATGTTGTGCCTAAGACTTGCATGCAAAAGAATGTGGAGAGGCACTATCTTGCTATATCCCACCAATTTGGCAATCTCTCTCAAATAAGAAATGCATTCAATATCAAGCAACAGAGCCTCAGACTGAAAGGAAAAATGCCAATCAGCTAAGATACTTTGAGATTTATAGGACTTACTGATGGAAACAGTGTCTATATCTCTCTCCATCTTTTAGGTAATATTCCTAATAATGCCCTATACTTTGGGCATTGTGCCCTCCACAGCTCTGCCTGCTTCATATTGCTAGCACATTCTAATTTTTGTTTCAGTCTCTTTCTTAAAGGATAATGTGTCACATCCTGTCCTCGAGTAATCACAAGAATGTTCTTAAATGCTGGATGAACAACTGGCTGAATAAGGAACTAGCCAAGCCACTGAATCCTCACTCATCTTACACATTAAATTGAATTTTCTCTCTAAAATAGCCTCTGATATCAATAAAAGTTTTCTGAGTGGCAATATCTTTATTGACAAGTTGTTGTACTACTGACCTCTTGTCTATCCAGCCAACAATAAATGCTTGTGTTTTACTTAAACATACATGATTTTGTAACTATATGGAAGACACTCAAAATATTACTTCTTCTGAGTTGGGTTCTACATGGCAGTTACATTCATAATCTCCAGTCTCCAATAGAGTTCTGATTAAAGCATTTAATCTTTAAGTCAAGTAGAGCAGTAAAAAATGAGACCAACTCGTGACTAAATATTTTAGTAGAGATTGAACGTTAATGCAGTTAATCTTTTTCACATAGTTCAGGCAAACTGTACAGGTGTCGCCTTTGTATCTTTCAATTCCCTTTGCCCTGAAACCATTTACTAACAAGGTGTTAGAAACATTTCATCTGTTAATGCATGAAAATAGCTGATAAGAACAACAAAGAGAGCAATCCTTGATTATTTTCAACATGGTAATTATTAGCATCTTACTTTAGTAGTATATTCAAGTTTATTGAAAAGCATAACCTGGGGGATCCAAAAAAAAAAAGAAAGAAAGAAAGAAAAGAAAAGCATAACCTTGTCTCAAAAATTGTGATGGATGGATAGGAAATTATATTGGTTAACAAAGAAAAAGTAATTTTAAAAATATGATTATTGCCTATTGACTATTTCAGGGCTGATTATGGCTCAGGGGTAGGCCAATTGCCTAGAATGTTGTTCAAAGCCTTAAGTTTTTAAGCAATTATTTAAGCAATTTGAGCAATATGATTATTGCCTATTGAATTTTTGATGGCTGATTATGGCTCAGTGGTAGACCAGTTGTCTAGAATGCTGCCCAAAGTCTGATCCACTTTACCACCTTTAGAAACAATTCCTTTAATGTGGGTATCCTTAAATTTAATTGATGTGGATATTTCTGATTTTCTTCTCTCCTCAAATTGTTTTTTAAATTGTTCCCAATTTCTTTCCATACTCAGACTCTTTGTCTTCCAAACCTTTAGCTACACTAAGGCTGAAAGTTGAGCCTTCCATTAATTTCTTAGTGTGTATTTTCTCACATATTGCTTTATCTAAACTACAAAGGACTTACATGACTTAATACACACTTTTCTATCTGGAGGAAACTACAGATTTGAAAACTGAGGGCAGTAACTTATCTAAGTAGGAAGGAAAGAAAACACTTTTAGGGGCATAACTACCCATGAATATGGAGTTCTTACATTTTGTCGATGTGTTGCAGATTCCTGGATCTTTAAAACTCATAAGTTTGAACAAACTCCCAGGAAATAGCAAGGTGAACTTAACAGGAGCTGTTTAAGTTGTTTCACAAATACAAGTATGCATACATAGTTTTAAATATCTCCTCTGCTATCGCAACAGTTCCTTCTGAATGTTTTTTAAAACCCTTGTGTCAAGAACCTAAATGATAAGATCAAACTGTAGACAGATGGACTGGTAAATAAAAGACAGAGCTTTTAAAATGTTTGAAGATTAGGTTAATTTTACCAGGGGTCCATTTTCAGGAGTCAGTTCTCTGTTTGTACCATGCAGGTCCCAGGAGTAAAACTCAGGTCCTCATCCTTGATGGCAAGTACTTTTACCTCATTGATCCATCTTGCCAGCCACATACTTGATGCGAGTTGCTATGATATGTTTCTTACATCTGTGCATGAAAATATCCAGAATATAAAAACTGCCATAATTTGAATGTCTGTGTGATTGCTTTTCCATTATCTTGGTTGTCATTTCTAAGAACACTGTTCTTGCTTGTTTTCCTTCTCATTTTCATTTCAGCTTTCTCATCTTATTGTGTGTAACTTCTTAGGTTGACACTATATCCCTGATTTGGAGTGGCAGATTAGTTTGTAGCATTTACCATCCTCTGACATCACCTTCATCTTTGTGGTGCTTTGCTTTTATTCTTGCATAAGTTTTTTTCCTGACTTTGTTCATGTTTTAACTATTCAACTTTAATATTTATAATGTTATTTTAATTTGCCAACCTCTCCAATTTGTTCTTTTCCTTCAGTAAAAAAAAAAAAAATCTCATTGTTTATGTTGTCCCTGAAGAGGACTTTTTGAATTGTTTCACGTCATTGCCTAGCAATAATTACTCAAATAATATATGCTTTCTCGCTTAACTGTTCTTATCATATTTCTCCTGATTTTTATAATTGTTATTGTGTGTGCATACATCTAATACCAGAATCATTTTGGTGACCATAGTTATTTGACTAAGGACATTTGTCTACTGTAGAAAATGCTGTAGAAGTAGGTGTAGGGGCACTTACAGTAGAGGTTACTTCACCAATACATTTTTGTCACATTGTTTTCTTCCAGCTTTCTACAGTTGATGAGACATTCAGAGCAGTCACAGAGCCTGCCTGGGCTTGGGGATTTATTTCACCTTCTATCATTCACAGAAAGCCTGTCAATCAGTGTTCCACAACCACTCGGCTAAATTATAAATAACAAGATGATGCACCTTCAGCTCTTTTCCTTCCTGCTCCAATTACCTGCCATTCTCTCTTCTTCCTTCTTCTGCTCACCCTGTCCTGGGTGGCCAGTATGATGAATCACAAACTCAGAGAATAAAGAAAAGTCAGGGCCCAGTGAGTTTTCAGGTGAGAAGAGGAGAGAGAGAGAACTGTCAGTAACCTTCAAATTTGGGGCTCTGACTAGTATTTTTGTTTCCCCAGAACAGTGTTTATGGTTTATATTGATCTAACAATGTATTTAAAATGTGGGTAGGGGATCATATCCATATCAAAAACCACAGGCACGCATCAAGAAGTCAGGTTTTAAAAAAATCTGCACACCAGGTGCTAGTCAGCGAAGTATGGATGCCGTATATGACATTGAGAGGCAGCATCACCTTGGAAGAAGGCAGAGGCTTGCTTCCAGTGACTTCATCCATGGAGTCACTGCAGTTGCTGGACCTATTCCATGTATCCTTAATGCCTATAGTCACTTCTCTGGCCCTGGGGATTTTGAATGTGAATGCACTTAGCGATGATTCTCTAGCTTCCCAGCCAGTTAAAAATCAAGTTTGAGCATGGCGTAGGAAGATGGTTACCAGTTATGGATGCTTACACAGAACTGGGTAAACATGGAATAGAATGCCCAGGACTACTAGGGACATTTAGTTCAGTTAAGATCTCTTAGTTTCTGCCAGGGTTAGGGTTTGGAACACTCTTTTTTAACATTTATTTATTATTTCAAGTTATGTCTCCATTACCACACCCTCCCTCCACCCCATTCCATCCCACTCTCTACTCCCTCTCCCACCCATCCCATCCCTCAGGTGTGGGGTGCCTCTGTGTATTAGCCCCCCTCAGTTCATTAGTCACATGAGGTCTAAGAGCTTCCTCTTGCACAAGAGGCATACATGGCAGTTCCACTAGGGTGGAGTGTGCCACTATCAGGTAACCAAGTCTATGTTCCTGCTCTTTTGGGTCTATTTATTGTGGATGGTTATCCTGTGCTATATGGCTAAAATCCAGTTATAAGTGAATATATGCCATGTGTATCTTTCGGAGTCTGAGTTAGCTCACTCATGATGAACTTTTCTAGTTCTATCCATTTGGCTGCGAATTGCATGATTTCCTTGTTTCTGAGAGCTGAGTAGTATTCCATTGTGCAAATGAACCACAGGTTTTTTTGTTGTTGTTTTTGTTTTTTGGGTTTTTTTGTCCGTTCTTCAGTTGAAGGACATCTGAGCTGTTTTCAGTTTCTAACTATTACAGATAAAGCTGCTATGAATGTAGTTGAGGAGATGTCCTTATGGATTGGTGAGGAATCTTTTGGATATATGCCCAGGAGTGGTATGGCTGGGTCTTGAGGTAGAGCTATTCCAAGATTTCTAAAATATGGCCAGACTGATTTCCCCAGTGGTTGTACAAGTTTTCACTCCTTCAGACCAATTTCCCTCATAAACATAGATGCTAAAATACTCAATAAAATACTTGCAAACTGAATCCAATAATACATCAAAAGTATAATACATCATAATCAAGTAGGCATCATTCCAGGAATGCAGGGGTGGTTCAACATACAAAAACCCATTAACGTAATCCACCATATAAACAAGCTGAAAGAAAAAAAAAACATATAATCATCTCATTAGATGCCGAAAAAGCATTTGACAAAATCCAACACCCCTTCAAGTTAAAAGTCCTGGAGAGAACTGCCATACAAGGTCCATACCTAGAAATAATAAAGGCGATGTACAGCAAGCTGGTAGCCAACATAAAATTAAATGGAGAGAAACTTAAAGCATTTCTCCTAAAATCAGGGACAAGGCAAGGATTCTCACTCTCCCCATACATCTTCAGCATAGAACTTGAAGTTCTAGCCAGAGCAATAAGACAACTAATGGAACACTCTTTTAATCCCAGAAGTTGAGAGGCAGAATCAGTCAGATCTCTGAGTTCAAGGCCAACCCTGGTCTAGAGAGCGAATTCCAAGACAGCCAGGGCTACACAGAGAAACTCTGTCTCAAAATCATACAAAGAAACAAAAAGAAAGAAAGAAAGAAAGAAAGAAAGAAAGAAAGAAAGAAAGAAAG
>CAJQZJ010003646.1:12039970-12054366 GCA_907164525.1 Lophiomys imhausi
CACACACACACACACACACACACACACACACACACACACACACACACATCCTTTTGTGGTTTGTATGTGTATGATTTTATTTTTCATTTCATTTTCTCACATAGCCATGAAAAGACTCAAAGCCTTCCTCTATACCAGCAAGGAGAGTTTTATACCATAATGCTTCAAACCCATTACAGTCTTAATGCATTTCCCCTATGTGGCATTCACTATTACTTTAAGGATTTTCTTGTGCTCATTATTTTAAATAGTCTTTCAAAGAGGCTTCTTCTTCATGATTTAATGAGTAACTTTAGGATTGGACTTTCTAGCTTAAAGAGCATGTGGATGTTTAAGTACATGGAACCATCAATCGCCTTGTGCAGAACAGAATTCTAACCAGTATGCAGCACTCACCATCACCTCTGACTGTAGCTGTTTTCCAGTACTTATAACTATACATGGAAAGAGTGGAATAGAGATGAATTTATTTTTCAAAACTGTACTTTTAAAATTACCATAAAGGACAAAAATGTCATTGTGATTTTAATAGTGATTGATAGTTAATTATCTGTACAAATTCTTTCATTGTTTTTCTGCAAGAGTCCTACTTTTTAAAAAATACACCCATGATTAAGTTGCATTATCATCTCTTGAAATGGATCCCTCCTTATTTGAAATATCTTTCATTTTGTCATTTCCTTTTTAATTTGTTCAAAGTCATTTTATATTAAAAGAAATATATTAGTTTTTTAGGTAATAAAAATCTATCAGTATTTTACATTATGGTTTCTCAGTCTACTGTCAAAATATGAAATTCCTTCAACCACCAAAAATTATACTTCTGCTAAAATTATATCTCTGCTTTAATATTTGTGTAGATTTATTTCACTGAAATTACATAGTAATACATCTATACTTAATATGATGTTAGATAGGATTCTAGCATAACTCCACAATTTATCCAAACACAATTTATTGAATTAATTATCTTATCCATCACTTGAAATTCCAATTACATTATATAATAAGTGGTTATAATAAGTTTTCAGGCCTATTTCTCATGTGTACAGTCATTTCTACCTCCATGTTTGTCTTTTCCTGGGCCAAATTTTACTCTTATTCCCTTTTTAAACAGGAAAGTTTTCAATTGACTCTATTTTTTTTCCTTACAGTTGAACTATGGTGGATGTTTTTCATCTCAATGAAATGTTAAGTAGAATTAGCTTGAAATCAGTATCATCATTGTATTGAATCTATGAATCCAAGGATACAAAATGAATACTTTTTAAGATAATTCATCCCTTAGTAAAATGTTTAATGTAATTTAGAGTAAAGTTGAGCTGAAGAAAATATCTGGGTGCCACCTGTAGTCTCAAATAACTTACCATGAGATTTTTACTATCCTGACAAAAAAGATCAGGGCCAGCTACCAAGGAATGCATTTTTAAAGCAATTTTGTGAAAAAAAAAAAGAAAAAAGAAAGAAGGAAAGAAAGAAAAAACTGTTGATTAAATAAAAGGCTATAGCTATTACATAACAGTCAAAATAATAAACCTACAAAGTTGTAAACTTCGGTTCTGTCTGAGGCCTGTCCTTTCATATCATGATTCTTTTCCAGAACAAACTTCTCAAGTTTGGCATCATATTTTTTTTCTTGTTCTGGGACTCACCCTAAGAAGTTTACAGCAAACTCAAGGTCACCTAGGTTTCCTCCTGTGCTTTCGTCTAGATTTGTAGTTTCATTATTTTATATGTAGGTATGTGATCTACTTACATTTAATTCTGTGAAAGCTGCAAGGTCTGTCTCTAGATTGTCCTTTGGAAAGTGCATATCCAATTGTTCGAACAACAGTTACTGACAAGGCAGCTCCGTCTCCAGTGAGATGTCATTTTTCCTTTGTCAAAGATTAGTTGGCTATTTTTGTGTGAATCTATTTCTGTGCTGTCTATTCTCTTCCGCTGATCTATACACTCACTCCTTAACCAGCACCACGCTGTCTCCCTCATTGTGGTTTTTATAGTAAGTCTTGACGTCGGGTGATAAGATCTTTTGAAATTCATTCTTTTGCTTAGATACAACTGCCAGCCAAATCACAATGGTTCTGTTTATGATATATTTTTTCTACTTTTTAACGGTATAAGAGTGATATGAATTAAATAGATGGGTGCTATATGCTAAATTTTGATCTTTCCTAGGCTTGGCAATCGCATGAAAAATACTGTGACACGTGGAAGTGACAGTGAAGTACAATTCCCAGTAAGCCATGTAACCATGCACATGGGCACCCATAAGTTGTCTTGTGTTGTGTTGTGTTCCTAAGCTCAGGGTTCGATATGATTTTTTTTTTTTTGCTTAATTGCCTTTCAATTAAAATGAATTCAGTTAGTAACTCTATTGTAAGTTGGAAAACAGTGTACTCACTGTCCTAGATATTTTGTCTTCTTAAATGTACAATCAGTGTGTCTTGTACACAAATAACCTGGTGGTATTTTGAGAGGGATTGTAGGAATCTAAAGATCAAAGTAGGAGAATTGACATCTTAACAGTATTAAATCTTTCAGTCTTCAATGAATTAGTCCTTTGATGTAGTTCACGAGTTGTGTAATTATCAGCATGTAGAATCTGCACGTATTTTGGTGGACTTTTATCTAAGTGCTTTTCTGTGGAGTGCTATTTTAATAGTTGATGTTCATTTCATATTCTAGTTGCTCATCACTAGTAAATAGGAAAACAAATTTGTATATCCATTTGTCTTCTGTGACTTCACCTGTCCCTTGGTGCATTCTAGGAGGTTGTCTGTACATTGAGAAAGAGCTGTGTCCTAAAAGTTGAGTGTTATCTCTCTCTCACACACACACACACACACACACACACACACACACACACACACACACACACCAAATAACTACATAAAATGGAATTAACTATATTAATAATCAAGTAAACACACGCACACATACACACCAAATAACTACATAAAATGGAATTAACTATATTAATAATCAAGTAAACACAAATAAAGAAATGTTTATTTATGTTATTTATTTAATTAATTTTCCTATCCTATAACCCTACCTAGAGCTACTAGTATGAAGTTTTATAGAATGGTGAGAGAGGAAATCCTTGAATGTTTTTCATCTTAGAAGGTCAGTAGCCATTATCTAAACAACAAATGAGACATGGCTGCTATATCTTTGTCATACATTACTTATCAGATTGTGAAGATTCTGCTCTTCCTAGTTCACTGAGAGATTTTTATCAGTGAGATGGTAGACCACGATTCACTCTTTTTACATTAATTAATAATTCTTCTTAAATGAATAGATGCCATGTGCATCTTTCTGGGTCTGGGTTAGCTCATTCAGGATGAACTTCTCTAGTTTCATCCATTTGTCAGCAAACTGCATGGTTTTGTTGTTTCTGATAGCTGAGTAGTATTCCATTGTGTAGATGGACCACAGTTTTTTAATCCATTCTTCAGTTGAGGGACATCTGGATGGTTCCAGTTTCTAGCTATTACAAATAAGGCTGCTATGAACATAGTTGAGGAGATGCCCTTGGGGATTGGTGAGGAATCATTTGGATGTATTCCCAGGAGTGGTATGGCTGGGTCTTGAGGTTTTGCCATATAGTACAGGATAACTATCCTACAATCAACAGACTGGAAGGAACAGGATCATAGACTTTGTTACTTGTTAGTGGGATACTTTGCTCTAGTGGAGCTGCCATGTAGGCCCCCGGTGCAAGAGGAAACTCTTAGCCCTCATATGTCTGCTGAATTGAAGGGGGCTGATATGTAAAGCACCCCACACCTGGAGAAGTAGGATAGGTGGGAGAAAGGGAAGAGGGTGGGAGGGTAAGAGGGTGGGCCAGGGAGGGGTGGAGGGAGAGAACTGTGATGGAGATGTAAATTGAAGTAATAAAATAAATAGAAAAAATTTTTAAAATTCTTCTTAAATTTACCTTCATGATGAATTACATGGTTATACTTTTTAATCGTGGCTCAATATCCTATACTTGAAATAGAAGTAAATTCATGCGTCCACAATGTGTGGTCTATGCATTATTGAAATTTTTTTTCTTGCTAATGGTTGTTAATTTTATTCTTGGTGTTTTTGCAATGTATTTATGTGGGATGTGCATCAAAATAGCATTGGTCTCAGAATAATTAGCAATTATTTCATTTGTTATTAAATGACTTGTGGCAAGTAAGTATTTGCTCATCTTTGAATATTTGGTATACTCTATCCTACTGAGGTTGTCTATTACTTTGAGTGAGCTTTATAATTTTATGACTCCTAAGAAATGAGTTTCTTTTATGTGAATTGTTATATATGGGACCATAGATTTGTGTATTGTTTTGTTGGTTTTTTTAAATTAATGGAATGAATATCACTTTTGATCTTGACAATTTTCATTCTTTTTGACTTAGTCCATCTAAGGATTTATTGGTATGTGTAGTCTTCTTAAGAATGGGTTTTTTTGTTTCATAGATTCTTTCTCCTTTTTTTTCTGTTTCTGATTTGTGAAGATTTTTTGCTGTTTATTATTTTTCCTTCTTTAAGCCTAAATTGATTTTATTTTCTTATTTTCATAAATCAGAATCCTGAGTTATTGAATTTATATTTTTTCCTCACTTAACCGTTGTTAATTTCCCACTGGGCACCATTGTTGCTTAGTGCATTATTTTAATAAGTAGCATTTATTTCATTTGATTGAGATGAGATTTCCCTCGAAACATGTCATTTTGCTCATGTATTCTGTTTTTTTCTTTGTTTTTCTATTTTTCTTTTTGTGTTCTTTTAAGATGGAGTCTTGTTCTACACCCAAAATATCTTGGGAGGCAATATAGCCCAGACTCCCTAGAACTTGCAGGTATTCTCCTGCCTCAGTTTCCTATGTGGAGGAAGTGAGGGTCCTCTAGCTATGACCAGCCTTTGGAGAAATTTAAGGCAGAAGAGAGACATGATCTCTTTTATTTTTTTTATTTAATCTACTTATCATGCGTGTGTAGTGTGTGTTCATGTGTGTACCACACTGTGTGTGAAACAAAGGAAAACTTGCTGAAATCAGTTCTCTTTCACTTCACTGGTCATGAAAATGAAACACAGGTCACCTGGCTTGGTGACAGTCACCTTTATCCACTAAGTCATCTTACCTGCCTCCTTTATTTATTTATTTTTCTGTGACCACATTAAAAACCCATCTGAAAATGTCTCCTCCTGCGCTCTAGAATGATGCTCATTGCAACTGTGGCTCTTGCACATATAAGATCCCAGTAGGGTGACTGAAAATGGGTTTCATTTGATTTTAATTAATGTTAATTTAAACTTAGAGACTAAATTAATATAAAATAAGTTTCTGTTAAAAGTCATGCTGTTTATGGGGTTACATTTCACATTAACAAATGTGTCGAGAAGACACTGCGGACACATTGCAATGCTCAGGACAAGGGCACACATTATTTCTAGACCCATACCTAAACATTTCTCCATGGTCAAACGTAGCGAAAAAATTCATTTCAGATGGTTGTTGCTGTTATTTTCTGATGCAACATGGTAATGTGATATTTAGCACTTTATATGGATCATTTGAGTTGACATGATACTTATCAAACTGTAATTTTAATCAAATCAAATCACTGTTTTAATTATTATATGATTATATTAACTTTCTGATGGAAAATTCAAGTATGAACAAATTTTTAAATTTAAAGCAAAGTGGGGATGGAGAAAATGTCTCAGTGATTTTTCTTAAAGCAATCTTGTAGAGGAACAGAGTTCAATTCTTAGAGCTCATGGTGGCTCCCAATCTCCTGTAAACCCAGCTATAGGATAGCTGACACCATGTTCTGGATTCTCTGAGCACCATACACATGGTGCATACTTAAATACAGACACACACAATTAAAATTCTTAAGTCAATAAATTCAAAGAAAAATTAATGAATGGTTCAGAATTGAGAAGACATTCAAGAAATGAATCAAAATAAAATTTAAAAGACTGAAGTAAAAAGTCATAACTACAATGAGTAGAATCTCCCATTTCTCTATGCATTAGAGATGAATTAAAATCTTACCATTGAAGAAGATATATAACATTAAGATTACACTGGGCAAACCTATATTAAATATGTTTTTCCAACAATCACCCGAAGGAAAAAGAATGACAAATATTATATCCATGCAGCGAAGACAAACAGAGGACAACCAGAGGCTCACTTGGCGCCACACCATGGGGCTGGGGCAGGTAGAGGACACCAACAGTGTGGCTCAACCCCAGTGTGAGTCACTATAATATGCAAGTATATGGTGGGCAGATGGGAGTGTCCAGATAGAGTGTCCATGGCCATTTAGCAGCAGAGGTCTGAGTGGGTGTCTGTGTCTCATATGACTACTAAAATTAATGCCTTCAACTCCTTGTCTGGGCAGCCACCTGGGACCACATAGACATCCAAGGGCTGTGTGGAGCTGGCCTCAGCACTCAGGAGGGCAAGCCCCGCACCTTGCCTAGGCAGCACAGTAGAGTTGGCCTGGTGGGGAGTCAGGGGTGACCCAGGTGAGCAGGTCCAGATCTCATGAGAACAGGAGAGCTGGCCTTGTCCCCTGCTGGCTGCCACATTGGGTGGTGACCTAGCAGGTGCAGTACTGGAGAGCTCACCCTGGTGGTGCAGGTGTGGGAGAGCTGGCAGGCCGACCAACTCAACTACTCACCACAGCCTAGATCTAGGACTTTGAGTTGGCCCACCCCAAAATCTATCTCATCTATGAACTGCTGAAACATGTGAAAGGGCCGGTCCTGAATATGCAAAGCTGCAGGATCTTCATGACACAGGGCAACAACAGGATAACCAAGAGGAGTTCCAGTGAGGATCCACTATTGATGGTGTAGCAGAGGCCAGAGGCTACTAATCAGACCAATGACTCGTTGCAATGAACATTTGCAAATAAAGATGTGTGGACAAAAGAATATGCTGTGGGACACACTGTGACACACTACAGCTTCCACAAAGAGATGTTTTCTATGTTTTGTTTCCTTTTTTTTTAGTTTGTTTTTCGGGGAGATGTTACAAGGGCAGATGGCAGATATGAAGGAGTGAAGAGATGAGGAGGACTGGGGCACATGATGTGAAACTCACAAAGAACCAATCACAAAGTTTAAAAGAAAAGAAAAGAAAATGATGACTTAATTATAGAACTTCAGATAGAAAATGTTGTAAAATATCTTTCATGATTTTTTTCATTATTTATTGGCTAGTACATCTTCTTAGTAGTAATGTGTGTGAGAGAGAGAGAGAGAGAGAGAGAGAGAGACTGGAAGTTGTCCATGGGAACACAGGCACATAATCCAGCACTTGGCCAATGGAGGCAGGAGGATCCTGAACTCAACAATAGTCTGGAATACAGAGTCAGACCCTTTCTAAAATGGGGGAAGGGGAATCTAGTAGTTCAGGGTGAGTACAATTAAGATAATGCATAATGTATGAAGTATTCCTAAATAGTTAAGAGAGAGGAGCATGAAATGGGGGGAGGCCTGAGGTGACAGATATACTCGCTAACCTGAATTCACAATTACATAAAGCACACAGGAATCAGCACATCACAGTACACTTGATAAATATGTGCCATTACTGACTGGGTAACAAACAAATTAAAAACTAATACGTAAGTGATTAGAGATGGAGAGGAATGCAGGTGGTGTTGTGTGCAGGTGAGATAAGGGACCATCAGGGCTCACTATACTGTTTCATCTTCTGTTGCATGTGGTGGGATTGCTTCATAATAAAAAGACAATCTTAAAATTTCCCTTAGAAATCAAGTGTTTCAAAAATATGAAAAACAAAATTTCTTCATTCTTAGATGGTCATGCAATGTAAGGTTTGAAGTCCAGTTAAAAGTTCTGTTTTTGAAATATAAATTCACAACACTCAATTCAAATTGGATCAAGGTCCTTGATATAAGATGTGATACCTTGAAACTACTACAGGAGAAAGTAGGGACCATACTTCAATATACAGGGTTTCTGGATAAGACTCCAATAGCATACAAAAAAGGACTAACTGTCATGCGTCCTGTGCTACCACTGTAACTCAAGAAGCAAAGCTCTCTGTAAGGCAAAGGAAACTGTGAAGCAAGTGAATGGTATTCCCACAGAATGGGAGAAACTCTTCTCGGGCAACTCATCCAGCAGAGGGTGAGTGTTTAGAATACACAAAGAATTCAACAAATTAAAAACATGAGCAACCAGTTAAAATGACCTAGAGAATTGAACCCTAAATTTTCAAAAGAAGAAATGCAAATGGCTTAGTGCTCAACATCCTTATCCATCAGAGAAATGCACATGAAAACTACTTTAAGATTCTACCTCAGCCCAGTCAGAATGGTCACCATAGGTAGCACAATGTGAGGTAAGAAGAAATGGTAGTAATCACTGTTGGTGGAGTGCAAACTTGTGTAAAGCCACTTTGCAAATCAGTCTAAAGGCTTCTCAAAACGACTAGAAGTAAAACTACCACATGACCCAGATATACCACTTCTGGGCATAAACCTGATGGACTTCTCATAGCATTGCAGAGAGACTTCCAGGTCCATGTTCATCGTTGGTCCAGTCACAATATCAAGAAAATGGAATCCACTTATATGTGGTCAACAGATGACTGGATAAGACAAATGTGGTACATATGTATATAAATATATATAATGTTTTATTATATATATACAACATATGTACATTATATAAAAATATTATGTACTTATATCTTTACATATCATATATAAATATATATTACACAAAATATATAGCATGTATATTTATATTATAAATTTACAAATAAAAATATATGATATACATATTTATTGTGTACTTAAATATATTATATAATAAAATATGTATATACATATATAAATATGTATTGTGTGTATATAATAGACATATGTGTAGCATGTATACATATATATTTGTATATGTACATGTGCTACACACATATAAATATATTTATATATGTATACAAATAATGTACACTTATAAATATTTGTATGTATAAGTATACTTATAAATATATATACATATACAGCTAGCATATATAAATATTTATATATAATGTATATATGTAGTATATATATTATGTGCATATGTATTATATACATATTGAGTTGTAAAGAAGAAAAAGAAAGCTTCAGAGTTAGTAATGGATCCAGAAAACATTCTATTGAGTGAGGTAATTCAACCCTAGAAAACCAAACCTGTATGTAATCTCTCATATAGGGATCTGAGCTTCCAATCTTTTGTTTTCCTTGTTTAACTTGGGATAGTGAAAGTTAGGAAACTAGAAAGGGGCTGTTTGGTTGGAGACATGTTAAGGGAGGGGGCATAGAGGATTATAACTAAAGCAAAAGTCACGAGGTGGAATATTGGGGCTTGAACTGCGAGGTGTGTTGGAGTGTGGAAGAAATATGAGAATGGAGGGCTGTGGCCAGCCTTGTGGCCTTCCACCTTAACTTTTAAAAAGTAGATGGAAAGACAGTAACCGCATGTGAAATGGAGGAAGAAGGATGAATACTAAAGGTTAAGGTGAAGTACAGTGGGAATAGGGGGAACAGGAAAAGAGGCGTAATGGTGGTAGTTCACCAAAACTAAGGAAGGATCTATGGCAAATCCTATGGAAATTAACTATTTAGTAAGCTAATTTTAAAATACAACTATAATAAAATAAATTTCAAAGAAAGGAAGGAAGGGAGGGAGAAAAGGAAGAAAGAACTAAAGGGAGAGAGGGAGGAGGGTATGGAAGGACAAAGTGAGGGAGGAAAGGAAGAAGAAAGGAAGGAATCCAGCCTTGCTTAGTAGCACATACTTGTGATCTCAGTGCTAGGGTCAATAATGTCAGGCAGGTTCCTGAGGTTCCCTCGCTACTCAGCCTAACCTACTGAGTTAACTCCAGGCCAGTGAGAGGCTCTGTCTCACAAACAAAAGGTTCCTGGCCTCCACACAGACAAACACACACAACACACAGACACAGACACACACACACACACACACACACACACACACACACACACACACACACACACACACACGAGCATGCATCCATGCACACACATGCAAGAGTTGGAAGCGTCTTTCAAGTGTATGTTCTGCTATGAATGTACTACACATTAAAAGTACCTGTATTCAGTTTCCTATAAGACAACACAAAACATATTGTATGTATTTATTAGAATTAAACAGTAGTATACATTCCAAAATTTTGCAAAATAAAACTGTATATGGAAAGGTTGACAGTGAGAGGAGACAGTGAGACAGACTGCGGTCACATTATTAGAGGATGTTTGTTGGTTGAGTCAAGAAAGAGGCCCACAGGTTTATTGTGTTGCTAATGCCAAATCAACACTTTCTTAAAACAAAAGCAGATTTGTTTACTCAATATTCAATTACTTTAATTATATGAATAAGGGAAGAGTTGAATAATTCAAATATTCAAGATATCAAAGACATAAATTGCAGAATAATTTCTTTTCTTTCTCATAGTATGCTGCATATAAACAAGCTGTAGCTCTGAAAAACCAATTGCTTATGTATGACAAAGCAGAAATATGTGGGTTTATGTTGAAAATGAAACTTCTTGCAAGATTAACAAATTTATAGATTTCTCTAACTTGAATCCATAGTTAAAAGATTTTAAATATCATTAACAATGCTTTATAATTGTAAGAAATTACAATAAGCATTGAAGAAATTTACTGCTGATTATAGTATCCTTTGATTATGTATGTAGACTACGCTTTTAACTTGATATACAAAAAAATGAGTTTTTGTATGACATTTTTTTGACTTGGGCAGTTTTGAAACTGATGTTTTAATTTTAATATCAAATGAAATCTTTTGAAAATCATGAACTAAATTTTGTCTTTGAGAAAAATTAATATTTCAATTTAGGACTCTGGGAAAAAAAAGCTATACCTAATACTGAACATTCTGGAAGGCTGGATGACTAGAGGTTTGTATAGTGGGAAGTTAAAATGTTGCAGATCTAAAATCATCTTGGGCTATCTTAATAGGCACTCTTTGATGACCTCCTCTGTCTGTCCTAAGACTTCTGACTGTCATGTACAATAAAACCTTTGGGATATATTGACTTAAGGGGTCACTAGAACTACAAAAATAACATCTAAAACCAACAGTCGAGACTTCTCCACTTTGCTGTATGCAGCCTACCTGATGTCCTCCTCAGTATACCTGACTAATATCTTAGCTTATAACATCCTCCTGTTCTAAAATCTATTCAAACATAGTGGCTTGCATGGTGGAGCTTACCACTTGAGGGCAAACCAAATCTGTGTTTCCAAATCATAATTGACTTAAGGAAAGCTCATTCATTATGAGGGGGAATGTGATTGGTGTCAACCTCTGCCTGACTTGTTTCTTAGCATGCTGACTATTTGAGATGAACTGTTACAGAGGTTCTGAACAACACACAGTCATTCTCCTTATCTGCTGAAGACAACCAGAGCAAGGGCAGATTACTTGCATTGGGACAAATGTGTCACTAACGCGACTCACCCCACTTTGACTCAGTCATGTTCAATGCCCTGGGAATCCCACATCAGAACTGGCCAGTTCACTGGGGCCCCTTCCTCTGAGCAGGACTTGAACTTCTTTTCTGTTCCTTTCAGTTCACTGGAGCTCCTATGGTCCTGACGTCATCTGTGGTCTGAACACATTCTAACGTAATCAGATTCCATGGCCAGATTCTTCATAGTCATGTGGAGGTGCTGGTGGGCCTGTCAGCTTCTCTGACTCTTAGCAACAGGCCACCCCTAGCCTACTTGGACTCTCACCCTTCCCCTGCCCTTCAGTTCTTACCTTTCACTGTTGGCCAAAATGGTACTAGTTTCCTGGGAGGAAGATTGCTATGGAGATGATGGGCTTGGTTTACTGAGCCTCTGAAATTCTGGAACTCTACATATTTAGTTCCTGGTACCAATTCACTCAAGTTACTAGATCCTTGTCCAAAAGGTCTTAGTCCTATGCAAGCCACAAACCTACTCTCCTGGCTCCATATTGCTCTAAAAGTTTCATCTGAAGTCAAGACTTGAGTGAGCAGAAAAGAAATTCTGTTTACTATCTGCTCTGTCCATATTTTTCATTCATTTATAATGTTTTAAACTTTTTCTGAATGGTATTACTCTAGAAAAATCTCAGAGGAGAACCTTGGGTATGAGTCCTTGACTTCTACCTTGTGTTGAGACATGGCCTCTTTCGAGCTGTCTGCCGCTGTCTATCTCAGCCTAGCGGGCCCATGGACATCCAGCTATTCTGTCTCTACCTCCCATAGGAGCACTGGAGCTGCAGACATATGGAACCATGACTGATTTTACATGAGTCTGGGAATTTAAGCACAGGTTCTCATACTTGTACACCAAACAACTCACCAGTTCCAAATCTTTTATATTTGCAAGATATCAGTGTTTTAAATTTAAATCAATTTTAGTAGTCTTTGTTTAAAAATTGAAGTTATTCTCAAATTTAAAGTCTAATCATCAATAGGCATAATTTGAATACATGTACATACACACATACAGAAGGGATATAGTCTTGTATAAACTTATCTCTACAAACACAGTTAATTGGACTAGTTAGGTGAGTTAGTATGCCAAGCATCCCTTTCTTCCCCTCACCCTCCTGGTAAGAGGACCTAAAATCTACCTATTGGTAAGTTACTCGAATGCAACTCATTATTATTCATTATGCGCCCCGTTTCTCTGTAATTATGTTGTATTCTTCATTCTTCAGAATTACAACTTTGTATCTTCCTGGTCTACATCTTTTCATATCCCCACCACCTCCCAAATTCACCTTGGCAACTCTGGTAACCATTGTATTAAGCTCTCCTCCTATATGCTCAGACTTTTGAGATTCCATGAGTGTGGTGGTTTTAATGAAAAGTCATACATAATTTTCTTTCTGTGTCTTTCTGTGTCTGGCTTATTTCACTAACATAATTCCCTCTGGATTTATCCAGGGTGTTTCAGATAACTGGTGCTTTTTTTGTAAGGCCAAATATCTCAGTGGCTTATGTTTATCTGTCTCTCAAGTCCTTTATCATTTTTTCATTGGTGGGCAATTTGGTGGATTCTGTTTGGGTTGTTGTAAAGGAACACGGGGACATAGGGACTGTGGTGAGCTGAGGATGGCATTTCATTTCACTATATTCCTGAGATACTGAGTGTTTAATCATGTCAGTTTTTTCCCTAGATTAAGCACCCCACCAGTTTTCATGGTTGCTGTGCAATCTCCTCGTCCACCATAGTGAAGAAAACACTATCATTAGTTACCATCTTACCAGGTGTGGTGCTTTGAATGAGAATGGCTCCCATAGGCTAATACGTTTGAATACTTGGTCCCCAGTTGGCCTTGTTGGAGGAAGTATGCCACTGGTGGCAGACTTTGAAGTTTCAAAAGACGTGTGCAATTCCCAGTGTGCTCTCTGCCTCCTGCTTGCAGTTTAAAAATATCAGCTCTCTGTTGTTGCTCCAGCTCCGTGCCTGCCTGCCTGCCTGTTGCCATGCTTCCCATAATGGCCATGGGCTGTTTCCCTCTGAAGCTGTTAGCTCCCAATAAAGTCTTCCTTCTATAATTTGCCTTGGTCATGGTTTTATTACAGCAACAGAAAAGTTAATAATCGGCAGGTATTGATATTTTGATTTTTACTCAATAATTAGAGATACCGGTCACCGTTTCACGTGTCTGTTAAGTTTTTGCTGCTTTGCTGCTATTTATTTTTGGTTGAGTTGGAGATTGAACAAAAGTGTTTGAGTGTGCTAGGCCAGTATACTACCACTGAGCTATATATCCAGGCATTTTCATGTCTTCTTTGGGAGTGCTTATTCAAAAAATTTTGCCTCTTTAAAACAGATTTATTTGGACTTTTTTCTTTATGTTTTCTCTTTTCTTTCTTTCCTTATTTTTGTAAAAAAATGCTTTATGTAATTTGGATATTAATATTTTATTAGATATTATGCCTGGCAAACATTTTCTCCCCATACATAGCCTATCTTTACATCGCTTTTTTTTGGCTTTTTAAAACATTCCCTTTGATGGGCAGAAGCCTTTTACTTTTAGATAGCTCCACATGCTTCATTTCTGCTTTTGTTGTTTTACTTTGGGATTTTGCATTCTCCATGCCTCTTTGCTTTTAAAATTTCAGCATTTTCCCCATTGCTTATTACTCTTTTCTCCATTGGTTTATAAATTATTAATTCTATTTTTATTTTAATATCAGTTGCCTCAATAAAGAAGCAAATAACCCTGCATGTGTCTTGAAGTACACAGAGTAAGTGATCATGGAATATTAATTTCCATATTATACTTCCTTATGCTAACTTCCCCTTTCCTGGCGAGGATGCAGGCTATGCTAA
>CAJQZJ010003646.1:12054376-12067296 GCA_907164525.1 Lophiomys imhausi
CTTTCCTGGTGAGGATGCAGGCTATGCTAACTTCCCCTTTCCTGGTGAGGATGCAGGCTTCATGGAAGACGCTTTGTTTTCACTCATACTTGGTCTCCTTTAAAGACTACCTCTGGTACTTATTTTGCCTAAGACATAAGAAACAAGGGGTAAAACGCGAATTTAAGCTTATAGGGCTCACGTTTTCTCATATTGTCATTCCTCTCTGTGCGGTACCTTCTTCAACTGTGACACTCTTGTCTGTATTGCAGTCTATGGATAGTTTCTGCCTATGGGCAGCTAGCCTTCTCCAGTTAACAGCTCCAAGAAAGAAATGAGGGGAACACATTAGTTGGATACCTGGATAACAATGGATGATTTTTTTTCCCTCTGTGGATTATAACAAGGATTTACTTGCACACAAATTCTTTTCTTTCAGATTCTTTCCTTTTTGCTAGTCATTAGTACTGCATAAAATTCTTCTGCACATAATCTAATTTGTCACTGTGAACAGTAGAACAATAATCATTTTAAGACATGGTGCACATGTGTGTGTCAGTGTGTGTGTGCTTGAGTTTGTATATGTGTTTAAGTATGTGCATTTGAGAGAATGATTTCATGAGTGTATGTGTGTGAGCTTGCTTGAGTACGTGTCAATGTGGGTATTTATGTGTGCATGTATGTGTTAATGGGTATGGGTGTGTTCCTATGTGTGTGCCTATGTGAGTATGTGTATAAGTGTATATATGTATGTGAGTATATATGTGTGCCTGTGTGTGTGCTAATATGTGTGAATTAGTGTGTATGTGGGGGTGTGAGTGATTGTGTGCATGCCTTCGTGAGTGAGTAGATGCCTGTGTCTGACTGTGAGTATGTGTAAGCGTGAGCATCTCTCTGCCAGGATACTTGGAGGACAAGAACTTGAACTTCACCAGATGTTACTGCATGGTATCCTTTTCATTTTCTCTGGATTTGGCAGTCGCTATTCTCAGAAATATCCAGGATGTTATTGTGGTCATTATTGATAAATTTTCTTCCATCTTTCCTTTCTTTTCCTTTTAAAATATATGCTACAAGCAGAAGGGCTTTCAAAGTTCTTTATATTCATTGTCTCATCTTTTACTTTCAAATTAATGTGCAGAGCACAGAAGATATTAAAGCCATAGAGAACCAACCCTGTTATGAAGTTCCTGTCTTTACTGTAGGAAAAGGAACACAGCAGTTAACATATTTAAACACATACACACAGACACAGCCCCACACACATTCATGCATGCACCAGCACAGACACACTGATTTTCATTGTAAGAGTCCCCCTCAGAGGGTCTTTGTGCTAAGCAGTGTCTTATAGCATGTTGGAAATGGAAAGGAGGAATAATGAGACACTAATGCTCTAAATCTGGAATCACTTTTTTCTTACATTTAGAGATTTTTTTTTCCCTAGCAAACTTCAGAAGAAAAGCTGATTTCAACAGCCTGGAGGGACACATTTCAGGAGCCAGGGGACTGACAGATCTGAGTGGAGCTCCAGAAGAGCACTGTGTAAATTCCTCTGCAGTCACACGCCAGGCTCCCAAGGCAAGACAGCTTCTATAAGGAGTCCTCATTGTGGCAAAGCAGCCTTCAGCTTATGCAAATTCCTGTGGGTAGGGAAGGGGGGGCTTTTAAAGCTGCCTATTACTTTATTATTGCTGACAGAAATACAGGGGGAGAACCACAAAAGGAAAGGGGGTGAGGAGAATTAAGGATCTACTAACAATGAGAGCTTGCTGCCCAGGTTGTGTCTCTTGCTGGGTTGGAATCATTCTTCTCTGTTGACAGTCTTGCAGTGTCTCTTTAATAATTGAGTTGTAGCAATTGCACTCAGCAACTGGAACCGGCAGGGAAAACAGCGCCAAAGAAACAGTGTGGTGGTCAGGACTTAATTCGGATTGGATCAGAGAGCATACCTTTCTTTCAGGTGGAATGTTCCATGGAGAGGTGGGGAGCAGAGAAAGTAGAAAGACTTTGAAAGTGAAGGATGGACGCATTCTATGGCTCTTCCGCGGGTATGGATGTGTGAAGGAAGTGGAGGCTGTTGCTTTGTTTAGAGTCAGTTAGGGAAGGTAACCCTTTGGGCAGAACATTTAAACTTAGAAAAAAAATGGAGAGTGAAAACCTAGGTGGGGTGGTTTGTGGGAAACGAATACAGAGGGATTGCCCTAAATTTGAGGGCAGTTTGGAGCTCACAGTGAATGCGTAACAGCCCTGGCTATACAGTAAGACCCTGTCTCAAACAAAGACCTAGAACCAATCAGAGCACATGGGAAGTGAAGTGGGAAGATCTGGTATTCTGGCATTCAAAGTCAACTTTGGCCGTAGGAGACCCTGCCTTCAAAGACAGACAAGGACTGGAGTGATGGCTCAGTGGTTAGTAGTGCTTGCTATGCAAGGATGAAGAACTGCATTCCTAGAACACAAGGAAAAAGCCAGAGTGGCTGCCTGTTTGCCCAGATCCACAGCACTATGTGGAATGGAGGATTGCCAGACCAACTCTAGGTTCAGTGAGAGATGATGTCTCAAGGGATTAATTATCATGGAGAGTGGTGGAGGAGGACATCAGAAGTCCCCTCAAACCTCTTCCCAGGAATGTGAATATACACTCCTATGCATGCACAACACACACATACACACACATAAGCACACACACTTAAAAAGGAAAATTAAAAATATGCTAATATCAGCTTTCTTGAACATTTGAAATATCTGTTAGGTGTATGAATGTTTTGCCTGCATGTGTGTCTGTGCACCAGCTGGATGCATGGTGCCCTTGGCAATCAGAAAAGCGTGTTCGCTCTTCCTGGAACTAGAGTTATGGACAGTTGTGAGCCCACATGTTGGTGTGGGAATCGAACTTTGGTTCTTTGGAAGAACATCAAGTGCTCACAACCACTGTCCCTTTTTTAGACATTTGTAGAACATAGTCTTTCTCACACACAGTCTGCTAAAGCCGGTCTTGTTGGAGGTGAGGAAGGCGAACGTAGGGAACTGTTTAGCAACGAGAGAATATACTTGCCTTATGCTACATGTATCCTGTCATTGAAAGAAACAGCTCTCACCTCATGGGAATAAAAGGGATGAGCTATTCTAGAGCCATATATTCGTGAACATGGCTTTGGGACACAGATTTACATAACCTCAAATTCCATGATCCAATGTAGCAACTTTTTGAAGTTTTCACAGAAATAGAAAGAAGAAGGTCATAAATCAAGACACTTTTCAAATATGTTAGTGAACACAACATAGAGGAAGTTCCAGCAAAGGAGCGAAGTTCCGTTACAGCCTCCATGCTATTTGATGAACTCTTAGCTTTGGCGTTGGTGGAAACTACCAGTCTACTAGTTGAATCATTTCAAGATTTCATCTGAATAGTTACTAGGATGTTAGATAATACACAGAAATGGAAATGGAATAGCTCATAAAGGGGCTAACGATAGCCCAGATAAATTTTATTTAGGGTGTAGACCTGCAACAATCCAGTCTTTTCCCAGTCTTTACGTTAATCAGTCAATCAACATTGTAGAAGGTTCAGGGAAGGTGCGGCTTCTCTTCAGAAACTTTTGATCACAACTTCTAAGAATGAATTTGGCAGTTTAAGACCCTTAGCTACAAGTATTACATGCACGCACGCACGCGCACACACTCCTCTGATCAATGAATACAGAAACCTGCTGGCCATTTAGAACCTCCAGGCTGTGCTATTATTAAAGTCAGATGCATCATGGGAAGGGACATGCGCAGTGAGCAAAGGCTGACATAATCCTAACCTGTCAGTCAAAACAAGGGACCGCTCATGCTCCTTAGCAAACAAACGCTTCTTTGTCTTGAATCCCATAAACTGAAACCCCAAATGTGATCCTTTGAGTGCACTTCCTCCATGCAACTTGCTGTCACTCTTGACGCTTGGTGTATCATAGACTCAAAGGACCTCACTATTTTGCAATATGTATGAGCTTTCATTTTAATTCTTTGGATGAGCGACCTTGAAAACACTGGGCCCAGACATAGATCACTAAGCAACAGATGGGGGCGGCTTAGTCTTCCTCTCTGCCAACCAGCTTCTCTCACATATTAATCCTACAGCCTCTATCTGAGGCCTTTTGAGACCTCACTGTCCACCATACTCTCCTGCCTCAGTACCAACACCATTGGGTGTTCCTAAGTGCAAACCTAAACTGTTATCAAATACCCAATTCAGGCTGCTCTGCATTGCTCTAGAACGTACACGTCATCTTGCTGGAAGTGTAGACTGTTCCGCAGGCGCTCTTCCAGTCTGAGCCTGCAGAGCCTGCAGGGAAAACAAGACCTGCCAAATGGAGGCTTCCCACAAGCTATGTAGTTGATCAGCAGAGACATACAGGCTCAGTAATTCAGGCCAGTGAAAGATGAATGTGGTTATTTCTGATGAATTCAATGATCAAATTAATTAGATAGCTACCCAAGAGCTTGTGTCAGCTTGTAGTTATGCAGACACTGGGAACCCCTGTATGAGAGAGATCCTTTAAATTTTACTTTTTCATTTATTTCTTAAAATGTTCCTTTCCCGTTCCCCTTTCTTCAATAATCTATTTTCCCTTCACTTTCTCCATATGTTTTCTTGGCTTCCCTTCCTTTCTTTTCCCCTGCATTTTCCTCTTCTTTCTCCCTGTAGTGTTAGGTAATAGGAAGGTTTCCAATCCAGAAACTTTTAGTGTGACAATGGAATTTTTCTGCCACTGTGTATATGCCACTTGTGCATAATATAGGCAAGATGAATGACCACCTAGGATTGCCTCCATGACCAACTGTCTACATCTGTTAATTATCAAAATAGCCATCCATGCTGAGTGTGATGATTACATCTGTAATCCCAGCCCTTTGGAGGTAGAGGCAGGAGGAGCAAGAGTTCAAGGCCAGCCTGGATTATATAAGGCTTTGTCTCAAAAATTTGTTTTAAATCATTCATTTAAAGCTATTCTGAGGGAATTTTGTAATGAGGAGCCAGTTTAAAAAAAAAAAACAGATTTTCATATCTCTTTAATTGCTGGAAGAATATCAATCAATGCTTTCTTTCATGTAAAAGAATAGAAAAGATGTCTGTGGTCACCTGTCTTGTGGTTCAAACACCTGACACTTGCTATTGGGTTGCTGAGTGGTCAAAGAGTTAAGGAGGTATAACAATCCAGCTTGGATCAGTTACTTTCCCTATTGTGATAAAACATCTGCCGGAAGGAGGGACGATTTGAAGGAAGAAGCATTTATTTAGCCCATAGTTGAAGGAGATAGAGTCCTGCATGATAGGAAGCCATGATGGAAAGCATTTGAGGCAGCTGGTCAAATCTGCAATTAGGAAGCTGAGGAAGATGAACGCTGCTGTGGCTCAGAACACATTTCTTTTCTCAGTCCAGATTCCAGCCCATGGGACAAAGCTATCCACACTGAGAGTGGGTCTTCCTATCTCAATTAACTTAGGAAAATCCCTTAGAGGTGTATCCTGAGAATAACTAAACTAGGTAATTACTCATAGGCATAGCCAGAGGTTCATTTCCTAGGTTGTTCTAGGTCATTCCAAGTCGACAATAAATGCAAGTCTTTACACAGCTGGAGCATCTGAATCCTGGTAGATGACTAGATGGCCATGTCTTTATAATGACACTGCTTGTGACTGGAAATGGCTGATCAGATGAGTGGGAAGAAGTCACAGTCACACAAAGTACCAGGCTGTTTTAAGACCTGTCTGTGGATTTTGTCTTTGATTGATCAGTTGTTTGATAATTGATGCTGTGGACTGTTCAACATTCCAAGCACACAGGAATCTTCTCCTGGCAATTGAAGGTGATAGAGGCAGCCCAGAACTCGCAAGCATTTAGAGCATTGCCACACTTAAGGCTCACAACCTGTCTTTCCTGAAAAGAAAGATCATCTCAAGTACGGGATGGTCAGGTCCCCGGAAGTGAAGATGAAATGTAATGGGTTTCAAATGTTCCAAACCTTAGAACTGAAACTTGTTCAATTCTGCCTCCAGGAAATAGTGGTGCTCTGAACCGCTTTTGTAGTGGGTGTGACTATAACAAATTATCCCAAACACAGTGGCTTACAACAACAGGAATGTATTCGCCTCCCCATCTCCAAGTCAGGAAACCAAAAGCGAAGGGCCCTGAGCACATGTGGAATCTTTAGGGAGAATCTTGTTTTTGTCCTTTATTTTTTTCCTACTGTTGGTAACTCTTGGCATGAGGAGTTTATGAGACTGTACCCCATCTGTAGCCCAGCTCCAACTTGACTGCCAGATCTCTCTCTGTCTCATGCTCACTTACAAGGATGCTTGTCACTCAGTGTAGGGGCAACTGAGTCTGCAATAATTTCTTCATTTCACACTCCTGCACTCATTATGTCTGTACAGATTTCTGTTCATAAGGGATCATTTGCAAGTTCTGGATTATGGTGTGGACATGGCATTTGGGCAGCCACTCTTCAGCCCACTGTAAACCCCCATCCAATACAAGATACCTCCAGGCACCATTGATATCCTGCAAAGACACCTTGCTTTGTTGTTGTTTCTTTCTTGGTAGTAGTAATAATCAGAGTACCTAAGACTCCTTGAGTGTCTGCCACAATTACACGGAGACGGTAATTTCATTTGACTTAGCAGCATGTAATCACCCATTTAGAACTTGTATTTGCTCTACACAAATCAAACTGCTCTTATTGCCACTTTACTTATGAAAGAGGTGAGACACAGAAAGGGTGGAGAACTCAACAAATCTCTCAGACGTAATTCTTTGTAATGTCATATTAAAGGCAGTAGGTCAAGTTCCCAATCTCCTAATTTAACCTGCCTCCTAGTATGGAAATGATTGCCAACTTAATTAGCTTACAGACAATTGCAACCTTAGATATGAAACATTTATTCAACTTACCCATGAAGATGGGTGGGATAACACCAATACTGTTCTGGATGAAGATCAGATATTTGCCCTTTTCCTCATGTTTCCTCTCTTTTTCCTTTATCTCTCTTTCATATTCCTCCCTTCCCCTGTCTCTCATTTTTCATTACTCTCTTCTTTCTTTTCTTCATTCCTTTCTTTCATATATATATATATATATATATATATATATATATATATATATATAGAGAGAGAGAGAGAGAGAGAGAGAGAGAGTGTGTATCTTGTTATATGGCCCTAGCTGTCCTCAAACCAAGTAGTGGTGTTCTGCTCTAGCCTCTGCAGTGCTGAGATTACAAGAAGGTGCCACCATGCCCAGTAGTGTACTTCCTTTAACATGGATACATGTTACAGAAGAGGAAAGGAAAGAGAATATACATAGCATATGATGGAGGAGAGTGAAGAGAAATAGAAAAAAATTAGAAAAAGAAATAGAACTTCCAACTATGGAATCAAAAGTCAACTGAAAAAATATTTAAAAGAAACAAAGGAAAAGAACCCGGGGGGGGGGGGTCCATGTGTTAGACTACACTTTTATTTTTAAATTCCTATTAATAATTCTTTTTGGCATCTAGTTGCTGGATGCCCATGAAACCCAGCAAGGCTTTCATTGCAAATCTAAATTTAGAGCTTATAGCTTAACCTTAGTCGACCAATAGATCCAAGAAACAAGATTTTCAGTGAGTGAAAATAAGCAGGACAAGGAGAAAGAAAAATTTATTCATTACCTCGTGACTTCACATCATGAAAAAAAAAACACAAAATGATCAACAATACAGGGATTTGTGCTGATTTTCTGAAAGGAAACACTGAAATCTTTAATTCTCCTGTGAGAATCCAGGGGAGCAGGATCAGGAGGTCACCGTAAGGGATAAGAATGAATGGAGAGAAAACAGCATGGAATGTATATTATGTGCATGCTCCTCCACACACACACTTTAAGTTGGGCATTTGGTAAATTATGTTAACTTAATAATAAACCAAAAGTGAACAAAATGGATTTAGACAGATATAGCTATTCAGGCCAACAGCAGACTATGTAAATGTGTTCCTTCAATCAATAATGAAGACAGTAAATACATACAACAGGAAATAGGAAATTTGTTCTCTTAATTGGGAATGTGTATGTTTTTGTGTGTGTGCACATGCATGTGTATGCAGATATATATAAGTATGTGTGTGTGTGTGTGTGTGTGTGTGTGTATGTGTGTGTGTGTTCCTTCTGTCTTTCTCACGAACAAGAGCTGGAACTGAGTGATGGTTGGTCTTTTTCAATCAGATCTCCATGCAAAGAATAATTACAAATAAAGATTCAAATTTTCTCAAAAGTATCAAATATCTCTCTCCTTCTGTATCTGTCAGTTTCCAGTCAACTTTTGAAGAAAATCTTATCTCCTCTTTCCAACCAAGATGCAGCAGTTCTCCCATCAATACCATCTGCTGGGACGACATACCTGTTTAAAAGTGAGCATTGCAGTTCCTTGACAAATGTTTTGTTTTGTTCTCATGGGAACTGAATTCCTCTCCATTTTTTCTTGCAAGCAGAAAAGATAACCACTATACTTGGTTGTTTTTTTTTAAGCTGCTTACATTTTGTTAAATAATAGCATTTTTCTCAGATTAAGAAGCAACCCACATTCATTACGAGTACTTTAGAAATCTGGATAATTGAAAAGTAAATATAACATTCCCCAATAGTTCCAACAGCCACAAATGATCACTATTAGCATTGACTACATTCCCTTTGAGGCTTCTTGCTATTTATATGAATATACAATGTAGCATCCAGGAATGTAGAGTATTAGCTCCCTTCCTTTGTAGTGTGTGTCATTCATATTGCTAGGATTTTCTGAACTCAAATATTAGTTTATGGCAAATCACTAGGGTTTTCAGAACTTAAATAGTCCTTATGATTTGATTGTAGAAATAATATATTTCTCTATTAGTATTGATAGTATTCTGGGTTCTTCAAAGAAGCCACACCAGAGTGTATGTGTATATAACTGGTTAGTTAGTGTTGTCCACTTAAAGGAAACCAGAGTCACCTGGGAAGAGGGACCTTCAGTTAAAGAATTGCATCCATTGGCCTGTGGCATGTCTGTGGGCATTTTCTTGATTGCTAATTCCTGTAGGTTGGCCCAGCCTGCCCTAGGTGATCCCACTCCGGGGCACGTGAACCTGGATTGTGTAAGAAAGCTATCTGAACATAAGACAGATAGTAAGCCAGTAAGCAACACATTCCCTTGCTCTCTGCTTCAGTTCTTGGCTCCAGGTTCCTGCCCTAACTTCTCTCACTGATGAACTGTGCCTTGTAGACTAAATAAACTCTCTCTTCATCAAGTTGCTTTTGGTAATGTGTTTATCACAGCAACAGAAATAAAGCTAGACCAGTACACATGTGTGCATAGATATGCGTGTGCATATAAGAACAGACAAGGTAATAGAAGAGAGAGAAGGGAAGCAAGATATTTACTATGAAAATTTGGTCAGTGAGTTAATGGGCTTACCACAGAAGTATGGGAACCTGAGTTCATGTCCTCAGAACCCACAGAACTCTGGATGCAGTCATGTGCACCTGTAACCCCATGGCTCCTACAGTGAGATGGGGACAGAGAAATTGATACCCAGAAGCTCATAGAGCAGATACATGTGAGTACATATGCAGCCATGAATGAAAGAGACCTATAGAGACCTCCCAAACTAGGTAGAAGGCAAGACTGACACCTGAGGTTGTCCTCTGACATTTACAACTCATGTGAATCCACATGACATGACATGTGTGTACCTGCACACGCACACACACACACTCACACACACACACACACACACACACACACACACACACACACACACACACTCACGCACAATGGGTTCACGTGCTTATGAAGGCTATCAAGCAGAGTAAGTGAGATGGAGAGAGCTAATGTTACAAATGAAGTTTGCAGACAGCTGGAGAAGTCCTTCTGGCTTAGGGGAGGGCTCATCGGGCTGTCAACGAATTAAGTGAGCCCCACCCACATTATGAATGTGAACCTGTTTTTCCCATGTCCACAGAGTCAAAGCTAATGGCAAACAGCAACTGTTTGACAGAAGCTCCTAGAATAATCGTTGATAGCTCACTGGCCTGGTGTTCTGTGACCCAGTGAACTCAGCACAACAAATTAACCATCAGGAGTGGGTAAACTTTTATGTAGTCAAACTTTATGAATACATAGGTGGACATTCTTAAATTTTTATTTTTGAATCAGATTTCTTTATTTATTCTGGGAGTGTTTCGCTTGCATGTATGTATGTATGTATGTGCACCGCGTGTGTGCGTGTTTGGTACCTCCTGAAACGTCAGTTACGGATGGTGTGAATCATATGGGTGCTGTGTATTGAACCTGGGTCCTCTGCAAGAGCAACAAATACAGAGATTTTTGTAAACTTCCCCTTCCTCACCCATGACACACATTAATAATTTGTCCTGCATTTTCTACTAAAAACAGAGCTCCTGGTGCAAGCCAAGGTGACTTCTCCTACACCCCTCCCTAGTCCATTCCCCCACTGCATCTCTATCTGGAGAAATATCTTCTTCATCTTTTAGTCCACATGTTTCTGATTGCCTGGTGTAATGTCAGTATCCATTCCTACCAATTGTCTCTCTGTTAATATCAGACCATGCATCATGTAATCCTTCACTGTCCCCAGCAAGGCCTGCTCTACTCCCCACAACCCCCTAGACCTGCTTTAATTGTAAGAGCTAAATCTCTCAGGATGAAGCACCTATCTGACTGTCTTCATTCTGCTTCTTAAGCTATTGCTTGTCTTTCAATGAATTACTTAAAAAACAGGAAAAGCGAAGAGTTTGCTTTTGAAACCAAAGAGGTGCTTTCAAGGCAAAATGGATGGAAAATGATTGGACATCCAGAAAATCACATGTGCAGTGAGTCAAGCCAGATGGGCAGTTCTTCATTCTTTATCTTGTCATTATTTTGTTGAGGCAGATGAAAGAAAAATAGGCCAACTGTATTCATTTTAATATTTATATCTTTAATTACATACCGGTATGCAAGTTTGTTGGTGTATAAGTATATGCACATGTATGTAGGTTTCCAAAGAGGCCAGATAATTGGCTCCTCCAGAGCTGTAGTTAGAGGAAACTGTGAGCCACTTGCTGTGGGTGCTGGTCCTCTACAAGAACATTATGTACACTTATCTGTTCAGCCATCTCTCCAGATACGCAACAGCACTACTGTCAGCTTCTATACCAGCAATTCTTAACCTGTGCGGGTCACAACGCCTTTGGCAGACCTCTGTCCCCATAAATATTCACATTATGATTAAAAACAGTAACAAAAGTACAGTTTTGATGTAGCAATGAAAGTAATTTTTATAGTTGGGGGTCACCACAACATGAGGAACCTAATTAAAGGGTAACAGCATTAGGAAGGTTGAGGACCACTGTTTTATACTATCCATCTACCTCCTGAATTCTCATTCATGAAGAAAAGTCTAGTTGTGTTATCAGTGGTGTTCTGAGTATATCTGTCCCTGTGTTTCAATTTCTGATAAAAAAAAAAAACACCCTAACACAGCATAAGATGTGCCCATTCAGAAACAATGTTTCCTACCAGTGCTAATGAGAGCAGCATCTTCTTTCACATTTTCTTTGGTAGCCAGTTTGAGACTCAAACCTCAAATCACACACAGCTTTAGCTGATATCATGTTTTAAATGTGATTGTTCACTTGGTGTGAGCTTTTCCCTGGGTTGTACAATACACAAAGACTGACTGAATCCAAGTGACTTGATAGCCTTAGATACATGCTAGCAGCGCAGTGCAGATTTTACAGTTGTAAGTGTAGCTAAATGCATAAATGTGAAATCTAATTAAGACTTCATTGTCCCATCTGTATTCTTTGGCGAAAGGATATGTGCTATCAAGTATGTATTGAAAGGAAAGTACTGACGAGTTGCTTGAAATTCACTTCCTTCTAGGACACAGAGTAATACTGCTTGGGTTAGGTGGCCCTGAGCTCCTCAGAGTGAGGGCTAATTTCCTGACTAGTTACAGCCCAGGTCCTGCCCCTAAATTAAATCTCACAATTTCAGCAGGAGAGGGGTGTGAGGTCACACACCGCTGCTGTGCAGCTATTTCCTCTGAATCCAACCAAGCATTCTCACCTGGAGGGGGGCCTGAAGCTCAAGACTCAGGAGCAACACTGACGAGGGCCAGGAAGCTTCTGTGACAGAACAGAGTCACAAGCTCCCACCCTAAGGAGATCTAAGCAGTAAGGATTGCTAGGGAGAAGGGACACTCTGTCTGGTTGAGTAATGCAGAGATTAGTAGTTCATCACCTATGCTGGGATGAGCTTCATCGGGCTGTTTTCCAGTCACCTATGCCACTAGAAATAGTCTATTCTGGTTTTCTTTGTGTTGCATGATATACATCATGACCAAAAGTAATTTGAGGGGGAGAAGATTTATTTTGGCTTAAAGGTTACCATCCTTCATGGATGAAGGCAGGGCAGAGACTCAAGGCAGTAACCTACAGGCAGGAGTCAAAAGAGAGGATTTGGAGGAACACTGCTTACTGGTTAGTTCTGAGACTCATTTAGCTACCTTTCTTAAATAGTTTACACCCATTTACTTAAGGATGGTACCGCCCACAGTGGGCTTTGCCCTCTTACATCAATTCACTATTCAGAAAATGCCCCACAGACATGCCTACGTCCAGTTGATGGAGGTGACTCCTCACTTAAGGTTCCCTTTCCAGGTGTCAAGCTAACAACCAAGATTAGTGTCAATACTCCCAATAAACCCACCGACTGGCTAAGCTGGATTTGAATGGAATAACTTCTTTGGTGAATAAACAGTTCCCTATATGGGTGAGTAGACATTTGTTCATTTTTGTTTATTTCTCTAAGAAAAGTCATAATTCCCCCAAACACACACACACACACACACACACACACACACACACACACACACACA
>CAJQZJ010003646.1:12067306-12121754 GCA_907164525.1 Lophiomys imhausi
ACACACACACACACACACACACACACACACACACACACACACACACACAGAGACAGAGAGAGAGAGAGAGAGAGAGAGAGATAGTCATGTTCTATGGGATGATATCTGAATCTGTAATGGACTTCATATAATTATGGTCACATAGGATAATAGCGGAGCAAACAGACAAACCAAGAAATAAAAAACAATGTGTTTAATCATCTGGAGACTTCTTACATATCATGATATGTAAAAAAAATGTGGCTAATTAAACTATTTAACCAGTATTTATATTATTGTTGCTTGTTCGGCAGCCTTTAATCTTTAAGCAGCCATTATAAATGAGCACAAAGAGACTGCATGGATTTTAACAAGCCTTGGCCTGAGTTGTGCTATCCTAGCCCATCTTGCTTGTGTGGGTCCATTCCTGGGAGTTTACACAGGGATAAAATCACCTACTGAATTATCTGTTTCTAAATGGTGTGTGATTCTATGCAGACACTGAGAAAAGATAACATAATGCCATGGTAAAGCACACACACAGCAGTTTTCTGTGGGTGCCATGTGTTCTGTTTCTAACTCACTGAGTCAAATAGGAAGTATTTTGATTATTTCATTGGAAATTTTTAAGATTTCCTGTGCCTATAACTGAGTCAACTTTGTAATGATTGTTGCTTCCCGGCGTTACATCTTTCAAAGTCAAAGGGTGTAAGGTGATCAAGAAAGATGATATTGAGGAAATAAAATGATTGCTCTGATTAAATCTACAGTAACATGTTATATGTTAATCCCTCTTCTAATAGTCCCCCCAAATTGTTCTTGCTTAGTGTTTTTCTTTTTTTAAGTTGCTAAACAATTTGCAACCATTTACAGGCTCTTATAAAAAGCTAAAAGTGAGGGACCTTTTCCCTTCATGGGCCTGAGAAAACACAATGTCTGGCGTGGCCTCCAGTTTATTTATACACTGGCAGCTGCAGCCGTGACATGGAGAGGCTGTAAACTGTGTGTCAGCTTTGCACACACCTGTCGCTGAAGGGAAATCTGAGCCCCCTGGGCCAGGGTCATGGGGCTCTAGGTGACAGCAACTCTGAGGTAGTAGATCTCTTGCAGTTGGGATGCATTTACGGGACAGCTGTGCCAGTGGTACATGCATCTGTGGCACAGGGAGTCCCCTCCCCTGGTCCTCTGTCAGACTGATCTTGTTCTTCACACATAGACAGCTGTCTTCACATGGTTTTGTGTTGTTACAACAGAAATGTCACTGACTGAGTAATTCTAAAAAAAAAAAAAAAAATCAATTATTTCTATGAGTTCTAGAGGCTGAGAAGTCTAATACCCAGGTGCTGACTTCTGGTTGGAACCTTTCTACTGTGCAATGCATCACAAGGTGGAGATACCACAAGACAAGAATGGGGTGGGGGAGTCCAGTTCAAGATTCGTCTTTGCTCTGTCTGTCTTTTTGTTGTTGTTGTTTGTTTCTTTTATTGGTCTCGTTATGATGGCCCATTCTTTTTTTTTGTTATTTAAATACTTCATTTTTTTTTCTTCAAGTTACATCTCAGTAACAAACCCCTCCCTATTCCCCCTTCCTAACCCGCCCTTCCACCCTCTTCCCCCCAGAAGTTTCCCCTTTCAGTCCAACAGATGGTTCCTTCTCTTATAACAGTAAGTATTATACAAAACAATAGATATAAATATGCCACATTTATGAGAGTAAATTGGCCCAGTATACCTTCCCAATGTCCAGTTTATACATATTTGGCCCCTGACTTTAACACTTCTACTATCTAACCAACTCCATGAGTTTAAAGGTCTATATGTGACTCAACATTCATACTGTCTTGCAACACACTTTTAAGAGTATCTTCTTAGATCTATAACACCCTCTTGATTCCTAAACAGTTCAAAATTTAACTATGAGACTCTAGCTGTCTATTCTTCAACCACCTCAGAGACCTGAGAGGGATAAATATATTTGCTTATATAGGAAGTGCAGGGCCTGCAGCTTCCAAAAGTAAGAAAGAACATATCAATGACTGCCTGGACAGTTCCCATTTTCTCTCCATACATTCCAGCATCAATCTTCAGCCTTTGGGTCCTGTTTCTCTGACAGACATTTGTTGTAGAGCAGGGATTATGAAGGACTTACCTACCCTGTCTTGGCAGAGTTAGGCTGTCGACTTCCCTGCTACCAAGTTTTGTCCTTTTTGGACAGCAGTCTGTCTGCAGTTAGTGCAAGGGGTTTTTTCATGATGATGGCCCATTCTTATGAGACCATCTAGATCTAGGGGTCCAGCTCTGAATGCCACACAACTTTTGAATCTGCAGGTTAAGTATTCAGCCTATGTTCTTTGGAAGGACACAAACTATAGCAGAGACCATCCATTTCCAGGTGCAAAAGACAACAAACCTACAATGCAGCAAAACATGCCCTCCCCTTTGTCTTTGAAGCTGTTGCATCTATTTACAGGAAACTCAGAGCACTAAGAGAGTGTGGATGAGCACCACTGGCTGGCATCAGTGGGAATGAGATCTTGAGCTGACACAGCTCGACTGCTGCCCATTCTCTGAAGTCAGGGGTATCAATTAAGAGACACACCCTTTGGGGGTCATGATGCACATACTATGTCATGGGCAAAGAAGGCATTGTGTGCGGCACAAAAGGATAAACCTCCTTGCTCTGCTTTTCATTATTGGTCTCATTAACTGGTTTAGCAAGGACGGGTGCCAAAAGCTCACTTGTTGGAGCTGGCAGGGCCAAATCTATAACCCTAACAAATAACACAGCTAATAAATCCCAAAACCATATGGATAGCATTACTAACTGCACACGTGGTATAGGAATGTGACCTGAGAGGCTGTTCCCCACCAGCTCTGTGAGTGAGCATGCCCACTTCCGTGTGAGAAGTTTAAAGGGACTCACAGAATCCAGCTCTTCTTGGAAGACTAATCAGACCTCAAGGTGAGACTTCTTCCACATAGAAGGCAGCATAGCCGTTGGTTGAAAATCCTCAGAGTCTGGTCCTCCTCATCTACTGACCACTTCATCTGGGTCCTGAAAGCTGACTAGGGCTAACACAGCAGAGGTGGGGAGTGCGGCAGCCACTTACGGTCATCTTCATGAAAAATAACAGATTCTGCAAGGGAAATGCCACACGTTTCCAACTGGTTACTTTTAGAAAGAGAACACAGTGAGAATTTGATGATTCGTGACTTTCAGACTTAGTAAAGGCTCCAAAGAGAGAGAGGCACACAATGAGCACCTTTGACTGGATACACAGTTAGACGCATGTGCTCTGTGGTTCTTTCAAAGTATTTTGGAGCTTGAATGAGGACTTGAGTCCTCTTTATCTTCTTTCTGCATTAGTCTGTTACTTTATCTCTCCAGTCTACTGAAATACAATTTGAGAGGATGATGTTATCAACAATTCCACTTAGTGTCTGATGGATTTGAAATGATGACTTTATTACAGTGCTTATATGCATGTAATGAGCCATGTAAAAAGCATATATGTACATATACTCTGTGTGAGAGAGAAAACGCTCTATGTTCTGAAATAAATGTTTCACATGTAATTAGCATATGAAATCAACATACTTTGAGGGAAACTAAATATGGAGTATTACAAATGCATTCTAGATATTACTTTATATTTAAGACCATAAGAAAAAAATTGAAGACCACTTACTTACCTTCCAAAGATTATTTTTAAAATAAATAAATAAATAAACCATTCACATGGACACATACTGGTTTTCAATTTGTGTTTACTGAGTAGAGCAAAAATACTCACAGGAAACATGCTATCAAAAAAGAACTATCTATGTGCTCAACTGTAAGTATTATCTACCTAGTACCAACTCACTATTGTCACTGGTTTTTAATACTTTTAAATATTACTTATTTATTATTATAGTGTGTGTATGGGGTGTATATATAGGGCAGAGGACAAATCTTTCCTTTGTGTTAAATGGGTTCTTGGGGTGCAAGTCAGGTTATAGGGTTAACAAGCATTTTACTCTCTGATCCACCTCACCATCTCTGTTTACTACTTTGAGATAGGATCTCATATAACCAAGGCTGGCACGGGACTTCCATGAAGTGGAACATGGCCTTGAACTCTTGATCCTCCTGCTTCCACCTCCCACTTGGCCCACTTGGGATTATAGATTTGTGCTACCATGCATGGCTCAGGGTCACTTTCTTTTCTCAACTCTCTACTCTCTTGCATTATTAGATAGCACTCTCTTTAAAAAGTAAGCTACCCCTGGGACATTAGGTATGCTCATAGTTTAATTACTTGGTCTTAATACTTAGTGAAACTCTTTATGTGAACATTAGTTTTGGTGAAGAGGTGGTAAGGGCATACAGGGAAAGGCCTGTAGTTTGTACTTCTTCCAGAAGCTTCCTAGGCCTGGCTGGAGCATGGGCTGGCCACATAGCTTGACAAAATGTGGAGGACAATGTCCTAGCATTGTTTACAATAGATTGTACAACTATCCTCTCACTTAGTTACCAAATATGTGTTTTTCTAACAAGTGCTAAAGAGAAAGGTATAGAAAATTATAGAGAACAAATTGGTGCCGGGAACTGACTCTACACCATGATTCTGTCAATAAAATACCCACCAAAAAGCTTTTTTAAACTCCCAGGTAAATTGACTTAGGATATTAGGAATAACAGTAGGACAGATATCATGGCTACACAAAGAATCGGCCTAGTAAGTTTTCTGTAGTCTAGGATAGGCCATGTTTGACAAGTTTTTTTAAATTTCTTTTTTTAATTTTATTTATTTATTGCTTCAGGTTATATCTCCATCATAGTGCCCTCTTTCTACCCTTCCCAGTTCTGCCCTCCCACCCTCTACCCCCTAACCCTTCCATCCCACTCCTCTGGAGTGGAGTGTCCCTACATAACAGTTCCCTGCCCCAGTTCAGCAGTCATATGAGGGCCAAGAGCCTCCTCATACACTGGAGGCCTACAAGGCAGTACCACCAGGGTAAAGTGTCTCAATGACAGGGAGAGAAAAAAAAAAGTCTATGTCCATGTTCCCTTTGGTGCGTTGGTTGTAGTATAGATATCCTGTGATGGGATACAAAATGGGTCTGGGAGCATAAAAGAGACCAAAGGCTGAAGACACAGAACTCCCTGAACTTGTGGCTAATTTTTAAAAACTTCCACCCCAAAATAACAAGGAAAAAACTAGAATATTCCTCAATCCAGCAATGAGTTTGACAGTGTGATAATTAATTATCATGGTCAATGTAACTCAATTTAGACTCACCTAGGAGACACAAATGTGGCTATGGCTGTGAGAAAGTTTCCAGAGACATTTGACTGAGGAGCAAAGATCCACATGTGAGTGCTACATTCTCAGAGTCAGGGCTCACAGACTGAATAAAAGCGAAAAGGGGGCTGAACACTAACACTCATTCTTCTCTCTTTTTGACTGCAGGCATGTGGACAAGACACCTCATGCTCCCACATCCATGGTTTTCCTGCTGTGATGGACAGTCTCCACCCAAACTATGGGCCAAAATTAAACCATGCATTCTTAAGACACTTTTGTTAGATAGATTGTTATCTCAACAAAACCATCAACAAATGCATGCAACAATACAATTGGAGCCATGCTCCAGACAATTCCAGAAAAATCTACTAGACCAGTCCACTGGTGTCTCCTATGTTAGAATTGGATTTTCCAAGTGAAAGGTACTGAATGAAGGACACATCCTTGGACAGAATGCTGGCTATAGCCCAGATCCATTCTGACAGTACAACGGTGAGAACTGACGTCATAGGATATGGTTTGATATCAATGATTGGCCATGGACTTGACAAAAGTATCTAGACCAGCGTTTCCATGGAGGGAAGGGTTGATAGCACTCCATTCAGAATACAAAGGTCTCTCCACATTTTCTTTATTTTGGGATAGCTCATTTTTATTACCCCTCCCCAAATTCCTCTAAGCTATTTCTTTGTTCTTTAAATATTCCCTGTCAATGATCATGACGAATACACTCGCACAGCACACATGTTGAGATCAGAAAAATACTTGTATGTTTGCTCTCATCTTCTACCATGTTAGAGACAGAGTCTCTTTGTTTTCCATGCTGCAAATGCAGTGGTATCTGGTCTGGGAGCTTCCACATGATTTTTCTGTATTAATCTACCATTTCACCACAGAGATGTCAAGATTATAGATGTATACTACCATGTCAAACTTTATATGGGTTCTAGGATTTGAACTCAGGTCCTCTTGCTTCTGTGGCAAGTACTTTAAAACCTAAGGCATCTACCCAACTATTCTGATACAACTTCTTCCAGATGGAAATATTCCCTTCTAGAGGGAAAAGGGGTGCCTCATAAGACTCAAGAAGAAAACAACTCACAAGTCTCAGAAAGACCCTGGAACCAAAATAATTCACAGGGTCCCATCCCAAGGTTATTGAAGCAATAACCAACTAATGGGGGGGGGCACTCTATTTATCACGGACTCTCTGGCCAGCCAATCTGCCTGAAAATCACATGTATAATTCTAGGGATGCAGCTTCTGTGAGACATAGTTCAGGCAGGGGTGGAATTTTCAATGTTTAGCTTCCTTTGAGTGGTTCACGTTCCTGACAGTAACCCCAATAAACTCATTGGTTTACCAACTTGGACAACTGGATATGTTATTTTAATATGCCATTGGTTTTCTATCTGCAGTGAATAGACACTTATTCATAGCTCCCCATGTAGCATTCACCAAAGATGAGCTCTATAAGATGTTCCTTGAGAGGATTTAAAAAGAATCTAAGACACCGGCCTGCTCCAGTTCTGTAAGCACAATCTTTTAAACTGAGATACCTAAGATACAAGGGCTCTGACTGTTTGGATGTTTGAATCATGTACTACAGCAGGTCACAAATGTTAGCAGGTATAAAATTTATCCACAGGTCCTGTAACACACAGATTATTGAGTGACATCTCTGGAATCCTGGTCCAGCACACTTGAATTTGCTTATGCGACGAGTTCTCATCTAGGATGCTCACATGGCTGGACTAAGGACCACATATAGATCATTGACTGAGAAGGCCTTTCCTCATTACAACATAGAAAGGTGCACTTTCTTCTTCATGCCTGTATTGTACACATTTTTATGCTGAAATGCAACCAAATACATACAGGAAAAATAATATTATTTGTGTAATTTTACCCAATTTATTCAATAGAGTAGAAAATTGGGAAGTTTTACCTATGGATTTTATATAATATTTTTTTTGTTTTCTTGGGTTTTTACCAATTCTGCATATTGAACATCTAGTCTGCTTCCCATCAGTGAGAAAATGTAGAAAGTTCTTGAGAGTACTGGGAGTGGGGTCAGATGTCTCAGTAAGAAAAGCACTTGTCTTGCAAGCATAAGGACCTAAGGCTCATGTCCAGAATTCTCAAGAAAATGCTGGTTATGGCAATGTGAGTTTGTAGTCTCGGTGCTGGGAAGCCTGAGACAGGAGGATGCCTGGAGATTGCTAACCACCAGCCTAAGGAGGCCCTGCCTTAAAGAGGAAGGTAATGGTGCTCCTGATGAGGATATCAGAGGTTAGCCTCCATCCTCTATATGAATGTATACACACACACACACACACACACACACACACACACACGACAAAAAACATGTTTAAAAAGTAGAAACCGATTTTTTTCCGGAGTTTCCAACATGGTGGCACAGTGTGCACTGTAACGGAGAGGCAGAGACCTAACCCAGTCACAGCAAAGCAATTAGGAGCCAAGACTGCCTGCAAACAGAGCCCGGGACAGTGTGTTCTCCACAAATACTGGGGCGGGTGGGTCACTCACCCTAGCACCCAAGCATCTGAGGCAGTCAGCAACAGGCGCACTGAGGCCGGCATCTGTTGTGGGTGGAGCTCCCTGCCTGCATAGTCAGCCCAGCTGGGGAGCCAGAACGACTGGGTCAGTGAGAGGAGAACACAGACCCAACCACAGCTCTACCTGACTTTCTGAGGAGACCTGTCAGCTCCCAGGTCCTCAGAGGCTAGCCCTCTCCCCACTCCAATCCCCTCTATATTGGTCCAATTGGGTCACAAGCAGTTGAGGAGAGCAGCAGCCACCCTCCTCTCCGAGAGCCAGTCAGTCTATTACAGGAATCTGCCCGCCATCTGGAGGTAAACACCAGGATCTCAGGATCAGCCAACCCCCAGGGCAGGGAGTTTTCCTGAGCACCAAGGTCAGGTAACAAAAGAAACAAACAGATAACACCTGGGTCCATATGATGACAAAAGGTCAGCGCAAGAACATGGTAAAAAAAACCCCAAAACAATAGGATGTCTCCAGATCCTAGCAATAATGCTACAGACAATTCTGGACAGCTGAACCCAATTGAAGCAAAGGAAAATGACCTTAATCCTAGGCTTATACTAATAATAGAAGGCCTAAGGGAGGAAATCAAATACCTCAGAGAGCAACAACAAAGTACTGCAAAGGAGGTGATGGAAATGAATAAAGCGCTTAAAGGAATGGAAGACCTGAAAAGGGAAGTTGAAGCAATGAAGAAAATCCAATCTGAGACATCCATAGAACTGGAAAACCTTAAGAAAAGAATCGGAACTACAGACACTAGCATCACCAACAGAATACAAGAGATGGAAGAAAGAATTTCAGGCTCAGAGGATAAAATTGAAGAAATGGATACATCTGTCAAAGAAAATGTCAAATCTAAAAAAGTCCTGACACAAAACCTTCAGGAAATCAAGGACACAATGAAAAGATGGAATCTCAGAATAATAGGAATAGAAGAAAGAGAAGAGTCCCACCTCCATGGACCAGAAAATATCTTCAACAAAATCATTGAAGAGAATTTCCCAAATCTAAAAAAAGAGATGCCTATAACTGTACAAGAAGCTTAGAGAACCCCAAATAGATTAGAACAGAAAAGAAAATCTTCCCGCCACATAATAATCAAAACACTAAATGTACAGAACAAAGAAAGAATTTTAAAAGCTGCTAGGGAAAAGGGTCAAGTAACATATAATGGCAAACCTATCAGAATCACACCTGACTTTTCTTCAGAGACTCTAAAAGCCAGAAGGGCCTGGACAGACATCTTGCAGACCCTAAAAAACCACAAATGCCAGGCCAGACTACTATTCCCTGCAAAATTGTCAATCAACATAGATGGAGAAAACAAGATATTCCATGACAAAGCTAAATTCAAACAATATCTATACACAAATCCAGCTCTACAGAAGATGTTAGAAGGAAAACTTCAACCCAAAGACGTTAACTACACACAAGAAAGCACAGGAAGCAAATAGCATGCCTGCAGCAAAAACAAAAGGAAAGAAGCTCACTCACACACTATTTCTACCAACATCAAGATGGCAGGAAGTAACAATCACTGGTCATTAATATCTCTCAACATCAATGGACTCAATTCCCCAATAAAAAGGCACAGGCTAGCAGAATGGATGCGAAAACAGAATCCCACGTTCTGCTGTTTACAAGAAACACACCTCAGCAAAAAAGATAGACATTATCTCCAAGTAAAGGGCTGGAAAAAGATATACCAAGCAAATGGACCCAAGAAAAAAGCTGGAGTAGCAATTCTAGTATGCAACAAATTGGATTTTCAACCAACATTAATCAAAAGAGATGGGGAAGGACACTATATACTCATCAAAGGAAAAATCCACCAAGATGAAATTTCAATACTAAACATCTATGCCCCAAATGTAAGACCACCCAGATTCATTAAAGAAACACTACTGAAGCTCAAATCCCACATTGAACCTCACACATTAATAGTGGGAGACTTCAACACACCACTCTCACCACTGGACAGATCAACAATGCAGAAACAAAAAAGAGAAATAATGAACCTCACAGATGTCATGAATCAAATGGACCTAATTGATATCTACAGAACATTTCACCCCAAAACAAAAGAATACACTTTCTTCTCGGCACCTCACGGAACCTTCTCCAAAATCGACCATATAGTCGGTCACAAAGCAAGCCTCAACAGATACAGGAAAATTGAAATCACTCCTTGTAACTTATCAGACCATCATGGAATAAAGCTAGGCTTCAACAGTAACAAAAACAACAGAGTGCTTGCAAAAGCATGGAAACTGAACAACTCTCTCCTCAATGACCTCTGGGTCAGGGAAGAAATAAAAAAAGAAATTAAAGTCTTCTTAGAACTCAATGAAAATGAAGGCACAACATACCCAAACTTATGGGACACATTGAAAGCAGTGCTAAGAGGAAAGTTTATAGCTCTAAGTGCCTTCAAAAAGAAACTGGAGAATTCCTATACTAGCCACCTAAAAGAACACCTGAAAGAGCTAGAACAAAAAGAAGCAAACACTCCCAAGAGGAGCAGACGAGAGGAAATTATCAAACTCAGGGCTGAAATCAACAACTTAGAAACAAAAAGAACAATACAAAGAATCGACAAAACCAAGAGCTGGTTCTTTGAGAAAATCAACAAAATAGACAAGCCCTTAGCTAAACTAACTAAAAGGCAGAGGGAAAATACCCAAATCAACAAAATCAGAAATGAAAAGGGGGAAATAACAACAGACATTGAGGAAATCCAAAGAATCGTTAGGTCCTACTTCAAAAACTTGTACTCCACAAAATTGGAAAATCTAAATGAAATGGACAATTTTCTTGATAGATTCCACCTACCAAGGTTAAATCAAGAACAGGTAAACAAATTAAACAGTCCTATAACCCTTAAGGAAATAGAAGAAGTCATTAGACGTCTTCCAACCAAAAAAAGCCCAGGCCCAGATGGTTTCAGCACAGAATTCTACCAGACATTCAAAGAAGAGCTAACACCAATATTCTTCAAACTCTTCCACAACATAGAAACAGAAGGAATACTGCCAAACACATTCTATGAGGCCACAGTTACCCTGATACCTAAACCTCACAAAGACCCAACGGAGAAAGAAAATTTCAGACCAATTTCCCTTATGAACATGGATGCAAAGATACTTAATAAAATACTTGCAAACCGGATCCAAGATCACATCAAAAGTATCATACACCATGATCAAGTAGGATTCATCCCAGGGATGCAGGGGTGGTTCAACATTAGAAAATCCATCAATGTAATCCACCACATAAACAAGCTGAAAGAAAAGAACCACATGATCATCTCATTGGATGCTGAAAAAGCTTTTGACAAAATACAGCACCCTTTCATGATAAAAGTCTTAGAGAGATCAGGCATACAAGGACCATACTTAAAAATAATAAAAGCAATTTACAGCAAGCCAATAGCCAACATCAAACTAAATGGAGAGAAACTTAAAGCATTTCCTCTAAAATCAGGGACAAGGCAAGGCTGCCCACTCTCTCCATATCTCTTCAACATAGTACTTGAAGTTTTAGCTAGAGCAATAAGACAACTAAAAGAGATCAAGGGAATACAAATTGGAAAGGAAGAAGTCAAAGTATCCCTATTTGCAGATGATATGATAGTATACATCAGTGACCCCAAAAATTCCACCAGAGAACTTCTACAGCTGATAAACTCCTTCAGCAAGGTGGCCGGATACAAAATCAATTCAAAAAAATCAGTAGCCCTTCTTTACACAAAAGATAAATGGGCTGAGAAAGAAATAAGGGAATCAACACCCTTCACAATAGCCACAAATAATATAAAATACCTTGGGGTAACTCTAACCAAGCAAGTGAAAGACCTGTATGATAAGAACTTCAAGACCCTGAAGAAAGAAATTGAAGAAGATATCAGGAGATGGAAAGATCTCCCTTGTTCATGGATAGGTAGGATCAACATAATAAAAATGGCAATCTTACCAAAAGCAATATACAGATTCAATGCAATTCCTATCCAAATACCAACTCAATTTTTTACAGATCTGGAAAAAACAATTCTCAACTTCATATGGAATAACAAAAGACCCAGAATAGCTAAATCAATCATGTACAATAACAGAACATCTGGAGGTATCACCATCCCGGATTTCAAGCTGTACTACAGGGCAATAGTAATAAAAACAGCATGGTACTGGTATAGAAACAGACCAGTTGACCAATGGAATCGAATTGAAGACCCAGAAATAAACCCACACATCTATGGTCACTTAATTTTTGATAAAGAAGCCAAAAAACATACAATGGAAAAAGGAAAGCATCTTCAATAAATGGTGCTGGTCTAACTGGATGTCAACATGTAGAAGAATGCAAATAGATCCATACTTATCACCCTGTACAAAACTTAAGTCTAAGTGGATCAAGGACCTCAACATAAATCCAGACACACTAACATTAATAGAAGAGAAAGTGGGAAAAAGCCTTGAAATCATTGGCACTAGTAGCAACTTCCTGAATAGAACACCAATAGCTCAGGAACTAAAACAAACAATCAATAAATGGGACCTTATAAAATTGAAAAGCTTCTGTAAGGCAAAGGACACTGTCCTTAGAACAAAACAGCAGCCTACAGAGTGGGAAAGGATCTTCACCAACCCAACATCTGACAGAGGGCTAATATCCAAAATATATAAAGAACTGAAGAAATTAAACACCAAAAAATCAAATAACCCCATCAATAAATGGGGTACAGAGCTAAACCGAGAATTCACAGAAGAGGAATCTCTAAAGGCTGAGAGGCATTTGAGGAAATGTTCAACATCTTTGGTTATCAGGGAAATGCAACTTAAAACAACTCTGAGATTCCATCTCACACCTGTCAGAATGGCTAAGATCAAAAACTCAAATGATAGCACATGCTGGCAAGGATGTGGAGAAAGGGGAACACTCCCCCATTGCTGGTGGGACTGCAAACTTGTGCAACCACTTTGGAAATCAATCTGGAGATATCTTAGAAAATTGGGAATAAATCTACCTCAAGACCCAGCCATACCCCTCTTGGGCATATATCCAAAAGATCTGAAAAGAAACCAAAAGGACATTGCCTCAACAATGTTCATAGCAGCTTTATTTGTAATAGCCAGAAACTGGAAACAACCCAGATGTCCATCAACTGAAGAATGGATAAAAAAACTGTGGTACATATACACAATGGAATACTACACAGCTATCAGAAATGAGAAAATCATGCAATTCAAAACCAAATGGATGGAACTAGAAAAGCTCATCCTAAGTGAGCTGACGCAGTCCCAGAAAGATAAACATGGTATGTATTCCCTTACAAATGGATATTAACCATACATCAGAGGATAACTATCCTACAACCCACACACCCAAATAGACAGGAACCTAGCATATCTATCCTAGGAAAAATTCTACCCACCAGTGAGTCATGGAATCTGCTGCAGGTTAGTGGAACCCCACACCCTAGATGGTGTGCCTTATCAAGCTCCAGTACGAGTGTAAGCTCTTGGGCCTCACATGACGCAAGATCTGAGGGAGTATGATATGTGAGGACCCACCTCACCTGAGGAGAAGGAGAGTACCAAGTAGAGGAACAAGGAGGGAGGGAGGGAGGAAGGGAGGGAGGGAGGGAAGGAGAGAGGGAGGGAAGGAGAGATGAAGGGAGGGGCCAAGAGGGGAGGAGGGAGGAAACTATGTTCTAGAAATAAATAATACTATTTTAAGAAAAGAATTAATAAGCTTAAAAATATAATAAAAATACAATATAAAATTTTCAAACTATAATTTACCTTACTGGCATGAAAAGAAAAAGGCCTTAATTTCAGATTAGAATGTTAGACTGCAGGTGGCTACAGAGATTACACAAACTTGTTAGCAGCTTAAAAGTTTTTTTTGTTTTTTGTTTTTTTTTGTAGAGGTATAGGTTATTTCCATGGTTTGGCATTAAAAAGCAGGTAACAGGTTTAAAACACTGTAAATAAATTAAAGGTGACAGCTGTTCAACCTGGTTTTACAAACCTCCAAGTGTTGAAAAAAACTTAGAGCTAAGGTAAAATAATGCATGGAGTTAGCACATGCCGTTACCTCCAGTAGAGACAGGAGGATCACTATAGAGTTAGTTGTCTTATAAAATCTAGAGTTACAAGAAACAGGGTGGTGATGGTGCACACCCTTAGTCACATCATTGGGGAAGAATACACCCTTAATTCCAACACACTAGAGACAGAAACAGGCAGATCTCAGAGCTCAAGGCCACCTGATACAAAACAAGCTCTAAGCAGAGAAAAACTTTGATCCAGGAGTGGAGGAGCACATCTTTAATCCCATCAGTTGGAAACCACATGTCTTTGATCCCAAAATTTAGAATGCAGAGACAGGCACATAGGATTTGGAAAGATTTAAGTTTAAAAGCTACTTACAAAAGGCAGGCTGCAATTCAAACAAATTGTCCTTTGAGATCTCAAAATATATACACTAAAGGTTTGTTTAGCTCCAAAATATCAAAATAATTTCTTCTTTAATCCGGATTGAAAGGTAATACTTTATATATTATCAAAAAAACAAATTTGCTCCAGGAAAAATATTACCTGACCCCCCCAAAAAAAGGTAATTGTCCCAGAGTTAGGTTTAGGGCAGGGCTCTGTTCTTATCTTTCCAGGAGATTTAAAGCATCCATTCAAGGAATCCAGGGACAACTGGACAACGGAAACCTCAGCAGAAAACAGATCAGACACCAAAGAAGACGAGTGGCCCAGATGATCCAGCCTTGCAGACTTCTTCAATAGCAGTTTCCTCAAAAGTCTATAACCACAACAACTCAAAATCGCTAAGATCGTTCAGCTCCACAGACTACTCCAGCCAGATCTTCAGTAAAGTTCTGAAGATCAGCTTCTGTCTATGAACTTCGTAGGACATCTAAATAGCTGAGCACAAAGGGACTGAACATCAAATGATTCTATTAACATTTTTAACCATTTTTCCATTCTTATTTGGGCCCCAAACAGGTTTACTACGTCCCAAATCAGCAGGAAGTCATTTTAAGAGAACAACGTCCCATCCCCAGAAGGTGGGGAGGGTGTTCGCCCCCTTTGGTTATTTGATAGATAACAGAAAATTTTGTTATTTAGGGGAAAAGACTACAAGCTGTTAAATGGTCTTGTTAAATGGGTTTTGGAGGTTAGACCCAGGGACTTCTCTCTTTTGCTTTTCTGTATCCTCCTTTCTCTCCTATATAGGAGTGAACAGACTTGAGAAAAATGGGACATAGACATAGTATAGGAAAGAACAAGAAAAAAGGACAGATTATTGAATATAGCTTTATACCTTTGTATACTGATACAAAATTAATATTATATTTGGCTAAATTGGTATTGATCATTGTATATTAATGCAAATTTAAGATTGTATAGGGCTACATCGGTATTGATCTTTGCATATTGATACAAAATTAAGATTATATTTGGCCACAATGGTATTGACCCTAGTATATTAATGTAAAATTAAGATTGTATTGGGCTACATCAGTACTGATCTTTGTATATTGATACAAAATTAAGATTATATTTGGCCACATTGGTATTGATCTTTGTATATTGATACAAAATTAAGGGTAACGCTTCTTAAAGGTATTGTTTGTAGTAATATTTAAAAATGAAATGTCAAGTTTTGACCTCTCGCTACCAACCGACATAAACTGTTTAGGATAATTAAGAAACGGAAACTAATAGTCATGAAAACGTGTCATTTTGTTAGTTACTATGACAGTCTATCACAGTTATTTTCTAAGCTACTCAGAAATCAAGTTGCTAAGAGACAAGCAATATTTGCTTATCTAAATATAAGAGATAGATAGGGCATCTTCAAAAACCTCAAGAGATCTGCAGAATATGGCATTCAAAGATGTTTTCTTAACTTAAGATTTTTTGATATCAAGACATGTCAGCTCCTGACAGCACCCCCTATATTACTCCAAGTAGAAGATGAGCATCGAAGAATCTCCAGTGGGAGATGATTAAATTGGTGGTAAGCCATTCTCTTGGCAAGGAAAACCACTTGCTTCAACTGTAGACAGACTTCTGTCCAAAAAGGACAAAACTTGGAAGCAGGTAAGTCGACAGCCTAGCTCTGCCAAGACAGGGTAGGTAAGTCCTTCATAATTCCTGCTCTACAACCAGTGTCTGTCAGAGAAATGGGGCCAAATGGCTGAAGATTGATGCTGTAATGTATGGAGAGAAAATGGGAACTGTCCAGGCAGCCACTGGTATGTCATTTTTTAGTTTTGGAAGCTGCAGGCCCTGCACTTCCTATATAATCAGATATATTCATCCCTCTCAGGTCTCTGAGGTGGTTGAAGAATAGATACCTAGAGTCTCATAGTTAAATTTTGAGTTGTTTAGGAATCAAGAGGGTGTTCTGGATCTAAGAAGATATTTTTAAAATTATGAGGCAAGTTAGTATGAAAGCTGAGTTAGATATAGAACATTAAACTGATGGAGATGGTTAGATAGTAGAATGTTAAAGTCAGGTGCCAAATACATATGGACTGGACATTGGGAATGTATGCTAAGCCATATAACTCTTATAATCGTGGCCTATTTATTTCTGTTGTTTTGTATTGTATTTATAGTTATAAGAAAAAGAACCATTATTTGGACTGAAAGGGAGAGCTGTTGGGGGGAAAATAAATACCTTAAACTAAAAAAAAAAGAAGGGAAGAGGATGGTGGGGCTGAGGGGGAGGAGGGTGGAAGGGTGGGACTGGAGGGGGGAGTAGGGAGGGGATTGTGATTGAGATGTAACTTGAAGAAATAAAAAATAAATTATATCTTCTGTTCATGGAAAAAAAAAGTAGAAACCAAAAATTTCAAGGTATACATTACTTTTTAAAATATTACAGTTTTTTGAGCATTATTTTACAATATATGATATGCCTGAAGGTAGAAAAATGCAAGAATATATAAATACTGGTAACCATTTGTTTAAAATTATGTTTTACTTTATTTTTATAATATTTTGAAATTACATCATTTATTCCTTTCCCTTTCCTTTCTTCAGTCCCTCCTATACTCTCCTGTTCTCTCTCAAATTCATGGCCTCTTCTTTGTTTTTACCTATATATTTTTTCCTAAAAAATATAAATAAAACTCCTCAAATTCCTGCACCTAAGGTTCAGGGATCATTGTGGAAAAGGGCAGAGAGATCTTAGGAGCCAGCGGAACCAGATGTTTGCTGTGAGGTTGTATCTCTAGAAAGATGAAGAATTTTCAATTGAGCGTCATGGACTTCACCAGAAGAAAGAAAATATAAAGTCAATGGGTTTTGAAATTTAACTCTTCGGTTCAATCTTTGGATTCTGAGCAAGTAACTCATGCCAAAACAAGAGCTCATGGGGCTTCAAAAGTTCTAGATTATTTGATACCAAAACCACGATAACAAAAGACTAGAAGTGTTAGGTTGTTGCTGTCTTCTGCCACTTCCCTCCCTGACTCTGTCCTTCCTGCTATTCATAATAAAGACTTCGGAGCTCTCGCCTGATGCAGTGTCTGGTTAGGATGATTATTTTAAGAGACTCCATTCACATTCAAGAAGTTTGTGTAAGCCTCAGGTCAGATCTCAGTGTCCTGAGATTATGTGAATAGTAAGGAATGCTTATTAGGTTTCTACTTTTCCTGTAACTGTGAGTTTACTGAAACTGATGGACATAATAGAATCCTCATGCAGAAATGACTGTGTTGATGGTAAAAACCAGGAGTATGCAGGGTATTGGGAGCAAATTTATGTCGGTTCAACAATTAACAGATCACTACAGCTGTCTGTGCATCAAGGTTTGTTCACTGGAACAAAAGGTCATCGGTGAATTTTTACTTGTCTTTAATTTTCCAGTTTGGAGGGCACAGTGACCCTTTGAGACATAACATGAGCCCACCATGTTCTTACATATATCTGGTCCTGGTCATTCTCATGTTCAAACCCAACTGACTGATAACAACAGCCAGAACAGTTGTATATGTGCCTACACTTTCCAAGGTCTGGTCTAGGTTTTGTTGTTGTTATTGGTGGTGGTGTTTGAGATAGCATTTCATGTAACCCAGGTTGTTCATGAACTCAGGACATAGCTAAATCTGTCTTTGAATGCCTGGGGGTCCTGTCTTCCCTTCCAGAGTGCTAGGATTGCAGATATGTATGACAATGACTGAATGTTTCATCACATAGACATAGAACCATAGTATGTGACTGGAGATCTTTAATACACTTAAGTCTATTGTTTGTGCTATTAACAGAGATTCATGGTGTGTGGAGACCCTGATACTCTGTGAGTGGAGAAATATTTGGCATTGCAGGAGACATAATTCTAGGGAGAGGGTAGAATTAGATGCTATGCAGACCTGGATCAGCATCAGTGTTATGTTGATTTTAGACAGCACCAGGTGACACCTGTACCTCGAAAGGCTTTTGGAAAATGACACAGTCAAAAAAAAGTCTATATAAATACATTAAAATATTAGGTAAAATGACGCAAATGGGTCTTCCTTTCCTCCCTTTCTTTGTGAGGCAAGGTCTTAATATGTAGCCCAAGCTATCCTTGAGCTACCTGCTGATCCTCCTGCGTCAGCCTTTTGAGTACGGGGTTTATATGTATACCCTACCAGGCTAAGCTACAAACAGAGTTAATTACACAATGACCTGACAAGTCTCCCAAGATTATGAAGGACAAGTAAGGGATGAAATACACCTGAGACTCAGAAAGTAACCTCTGTTCCTCTGTTTCCTTTGGCAGCACTCCACATACAATAAGACAGTTTATAAGAGAATAAATATAAAAAGGTAGGTAAGCACAGGCACTCGTGTCTGATTAGTCATCAGTCTATGAAGTATGACATAAAGAACAAAGCATGGGGCTCCAGACATGGCTCAGTTGTTAAGAGTATTGAGTGTTCTTCCTGAGCAGCCAGACTTTATTCCCAGCACCCACATGGAAGCTCATAACTGTTTGTAACTCCAGTTCCAGAGACTCTGACAACCTCTTCTGACCTCCATGGACATCAGGAGTATACATGGTGCACAGACATATACACAGGCAAAACACCAATACACTTAAAAATAAGTAAATATGATTTATTAGAAATTAATTTTTAAAAAGAATCCGGTTTAAAAGTTTTTTAAATGAATGAGATACCATGAAAAATATGAGTAGAACAAAACAGAATTTCCATAATTAAATACGTAGGCATATATATATATTACACAAGTGTCTAAGAACACACACACACATTCCAATAAACATTTATGTACTAAAATTTATAAAAGTATAAAATCTTCAGTGGTGTGAAAGATAAAATTTAGGAAATTGTCCAAAGAAATAAATCAAGATTATTTTATGAAAAACATTAAGAAAAGCCCAGAAAAGGGCATAATAATACCTCTAAAATTAACATTCACCTTCTGAGAGTCTCATGAGAAGAAAATACAGAGAATGACAGAAAAGAACATTGAAACAGGAAAGGGCATGTACTGTTCAAGAGTTGAGGAAAGTGAGAAATCAAATTTGTATGGCAAAATAGATCCCAAGCATGAGAAATAAGATAATCTACCTTGGTGGGAAAAAGAGAGAATACTAAAGAAAATGAAAACTTGAAAGACAGGAAGTAAATGAATCAACTAATAGAAATAATATAGAAGAATTTCAAATAGCAAAAAAAGAAGATAAAAGAAAAAAAACAGTACCTTCAAAGTGTGAGAAATGTCAGCAGCCAGTCTCATGACTATAAATGAGAAAATACTGAAGAACATTCTCCACTAAATCAAAGTCCCAAAACTCTATATATTTTCCTTTTATTATATGTCTTTCTCTAACCTTAATAATTCAAGAGAAATCCTCTTATTTCTATAATGACAAAGTTCTTAAATATCATATTACACAGTCAAATCTCATACTGTGCCAAAATACTTTATCTTCTAAATTTTGTGTTGTATGACCAAGCTAGTTTTATCCTAGGACAGAAATATAAAAAGAGTATTGTATCACAAAATTCTTTAAATATCTATCTATGTGGTGTAAGACTCCCTTTAATTTAAATCGTGTGTCTTGGTCATTTTATAGATTACATATATTGGAAATTAAACCAGTCATGATGTTTAACACAAACCAGGTACATTTTGTATTGAAATCATAAGTATATATAAATATCTCCGTGTGACAGTATCATCACATGAACTGAGGAGAATATGGGCTTTGTCTCATGATCTGTGTGGTTACTGGTGTAATTTATCAGATTTTTGGATGCAGAGTTTCACAAAACACAGTCCATTTGCTGGCCTGTGACTTTACAATCCACATCCCTGATAATCACATTGTTGGTACCTGTTCAGTCGCTTGTGGCCATGGATTGAGGGTCTTCATATCTTGGAATCGTCTGAAAATGGTATCTCTTGGCATGGTGACCTTCCTAACATGACCAGTTTCTCTCAGAGTCTGAGGGAGGAGGATAGCTCAGTAACTTAGTTGTAATCTTAGTGACTTTAGTATAATAACGCCCCTTCCATTTTTGCCATGTTCTAATGATTAGAAGCAGGTCACGGGTATCATTCACAGTAAGGAAGTCAGAGCTTCACAAAGCACATGTATGCAGAAGGAGGCTGAAAATGTGGCTCAGCTTGTAGCTTAACTTGCACAACACCCGAGTTTGAGTCAATGCCTCGTAAACCTGAGCATGGTGTGGACACTTGTAATCACAATACTTAGGAAGAGGAGGCAGGGAGACCAGGAGTTCAAGGTCATCTTCAGCAACACAGAAAATTCAAAGCTAGTCTGGGATGAATACACGTGATCACCAATCCAAAAAAATTAAAAAGGGAGAGTATGTCAACTACACTTGTATTTATGTGTTTAAAATATTTGGTGGTTTTATAGGGATTAGAACAAAATTCATTTTCTTCTCTTTTTTATCTTTTATTTTTAACTAACATTTGTCCTGCAATAGAGCTGGGTCTCTGAATTCCTCCTGAGCTGGACTAGCTGTCCTGCAAGGGTAATTCTGATCATGGCCAGTGGGACACATCCTGGCACGGATAAAGATATTGAGTGCCATTCTGATTGGACGATGCCATTAGGAACTTTGGAGTGAATGGCGTTCTCTTATAACTAAAGTCATTTAAATAGTAAAATTTTATAGAGAAAAAACCCTCCAACCAATGAGTCTGGATAGACACCTCAGTGATTAAGAATGCTTGCTACTCTTGTAGAGAACTCAAGTCTCAAGCACCCAAGTCAGTTAGTTCACAACTGCCCATAAAGCCAGCTCTTGGAGATCCAAAGGCCTCTTTTGGCCTCCACAAGCACCTGTATACCAGTGGCACACACACACACACACACACACACACACACACACACACACACACACTTAAAAAAATACAACCCAAAGAGCCCAAAGAGCAGTACTCAGGATATGTATTGTAGTGAAGCCTCAACTAACACAGCACTAAAAGATGAATCTATATATCCCATTGAATGCAATTAACTCAAGTTGGATCCGACAAGACTGACAATTAAATTCCCTTGGACACTGCTCTTGGATTTTGTGATTGTACATCTACAGAATAAATTTTTCAGGACAATTTATTATTCATGTCTACTCTGTTGTCTTTGGGACAAGTGTCAAACAATCAGAGCTCATTAATGGAGACAACTTCTTGGAACTTCCACAAAACACTCAGAAATTGCTGTGTCCATTCAGAAGGTGGCACGGTTCTCACTGCAACCAATCCATGGTGTTTAAGATATGGATTAAGACCACTGTTTAAATAAGGTGACTTTCCAAATTAATATACATTCTTTTTCTTCTTGAATTGAATCGCAATTACTGAGAGCTTAGAAATATAATATGGAGAACGCTTAGATATATCTTTAAAGTTAATTTAATTTAACTAAAGAAATCGTATTTTACTTCAAACCAACTTTGTTGTAAGAAATGTGTTTATACTCCAGATTGTATTTGGTTACAACAGGTAATTGTCAAGATGGCTCCTTTCTGAAATAAGAGGGTTTGACAGAGAGATCAAGTATTGAATGAGAATCCTGCAGTCTTGGGTGTTGTTTCCCTCCTTGTGTATGTATATATATATATATATATATATTGTGTGAAGGTATGGTGCTTGTCCACATGTATATAAGTATGTAAAGGCCAGAGGCAAATGTTCAATGTCTTTTTCAATTGTTCTCTGCCATTGTTCCTTGATTCATTCTCTCACTGACCTTGAAGCTCACTGATTCAGCTACAATGGCTGGTTGGAGAGCCCAGGAACTCTCCTGTCTCTGCCTACTGGGTGTTGTAATCCAAGAGCATGCCACAGCTCCCAGTGTTTATGTGGGTGCTGGGCATCAAACTCAGCTTCTCATGCTTGTGTGGCAAATATTTTATATACTGGGACATCTCCCTAGTCCTGTGTTTTTAGCTTTTGAGGCATATTTCCATTCCATAAACAGTTCAGAAGGGTTTGTTACTGTTTAAACTTGAAATGTTCTCCATGGGCTCATGGGTTTAAATACTTGGTCACAGCTGGTGGTCCATTTGGAAAGGTTTTGGAACCCTTGGGAGGTAAAGTCTGGCTGAAGAAAGTAGACTCCAAAGGGGTGATCTGAGGATTCAGAGCCTGGCCTTACTTGCTGTTTATTTATACCTGTTTGCAGGAGATACAATGTGACCAGCCAGCCCCCTGTCTCTGTCTCCATGCCTTTGGTGCCTGCTGCTATCTTTCCCACCTTGAGGAACTATATTTCTCTGGAATGTTTTTAAAAAACGAAATAAAGGAAAAGAAACTTTCTCATGTAAGTTTCCTTTGTCAGGGTATTTTATCAAGCAACCGGAAAAGAAACTGAGACAGCCTGGCCACAGTAGTCCTGGCCCAGTCTCCAAGTGTAGATATAGATACATCTCTACACATCTACAGTCTTAAGTATTCACCCTCAGTACTTTTAACAACCTATTCCTAATTAACAGGAAGTGTCGCTATCTTGGCTTGTCAGCAAGATTCAGCCATCAATGCATTAAGGATGCCTGCATTAAGAAATTCAGCTAGTCCAGACTTGATGATAAAATGCAGTGTGTTCCAGAGAATGTAAGTGTTTAATATGGTAAAAGGTAGCTGTCTGAGACAGATCTGCTTTTCATCCCTCCAGCTTCATTCATCCAGCAGCTAAATTTATATGTATTTTTAAAAATCTCCAATATAAAAGTACATATATAATATATATAACATATATATTACATAATATATATCCATTTCTTGCTTTGTTATTATTTTCTTATTTTCCATTGCTTTATGGATAAATTTATCACTTTTTTAAATGGTTTATATGGTCATGAAAATGTATCCTCCCGCACATCCTGTATCTGTTATGTTAGTCACTCTGGAACTTTCCAAAGCTCCTCAAAACACTGTGTTCTACCACCCTCCCTCCCTCCCCTCCTTCTTCTTTCCTTCCTTTTGACAGAGGCTTACCATGTAGCTCTCATTATCCTTGAAAATGTTTGTAGCCCTGGCTAGCCTCAAAACTACGACCTTTTTGCCTCAACCTTCCAAGTGTTAGGACTGCAGGCATGAGACATGATGTACTCTCTGCCCCTTATCGGAAACACTGACTATTCTACCTTCACGTACAGATTCTATTGCCTTGGCTAATTTCATTTCACTCAGGTTAATTTTCACTTACTCCATAGAGTCTTCCTTGATTTTTGAAATAAGACTTAGTATTTTAAAGCCTCATGTACCTCTTTTCACTAGCAATTAACATAATTTTATTTTCTGAGAGTCTGTGTGAATTTATGGCTAATGGCAGTCTGTCCCATTAGATATTTAAGCCACAGGAGGCTGGTATCTATTTTGTCTATCATTTTTTCCTCCATTTTTCTTGTGTGAGTGTATGGTGTGTGTGCATATGTACACATAATTTTGCATGCATGGGAACATGCATGAGTGGTTGTACATACACCTATATAAGTGTACATGTGGAGAGCTGAGATTGATACCAGAAATCATCTTTGATAGCTCTTTCTTCTGATTCACTGAGGCAGGATCTCTCAATCAAACCCAGAGCTCTCTGATATGGCTGGTCTTGCCAGTCAGCGGGCTTTAGGGATTCACTGCAGGTGAAGCTGGAAGTGTAGGTGGACCTCCGTACATATCTGACCTCTCTGTGAGTTTCTGGGGAGCCCAACTGTCCTCACAGTTCACAGCACTTTAAAAGGTGAGCCATTCTTCAACACTTGCTCCTCATTTCTTGAGCCACATCTCATCATAATGACTCAGTTAGTCTCTATGATTGAGTTAATTTATCACACTTTTAACATTCCCTCCAACTGCTGCCACCAACCGCAGCTGGTTAGGTGATTCTGAGAAGCTGTCCTGTTTTCACTGTGACAAAGGGCTTCCTGTGATATAAAAGGAAGGCTTGGGTGGGCTCAAGGATCAAAAGGTCTTTGTTTCCATGATGAAAATTACAGCTTGCCTGATTAGTCTTTGTCATCCCTTAATGACCAGGAACAAGACAACCAAAAAGAAAGAACAATTAGGTGTAGGAGGACATAATGGCCCCAGATCAGGTTGACACCCCAGGGCTCCAAAGTCTGACATGAGACACCAACATACATTCCAAATGTGACAACAATATAAATCCTCTTATGAAAATGTCAGCATCTGAAACAGTGAGAAAAGAAAATTAATACACAAAGATAAAAATCAAGCACAAACATCTCATCATAGAGTGCCCACCCCAAAGAAGGATAAACATGCATACAAAAGGCTAAAAAAACAAAACGAGAACAACAAAAAAAGTTTCTTTACAAAAAAAAAGGAAAGCAAAAATATTTTTGTTTGGTATTTGTGTCCACTGTTGAGGAAAATTGCAAGGGTGAGCATTGAGGAAGTTCTCCCTAAACCTATCATAAATTAAAGCCCAGAAAATAAAATTTAGAGGCTTCTCCTCAAGCAAGGCTGGTTGGTATATGACTGAAATCTCAGAAATGTGGAAGGTTGAGCAGATGGAAGATTGCCACAGGTTTGAGGCCAACCTCAGCCACATAGCTAGATCCTGCCTCAAAGGAAAGGAAAACCTTCTCTTCTAAGGATGATTGAGTATTCTAAGGTCAAGACCGGAAGTATTGTCCATGTCCTTTTCTACTCTTTCTTCTCTGCTGTTTTTAGGAGTAGAAAGCCCATGAACTCACAGTAACAGGAGCACTTCAATGTCCCGTCTTGGATGAAGTAGGGACTTCTAAGACCCCACCTCATTCTGAGGAGCAACAGGCAGCTAATTGTGGCTGAGAGAGAGAGAAGCATTTCTCAGTGGTGTGACCAATCGTTCATTGTTCTTACCGCAGCAAACAATCCCTTACTCATCTCATGTAGGCAACCCTAATTAAATGCAGTTGGTACAACACACACACACACACACTGCATTGAATTAGAAGAGGAGTTTGGGAAGAAGAAAAGGGAATTAGGTAGGAGGAGGAGATAAAGTAGAGACTTAGCTCAAAGAACATTATGTATGCGTGTGTGAAATTGTGAAATAATAAATAAAATTTTAAAAATCAAAAGTATAAGAGCAGATTCAAAGGGATACCACACAGAGCACCTGGAGGAGGTATAAAACCAGACAAGAAAACACTGCTCTTAGGCCCTCCTGCAGAAGGAACTCTGATAGGAGATATCCTGAGCCTCTGTTGTCATTGCTGTAAGTAATGGCAGAAGCCATAGCTTAATGAACCTGATAAACAACACACATGGAAATCCTCAAAAATCTGTGTGTGGGAAATGAGTAACATTCGAATCCAATGAAAACTGAGAATCTTAGTGATACATTCTGCAGTAGCAATGGTGGTCAGTGAACACAGAACCAGGTATTTAAACTGCATAGTATGCACTTAAGAGTACCACGTCTTTGCACTATTAAACTAGAAACTGAAAAAGAGTGGTCTTTGCCCTCCAAACCATAAAGAAAGGGGTAGAATAATAATAATAATAAAAACAGAAGAAGATTGGTAATAATATGTGTAACAACAGAAAGAAGTGAGGTAATAATAGATAGGATGTATATAAACTCAGATGCAAATATTATTAAGCTAATAACAACTACTTCTTAAAGATTTAAAACAAAAAAACAATTACAAATTAATAGAGAAGAAAACAACATCTCTTCCCCCCCCTTTTTCCATTTATTTATTTATTTATTTATTTAATCACTTTACAGCTTGATTGCAGAACCCTCCCTTCTTTCCTCCCTGTCCCTCCCTTACATCCTCCTCCTCCCATCCCCCCTCCTGGAGAAGGGGAGGGCCCCCTTGGGTACCAACCCACCCTGGCACAGGAGGACTAAGCACTTCTCTTACTGAGCTCAGACCAGGCAGCCCAGCTATGAGAAAGGGATCCAAAAACAAGCAAAAGAGTCAGAGACAGAACCTGTTCCAATTGTTAGACCACATGAAGACCAAGCTACACATCTGCTACATAACTGTATGGGTCCCAGGTCGAGCCAACTCCATGGGAGAGACCCAACCGCTGACACTATTAATGATACTCTGCTATGCCTGCAGACAGGAGCCTAGCAAAATTGTCTTCTGAGAGGCTTCATCCAGCAGCTGATGGAAACAGATGCAGAGACCCACAGCCAAACAATAGGGAGAGCTTGGGTATTCTTGTGGAAGAGTGTGAGGAAGGATTAAGGGAGCCAGAGCGGTCAAGGACACCACAAGAAGACATGTAGAGGAAACTAACCTGGGCCCATGGGGGCTCACAGATCCTGAACCACCAACCAAAGACTATGTATGAGCTGCACCTAGGCCCCTTACACACAGAGGAAAAAAAAAACATATCTTAAGAAGTAGAAGCAGAAAATATTATCAACCAATGGTAGCATTATACAATCTGGGTATACCTTTTTTTATAAGTAGAAATTGTAAGACTGCCAAATGTTACTAAAATGTTTTTTAAAACTACTTAGCAGTCTGTTCTGCTTATAAATCTCTGAACAAGTCACAAATGAGAGGTACAGAGGGGGACTGGGGTTTAAGAGTGTTTTCTGCTCATGCAGACCCTCAGTCCATTCCGAGCACCCTCACCGGGAGGCTCACAACTGCCTGTAACTCCAGTTCCAGGAGCTCTAACTCCCTCTTCTGGCCTCCATGGGCACTGCACACACATGACCGTGTCCACTCACGTATATACAGAATTAAACAAAAAACGAAATATTAATTGAATGTACATTAGTTAAAGCAGTAAACATAGTTAAGTATTTAAAGAAACTATGAGTAACTTATCTCCTGCAAGGGGAAGGCAATTTCTAACTATGACATGAATTCCAGAAAAATATGTAAAATTGAGACAATCATTTTAAGTGTTTATACTAAGTACAGTCTTTGAAAGAGGGCTGATGGCAAGTAAAGATAACATACAAGGGTATTTTCATGTTTATAAAGTAGCAGGCTAAAAAAGTAAGCATATTTTAGAGAAATAACTTTTACAGATCATCAAGGATGGAGTCTCCCCAGAGAAGACAAAAACACAAAAGTCTATGAAGACTGAACACACTAGAAAAGGAAACTCAAATGGCAAATGATAAGGAAGGAATATATTAAATCACATTAATCTATAAATGCAAATAAAATAATTAGACATATTTTACTTGGCAAATATTTCACTACTTGCAATGATTAAAAATCTGTCCATATTTAAATGAGCCAATTAGAAAGGATATTTTGGGGACAATTTGAATGTGGATCTGGGATTTACTTATGATAAAGCATTCTGACAGTCTTAGCATTCAACAGTGGTATTGATATTTTATTAGGGATTGTTAGTAAGCCAAACACAAACTTAGGCTAGAAATGATGACCTGCCATCATTGCCAGTTTTATGATACACTTCAGAAAGAACTCGGGGGAAACCAATGGCAACATTAGTTCTGTATCTACTGGATGTGGAAGTTTTGCTATTCTTTCATCTTTGAAACATTTTCCAAATAAAGAGTTAAATAAAAATAATTGTGTCTATTATGTGGGTCCATGTATAATGAAAATAATCAGTTTCTGAAGATATTCACAAAATTGAAATCAGGTGTACATTTAAAATTTTTACTTGGTATATTTGTTGCTTCCTCATCATAATGACCAAATACCTAACAAGAAGTCAGGTAAAGAGGAAGGACTTATTTTGACTTGCAGTTTTAAAAGGGACATTGTCCATCCTTGTTGGGAGGTGCTGTACTGTTCGGACAACTTTCAAAGCACTAATATCATTTGAGGATTATGGATACTGATTTCCAAACTACCCTTCAGAGCTTCTGTTAATTTATGCTCCTGCTTATTAGAAAACAAAACAAAAATAAATCTTTAAAATATAGGGTTAAGGAAGTTGTCACCTGTGCCGATGAGTTCGATGATTTTTCTCACTTTCACTTCTATTAGATTTAGTGTGTCAGGCTTTATTGTGCAAGGTGGTAAGTATGGGTCTATTTGCATTCTTTTACATGTCGACATCCAGTTAGACTAGCACCATTTGTTGGAAGATGCTGTCCTTTTTCCATTGTATGGTTTTGGCTTCTTTGTCAAAAATTATTTGACCATAAGTATGTGGGTCTATTTGTGGATCTTCAATTTGATTCTATTGATCCACTGGTCTGTTTCTATACCAGTACCATGCTGTTTTTATTACTATTGCTCTGTAGTACAGTTTGAAATCTGGGATGGTGCTATCTCCAGATTTTTTTTTTATTGTACATGATTTATTTAGCTATTCATGGTTTTTTGTTATTCCATATGAAGTTGAGAATTGGTCTTTCCAGGTCTATAAAGAATTGTGGTGGTATTTTGATAGGAATTGCATTGAATCTGTATATTGCTTTTGGTAGGAAGGCCATTTTTATTATGTTGATCCTACCTATCCATGAGCATGGGAGATCTTTCCATCTTCTGTTATCCTCTTCAATTTCTTTCTTCAAGGACTTGAAGTTCTTGTCATAAAGGTCTTTCACTTGCTTGGTTAGAGTTACCCCCAGGTATTTTATATTGTTTGTGCCTATTGTGAAGGGTGTTGCTTCCCTAATTTCTTTCACAGCCCATTTACCTTTTGTATAAAGAAGGGCTTCTGAACAAAACACCAATAGCTTAGGCTCTAAGACCAACAATCAATAAATGGGATCTCATGAAACTGAAAAGCTTCTGTAAGGCAAAAGAAACTGTCATTCAAACAAAATGGCAACCTACAGACTGGGAAAAGATCTTTACCAACCCCACACCTGACAGAGGCCTAATATCCATAATTTATAAAAAACTCAAAAAAACTAAACACCAAGAAACCAAATACTCCAATCAAAAAATGGGGAACAGAACTAAACCCAGAAATCACAAAGGAAGAATCTCTAATGGCTGAGAGACACTTGAAGAAATGTTCTACATCCTTAATCATCAGAGAAATGCAAATCAAGAGGACCCTGAGATTCCATCTCACACCTGTGAGAATGACCAAGATCAAAAACTCAAATGACAGCTGGTGAGGGTGTGGAGAAAGGGGAACACTCCTCCATTGCTGGTGGGAGTGCAAGCTTGTACAACCACTATGGAAATCAGTGTTGCGATATCTTAGAAAACTTGGAATAGCTCTACCTCAAGACCCAGCCATACCACTTCTGGGTATACATCCAAACGATTCCTCACCAAACCACAAGGACATCTCTTTATCTATGTTCAGAGCAGCTTTATTTGTAATAGTTAGAAACTGGAAACAATCCAGATGTCCCTCAACCAAAGAATGGGTTAAAAAAAACAAAACAAACAAACAAAAAACTGTGGTACATTGGAAATTACTCAGTGATCAGAAACAAGGAACTCATGCAATTTGCAGCTAAATAAATGGAAGTAGAAAAGCTCATTCTGAGTGAGCTAACCAAGACTCAGAAAGATACATATGGCATATATTCACTTACAACCGGATTTTATCCATTTAGTACAGGATAACTATCCTACAACCAACACACCAAACAGAGCAGGAACATAGACCTTGTTGCCTGTTAGTGGGACACTAATTTGCCCTAATGAAGATGCATAGAAGCCCCCAGTGCAAGAGGAAGCTCTTAACACTCATGTGATTGTTGAACTAAGGGGAGCTGATATGTAGGGGCACCCCACTCCAGAGGAGTAGGATAGGTGAGAGAGGGGGGAAAGGGTGGGAGGGTGTGACCAGGAGGGGTGGAGAGAGGGTACTGTGATGGAGATGTTACGTGATATACATATATATGGTTATATATTTATATATAGGGTATCTTGCTGCATGACTGCAATCCCAGAACTTGGGTGGTTGACACAGGACAACTGTAATTTTGAGGCCAGCCTGGGCTGCATAGTGAGATCTTACCTTAGAATTACTTAGGGAGTGGAAGAGGGGGATAGAAAAGGAAAAGGAGAAGGAGGAGGAGAAAAAGAGGGAGGAAGAGGAAGAGGATGAGAATAACAAATTAAGGGAAAACCCTACATCACATGATATCCATAATAGAACTAAAATGTGTGTAAATATATATAGGTAATATGTATACACACACACACACACACACACACACAGTCAGTGCAATGCTTTGGCTATTAACAGGATCTGTAGGTTTGCTCCCTGATTCTTTAGAAATGCGAAGAGAGGGAAGGGTTAACTGTAGGTAATGAGAATGAATGGAACAGTAGATTGTATGATGGCTCAGATAAGAGCTGTTTTGATGAAATGAGCTAAGACTCTGGTCCTCAGAGCAGAAGGCCGGTGAGTCCGAAAGAGAAAGATGAAGGGGGAGAGGAAGCAAACACTATGCGTTATCCACCTACCATGTGAGAGTGAGGACATGAGTTCAGATGCCCAGAACTCACATAAATATCCAGTGGGCATGGTGGCTGACCTGCAATCCCAGACTTGGGGAGTCACAGACAAAGGATTCCTAGAGCAAGTTGGCTTGCTAGACTGGCTAGAAACCAAAATCTCTGGTTCAGTGGAGAGACTGCCTCAATATATTAGGTGAAAAGCAAATAAGGAAGACTCTGCGCATCAACTTGTGGCATCTGTATTTATGTTCTCATGTGTATCTTTGCACCCCCACACATATGACACACATATGTGAACATGTATGCACACATTTAAACCACACACATATACAAGAGTTAATATCACTTGGTAACATAACTGAAAAACAAGCTTAATAGTCATATTGTTGTGTAGTTACTCATAATTAAGACATTTGAAAAGTTTTACCTAATCATGAAACATCTGGCTTATTAGCCTGTTCAATGTGCATTTATATAGAAGTTAATAAAACTTTTTTATTAAAGTTATTCCTTCATTAAAAATATGGAAATAGGGAAAGAATTTATTAATGAAGACAATGTGAGATGGGATTTACTTGCACAGACTGCTTCCCAAGATCAGAAAACTTCAGTTAATTCCACTTGTATATAACCTTCCTTCATACTCAAGACAGCCAATAAAGCCCCCCATGGAAATAGCTTATTGCAATAATTATATACTATATCATTGACATTACTTTGCATGCTATAAAATTGGAAACTTATTGGCTTGAGTTTCCTATGCTGTGAAAAACAGGCAATTAAAAATAGAAGAGAGAGACAGAAATGGCCACCTCCTAACCTTGCAGGACTCCAATGGAGGGAGGGGGACACCAAACCACCTACAAAACCTTCAACCAATAATTTATCTTTATACAGGATGTACATGGATGAAGATGGAACAGTGATTAACGGAATGGCCAACCAATAACTGGCATCACTTGAGACCAACCCCACAGGAAAGAGCCAACTCCTGACACTATTGATACTCTGCTATGCTTTCAGACAGGAAGCTAGCATAACTATCTTTTGAGAGGCCCCATCCAAAAGCAGCAGATCAAAATAGATGCTGAGAATCATAGAGAAACAATAGGTGGAGTTTGGGGAATCTTGTAGAAGACTGGGAGGAAGAATAGAGGGATCCGAAGGGGACAAGAACTTCACAAGAAGGCCAACAGAGCCAACTAACCTAGCCCCCCCACCAAAAAAAGCATGCATAGTCTGAACCTAGGAACCTAAGCCCCCTACACATATGTAACTGATAGGCAGCTTGGTCTTCATGTAGATCTCCTAGTAAGTAGATCAGAGACAGTCCCTGACATGGACTCTATTGCCTGTTGGAGGATCACCTTACCCTAACTGAGCTGCCTTGTCTGGCCTCAGCAGAAGAGGATGCTCTTAGTCCTCATGTGATTTGAAGAGCTGGGGTGGGTTGATGGGGTGGGTCCCCTTTTCAGGGGAGAAGGTGAAAGGGAGAGGCTAGAAAGGTGAGAGTGGGTGGAGAGCTGCAATTGGGATATTAAGTAAATAAATGAATAAATAATTTTTAAAAAGAAAATATAAAAGAGAGAGAACATAATCATATATTGTTATATGGCTAGTTTATATATAATTAGGAAATTTTGATACATTTCTTTTTGCATATGCATGAGCTTGATATGAATGTATGCATGCATGTTCACATGTGTATGGGTGCATAGGTACATGCAAGTGTGCGTGCATGTATGAGTAGGCCTGAAGTTGATGCTAAGTATCTTTTTGATTACTCCCACTTAATTATTAAAGCAGGGTCTTGCTCATAGAACCCAAAACACACCAAATCTGACTAGCCTAACCAGCCAATTTCCTCTGGGATCCTTTATCTCTGCCTGATGACAATGGACCACCACACCTGCCCAGCTTCTACATAGGTGCTGAGGATCTGAACTCTGTCCTCAAGCCTGCACGGCAAGTGCTTTATCCAGAACCGTCTCTCCAGTAAATTAAGAAATTTAACATATAAAGTTATCTGTATGTATTTATATTATTTCAGGACTGACCATTGGTATTGATCAATCAGTTTGAGGGCTCTTCCCTGAGGAAGACTACTTTTCCTTCAGTCAGCATTACTTAGTTCCCTGTTCTTTGTCTAGGGCTAAGGTCCTGTGGGATTCTCCCCTTTCTTGTTAGCATGTGTTGTCCTTTGACCACAAATTTGAGAGAACTAAGTTGTGAGTGTGCACAGGAAGGGTTGGAGGGAGGAATGGGAAGGGAGAAAATGATGAAATTTTACTTTAATTTAAAACAACTAAATAACAGAATTTAATATTTTGAATAATCATGCATCAGAGTTTTCAACAGTGAGATTTGGGATTTTCTACCCTTGACTTTTGGCTACTTGGTCTCATACCATTTACTCACATAACGACTGTCCCTGATGTTTCTGCAGTGGGTGGCCCCTGTTTATTGAGGTGCTATTATGCATCAACATTAGCATCCTGTGAGTTTCACAGTGTCCTGCCTTCATTGGTTCTTTGCTTGCTCCTCATTCTGGTCTTGTCCTTTACTGAAATATCTAGGTTAACAAGCTGACCTCCCAACCAAACACACAAACACAACCTGCTTCAGATGCTCACTTGTCTGATCCCTCTGCCCGTTTCCTTTGTCAACCCTCTGATGGCCATCAAATTTCCCCTGCTCTTCTGCTTGCATGAACTGAATCCAATAATGTTGAATGATTAAAAACATTAAAACAGTAAGCAGCCTTGGAAAACTCCTAATTTCTACATTTAAAATTGTTCCTACAGATATGAAGTTTGTATAGATTATCTGGAGGACTTCATTCATTGACGAGGATTGTGTGGCTTTTTTGTACCAAAACAAACCCTGATTAATTCATGATGTCTGGTGTAGTCATGAAACCCCTGAGTAAAGCCAGTTGAACCAGAAATGACCCACTCAAGTCTAACTTGATTCCCTCTTTTATTAGTTGAAGGGTCTAAAGTCCTTATTGTCTGAATGACTGCTTTAAAAGACACAGCTATTGAATGCCACTCCTGGAGGAGAAATTGGGTTTTCTGAGTTCTAGAACCCTGTCTCTGGATGTCAAAGGGATCTCCACCAAGAGCCAAGTTATCTTTTCTTCTCTCTTCTTCTGGAAAAATTACACCCATGATTTCTTCAAACTTGGCCTTGGTTAGCTCTTTTCTTTTGCAGTAGCTCTGGATATTTCCTTTCTTCTCATACAGAGAGAGGAAAGCCCTTGGTAAACTAGCTTGTTTGTCTCTTTCCGATCACTGCTTTGATCTGTCTGATTCCAGCCCTTGGCCTGTCTTCCTAAGGCACTGGTATTATCATCTTCATCTCTGTCTTTAAGAACAATGAGTAAAATAAATAAATATCTCAAAGATAAATATAACTTCAAACTACACCTTAATCCTCTCAGGACCTCAACCAGTTGGGGAAATGCATCCCCTACTCTGATCTTACGTACAATGTACCCACCCACTATTTTCCATTTAACAAGTACCTAAATATGATGTCATTATTTCTACCTAGCAACAGCCTTCCTATTTTCTGTCCCCTCCTGTCAGTGACTGCCTATCTATATCTGTTCCCAGAAATCCCCTCACCAAATAATGCATCCACACACAAATTCATTTTATGTTTACCCAGTGGAAAACTCATCCAAAGTCCAAGAGCTTCTGAAGTAATTGTGACAGGAAGCATTACTCGAAGACCTTAAAATATGAAGAATGGCAAAGAATGTCAGCTTGGACAATTCTGATACATTTGAAGAAACCCAATAAATGCTTTGCCAATGACATTGGTATCAAAAGATGGTAGCGTCTGAGTTTGGGTATAATTTTATTAACTTGAAGTATATCTGCGTAGTGATTTTCTCCTAAAATAGACCATTTTGAATCCCTCGTCAATTCTTTTCATTAGTTTCCTGAAATGGATCAATTTCATCCCTGGCTTGCTTGACAGTCAACAGGGAAATTGGATTGCTTTTGAACACGTAAATGGGCTCCCACTCCTTCCCTACTTGAAAGAAAATGCTTATTTGCAGCACAAATAAACACCACACATGTCCATTCCTACAATAAGAAAACTTTTGGAAGAAGACACTCAGCTAAGAAATATACTGGGGGGAAAGATACTAGATACAAGTTTGTAAAATGAATTAGGGTGAAAAATAAATATGACCCACTGGACCTATGTCAAGGATAACTGTGGCATGTGAGTTCTCAATACTTTCAACAACTCTTTATCCTCATTCTGGACAGAGTGAACTTGAAGACATCTACCCCCCACCCTTTGTGTGTGTGTGTGTGTGTGTGTGTGTGTGTGTGTGTGTGTGTGTGTATTCCTGTGATTACACGTGCATGCAGATTATAGAAGTCAAGCTTGGCTGTTGTTTTCATGACTCTTTCCACGATCATTTTTTTTTCCAGACATTCTCTTGTTGGCTCAGTTCCCCTATTTATCTAACCTTGCCGGGCAGTGAGCCCCAGGGATCCACCTACCCCTCATCTCCCTAGTACTGGGATTATGAGCAGACACCTCAGTGCCTTGACTAATTTGCAGAGGTTCTCAGGACAGAACCCAGGTCCTCACTCTCGAACACCAATGCTTCAACACTGAGCTATCTTCCTGTCCCTAGGAGTTTCTTTCCTTTAGCCTTATTTTAGCCTTGTTTAGCATTATTTTAAGAGAAAAATCAGAAAGCAGTCTTGGTTAATAATGATTAAGTTCAAGGTACAAGTGACACCACAGAATCCCATGTTCCTGTGTCTGCGAAGAGCATGAACCAGTGGCAAGTCAAAGTCGACAGAGGGCACGTGACACCACTCCTCACAAGCTCTTGTTACTGTTTATAGCGTGCCTTCACCTGTGTGACTGGCTCATGCGCATTGTCTGGGAGCGGCGGCCATTCTACTGGGTGATGCTCTGGAAGACCCTCGCTCTGTCCCATGGTCTTCTGTTTTCTGACCTCAGCGGAGCCAGTTGTGTGCTCTCTTTTCCAGAGCCCATTGCTTTGAAAAGTAACACAGTGTTCTTTGGTCTTGCTTGTTATTTGTCCTAGAGTTTCCCTTTTGGTGAGGCCACTTAGTTTTCTAAGATGTAATTTATTTTGGGAATGGGATGTTGTCTGTTCAAGGAAAACAAACCTCAAAAAATCTATCAGCTAATTGACATTTCCAAGGGGGAAGAGATTCCAATTACCACCATTAAAATAAATCATTGTTCCCAATAAGAGTATTTGTAATCAAAATACACAATGAAGTGAAGTCTCAAAACTCAACAGTAAGAAAACAACTTAATTAAAAATAAGGTAATATCTTTCATGGTGCCAAAATGCACTAGGCAGGTCACTGGGGGGGAGAAAAGACATCAATAATCTTACCCAACACTGGCCTCTGTTGCTACAATACTGACCCGCAGGGCAAGGTTTACTTGTTCTCTTTCTGAGTCTGTGTAGACAGGAGTTTATATGAGGGAGCTGGGAAGACAGAAGCTAGATCCTGCCAGCTGTGTCCCCTGAAGGTCAAACTGACCCTTTGTAGGGTCACAGCTCTGCTGCAGATTTTACGTTGGTTGTTTCTTTGCACTTTGTCCTTCTGCTTCCTAGCTCTCTGATGTTTTCTCTGGGTGTCACTCGTACACAGATCTCAAACACTATTTTCAAGCTTTTCATTTGAGATTCAAGGCCTTCAGCTAATTATTTTCTTATTTTTACCGTTAAATGTGTATGTCAATTTTAAAACACAATCTTATTTCTGCACCAACTTTCTCTCTGGTTCTGAGTACTTATTCTCTTTTGAGACATCTCATGAATTCCAGACTAGCCTCAAATTCCTGATCCTCCTGTCCCACCTTCATGAGTGCTAAGATTACAGGCGTATGCTACCATGTCCAGTTTATGTGAAGCTGAGGCTAGACCCCAGAGCTTCTTACATGCTAAGCAAGAACTCTTGTCAGCTGAGCTACATCCCCAGCCTTCCACATAGCACATTTAAGGATGCAGCGCCTCCTCAGACCCGTGCAGAAATCTGACACACAAAATCACACCTTCAGATGTGTGATGCATAGAAAACATGGCATCCGAATATTATTTGGGAGGAACTTCCTTGAAGTCATAACCATTTTTCTATGAAATACATAAAATTAGGACTAAGCATAAGGAACATTTTTGTGGATGTGTGTACACGTGTGATATATATGTGTGCGGGGGGCGGTATATGCACAAACATGCATGCAGAGTCCAGAATCTGCTTTGTCATTCATTCTGCAAGACCTAGACTGGCAGACAGAAAGCCTGAACAATCTCCCTATCTCTCTCTCTCTCAGGAGCATGGCCCAGTGTTCTTGGAATTAGCCATCTTCACTCCCAGTGAGGTGTCTCATAATTTCTAGGGCCTCTAGGATACCAGGACCCACATGGTGCAAAGAATGAACAGACTGCCCTTTGACCTCCATATGTGCTCCATGGCATGTGGGTGTCCACACACATACACATACATGCAAAGTATAAATAAATAAAAAATAAACAAACAAACAAATAGAATAAAACATCTCTAAATCATGCAAATGTATGTTGAATGAATAAGGTAAGGAAACCAAGTGTGTGAATTCACCAGGGTAAGTATTCAGTGAAGATCAACATGATTCCAGATGAGAAGGAACACAGGAGTAATCTGCTCATGTGCTATTTTTATAATGTACCATGGGATCACCAGAAAGGAAATGGAGGCATGAATAAGCCCTCAGCCTTTTCCTTGAGGGCTTCACAGTCTAAGAAAAGAGCTGGTCCATAGTATACATCCACAGTGGATTTTCTTCAAGAGAAAAATTATTTTCTGTTTCAAGCATGGCAGGCTCTAGCCATGCGGTCTTACCTTAATTGAAATCCTCAGCAGAATACCTATCACAGACAAGAAGACGAGGGGAAGTGCTTCACTTTGGAGAGCATATGCCTAGATTGTGAATTTCGCTTCCTCTAAGCCCAGCTCAGTGCCTGGCAGTGGATTGGTTCTCATATCAAAAAGAACCCAAAGCTATACATACTTAACCTTTTCGACCAGTGACTGCAAGACAAGAAATAAGCAAAGCCTTAGGAGGGAAAATGAGTTGCCTGAGAGTCCATAGCTCTTTTAATCTTGTGAAAGATGGGGAATAAATCGATAAATAACAATAACATCAAGATGAGCAATTATAGTTTCAAACCACTTTAGAACACTGGAAAGAAGTGAACAGTTCTAGCTGCTTTCTCTCTTTAAAAGTAATATCAGCCTGAATCTTTACTTCTGAAACTAGGACCTGAGTCTGACATGAATTTCTGTGTTTCTGTGTGCATTTGCTGGCTGGAAACACAACAGCAACAAAATTGAAAATTTAGTTAATGTCAACAGTTCCCCCCCCAACCTTTTTATCAAATTCTTAAGTACATTTTTAAAATCATGACTTACACAAGTAGTTATAAATTTATGAATTGCAAGTATTATTTGAAACTTAATCTGCAAGTGGCTCATTTTGAGTGAAGATAATATGACTTATTCCAGGAAGCAATGTTACTTTTTTCTTTTTAAATTATAGTATTATAATTTTGACCTAGCACAAAATATTCTGCTAATGAGATTTTTACTGAAGTAAGCCTAAGACTCGTTTTGTCTTTTTTGTAGCTAGGCATTTTTCTTTATACAAAAAGTACTTTCCCCGAATTTGGAATTGTTGAGTCCAAGGATGACTTCAGACTCCTGTTCCTCCTGCCTCTTCTCTAAAGCTGGAATTCCAGGTACACACTTCCACAGTTGCCTTGCATTCTCCTAATGATTGAACCTAGAGCTGCAGGCATACTAGACAAGCATTGTGTCAACCAAGCCCTTGTAAATGGTCCCTTCCAAGAGGGAACAACATGGTGGCAGCAACTTAACTCTCGAAGGCAAGTAAACCAAGAACAGAATTCTGGCTCCCTCCCTTCCTTCCATCCAGTGAATCTGATGTTTGTGCTGGAGCCAATTATGTGACTCACCCCCCATCCCTTATGGTCTATGTAACAGCTGAACTTCAGACCTCAAGAAGCCTATATAATATGCATGTCCTAGCCCATAGGGAGAAATCAAGAAGCACTTAATCATCATTCAGTGCAACAACAAACATGCAAACTACCCCACAATCCTTCACATCAAGCTACCCACACTTGCCCTGTCCCTACACCCTCTAAATGTAATGGCTCTCTTGACTTTCACTATGGTATTATCTGCAGTGACATAAAAATAAATCAGTGAATCAATGGCCGAGAAAGAGAAATAACTAATGAATGAAGTCATTATTCAGTGGAATACTACACAATAGTTTCAAAGATGGAGACTGAATTGTTCTGGCCATCCTATGTTCACGAATACATAAACACTGTCCCATCTTCTTGGGATATAAGAATGAACAACACAGACAACATCTAGGCTCTTCAAGATCTGATCGTCTAATGGAAAATACTTACAGCAAACCAGAAAACCAAATTATTATGTTGAGGCAATTATAGCTGGCAAGAAGCAAAAACAAACAAAAGCGAGAGGTGCAGCATGCTGAACAAGGAGATCTTTTCAGGGATGTGAGCCTTTGATGAGGATAAAGTGGGACTGGGAGAAGAATTTCAGTAACAGTGAAGAGCTAAGAAAAGAATTCCTGGGGCCGGAGCAAGGGAGGTGTAAGGGGAGTGGCTACCGAAGAGTTTCAAGGAGAGGAGAAGCAGGACTAGGAATAAGGCTGTGGCAAAGAGTACGGAAAACTATGGAGCAGATTCAAGCAAGATAATCATCAGCACCACTATGCACCAAAGATCATGGTGGTGAAGAAGGAATGATGCTCGCAGATCCCTTTCTGTGAGCTTGGAGGAAGAGTTCTTCAAAGAATGAGATGTATAAAAAAAAAAAAAAAAAAAAAAAAACATGTTGAGTCAGATATAGACCTTTAAACTCATGGAGATGGTTAGATAGTAGAATGTTAAAGTCAGGGGCCAAATATGTATAAACTGGACATTGGGAAGGTATACTGGGCCATTTAACTCTCACAAATGTGGCATATTTATATCTGTTGTTTTGTATAGTATTTACTGTTATAAGAGAAGGAACCATCTGTTGGACTGAAAGGGGAAACTTCTGGGGGGAAGAGGGTGGAAGGGCGGGATAGGAAAGGGGAATAGGGAGGGGTTTGTGACTGAGATGTAACTTGAAGAAAAAAAAATAAAGTATTTGAAAAAAAAAACTAAAAAACAAAAACAACATCCTCCGAATGTAAAACATCTCTAAGGAGTGAACCTAGTGATACAAAAATAGCAAAATTAGTACTTTCAAAGCACACAGTGTAAGACATGACAGTGTACGACATGAGCGTGTGTGTGAATGCCTATTTAAAAAGCCCCCGGGAGGGAAGTGGAGGCACCATGCCAAACACGTGAGGAATAACTCAAGAATGGAGTGGGCCTACTGTGGGTGGGGGCAAGCCTCTTCTGTTTATTTTTACTTTTGGCAATAATAATGCATTCGTTTGTTGACTGTCTGTCTTAAAAATGAGTAGCAAGAATTATAAAGCTGAATCAAGCCCTGGAAAGCATGCAATTTGCAGCCAAATGGATGGAACTAGAGAGGCTCATCCTGGGTAAGCTAACCCAGACTCAGAAGGATGCATATGGCATCTATTCACTTATAGTTGGATTTTAGACATATAGTACAGGATAACTATACTACAACCAATGGATCAAAGGGAACAGGAACATAGACGTATTTTTTCCTGTCAATGAGACACTTTGCCCTAGTGGTGCTGCCTTGTAGAACCCCCAGTGTATGAGAAGGTTGTTGGCCCTCATATGACTGCTGAACTGGGGCAGGGGACTGTTTTGTAGGGACACTCCACTTAAGAGGAGTGGGATGGAAGGGATAGGGGGTAGAGAGTGGGAGGGTGGGACTGGGAGGGGTGGAAAGAGGACACTGTGATGGAGATATAACCTGAAGTAATAAATAAATATTAAAAAACAAATAAAAATTAGAAAGGTATGCCTTAACCACTGCCTTAGAAAAGATAAATATTTTAGAGGGTGTGTAATACCAGAGGCAGGAACTGAATCTGATCGATCTGAGTTTAAATTTTTAATTTTGGTTCATTTTTCTGCAACATCAATTTGAGAAATGGGATACATATATTTCCAGAGAGGATGGGTAGGACATAGAAGATCTGTGGGAATAGGGGAGTGTTGATTAGAGGAATCACAGACATTGCCATCTGAAATGCCTGGTGGAAAATTGTGGAAATATTAGGTTTCAAGGCATTGGTGTTGGATGGAGAATCATGATGTGACAGCTCTTCATCGTCTGGGGGGCTGACAGGGGCAATCATTTACTCTCCCTGAATATCTCCTTCTACTCACATGGGACTAAACATTTCCACCTGATGACATGGTGAGAAAAGCAGATAATGGCCTGGATGGGAACAAGGACACCATTTTATTGAAGTATCTTGCCCCTCCAGGAGCAAGATTCTCCATGAGAATGGTTCATTTCTCGCTAGAAATGGCAAATGGCAGGACACATGGCAGTGAGGATGTTGGTCTTTAAGGCATGGTAAGAAACAAAGCTATTGAAGCAAAGATTTATTACTATATAATTAACAATAAGAAGAATGCACAGGTTCCTAGGAGTGGAAGAAACCTAACAGAGTGGGAAAAAAAGTGCAGTGTTCTAGATTTCTAACCGAGGAAGGCACTGGTCACGAATTCTTGGAAGTAGCTGGCTGCCCAATAATGACGTTTTGATTTGTTTGTGGGTTCGACTAAAGCGTGCCATCTTCATGACCACAATTCATCAACTCGCAGCAAAAGAGAGCTCTGGATTAAGCCTGGGACTCTAGAGCCCTGGGGAGTGTAGGCTTAGATGAGGTCTGTAGGTGGAACAAAGAGTCAACACCTATGAAGCTCAAGGAGAGCCTACAGAGGAAGGCTGAGTTTCCTACTGCAGATATCAGTGTTGAAAAGCGTTGTAGGTGACTGCTGGGTTGAAATGACTGTAGGTGACTGCTGGGTTGAAATGACGCAGATAGTGGAAAGGACAGAGCAGGTATCCAGTGAGTGCTTTTCCTTCCTAGACTAGAGCATGTGGCTTTAGGTTGGATCTTTCTCTCTCTCTCTCTCTCTCTCTTTCTCTCTCTCACTGTGTGTGTGTGTACATATGTACATACCTGTGAGTGTGCTCTTGTATAGGATCCTGATTCAGCTGCTTTTTACTACTGAACCACCTTGGTTTCTGCATTTCCTAACTGATCTTTTACTACTTCAGTGAGCCCCACTGTCTTTCCAGGAATTTAATTTGCTTAACTGTAACAAAGGTAAGTCCATCTCTATTGTTGGCCAGCCAGCAAGGATATTCTGGTTCATGAGAAATTTTTCATTAAACATTGAAGAAAAGTTAGAAGGGAAACACAAACGTGTACTCCTTGTGCTAGTTATGTTTCTGTTGCTGTGACAAAATATCATCACAATGTATCACGTTGGTGGAGAAAGGGTTTTTCTGCTTTTTTTCTTACAGTTTCAGAGGGGATACTCTCTATCATGGTGGGAAAAGTATGGCAGCAAAAGCATTTGGATGGCCCATTACATCTCAGTCCACACACAGAAAGGAGAAAGAAAACAGAGAGAAAGGCCAGGCTCCAAAACCTCAAAGCCCATCCCCAGTAACATACTTCCTCTGGCAATGTTCCACCATTAAACGTTCTACAACTTCCCAAACAACAATCTCACCTAGTGACCACATGTTCAAACATTTGAGTCTGTGGGGACATGTCTATTTCAAAACACAACGTTCCTGATGCTGCAAGAAAGTGGGAGGTAAGGAGCTCAGGGCAGACAGGAACAAGGAGCCCAATAGGCTCACTGCTCTCAGGACTGTGAGAAGGTGCAAACAGGCTGCTAGTGAATGAGAGGTTTTCATGGTTCTCTCTTCCTCCATGCCTACTTCTGGGAAATATCCATGAGCAGGAGTGAAACCTGTAAACATATATTTTTAGAGTGGGCCCTATGCAATGTCTTAAGCATTACTGGACAAATGGTTCATGTGATGTCATTTCCACAAAGCTGTCCTCTTCCTTTAAGCTCAGCAAGACCAATAGAGTCACCTGTTCTACTATCCTGGGAATAGAAATTGAATTTTCCCATCTAGCGCTAGACACCCTTCATTTTTATGAAGTGCATATTTTCTCATATACAAGGATTAGCTAAAAGCAACTAGTTTATCTGTATGAACTATGATGCAGGAATTAAAAGGAAGCTATTACTGATGCCCTGGGAGTCAGGTTAGGGTATGATATAGACATTATTCATGTCTGTGGGTCTGCCGTGCAGCTACCACTGCCTTCTCTCCATTCCCAAAACTGTCCATGAGCATAACGTACACATAGCTCTGAACATCGAGTTTAAGAGTGTCTTGATTTTATGTCTTCTAATTGCATTTAGCTTTTTTTAAATGTGTGCATATACTATGACCATGTACATATGCACATGCACCCGTGTGTAAATATGGATAACAGTGGGATTATACATGCCTATGCTATGTGCCTGGCTTTTTAAATGTGGGATCTAGAGACTCAAGCTCAAGCCCTCACATTTGTGTGACAGACACCTTAGCTCAGTGACTCTTTGCTCCTGCCAGTATTTAATCTTGTTAGAGCCCATCCCCATCTAAATGACAGGCTGACTATTCAATATTAGAGACCATGGAGTCTCTACTTTCTTCTCACAGACAAAGACAGAACTCAGTTTTTCATGTTGGCAGAAAACAAAACAAAACAAAAAATAAACCCAAAAAACCAAAGAGTTTCAATCCTGGTCCATCATGGCTCCAACCTTCTGTCCCTTGGACATCCCTGATAGGCTCACAACAATGACAAGAGATGCTTCGCACTCTGCTTCTGTCCTTGCACTGCCTAGAATATGAATACAAAACAGTGCCGGCTGCTGTTTCTTCCTTCTACCTAGTTCTTTAACATTCACATCCATACCCATTCACTTCAACCTCTTCTAGCCCAAACTTCCCTGCCCTTCCTTGTAAGTGAACACAGATCCTTGTACCAAATTTTAAAGACAGGACAGTGACTTATTGTAGGAGAATTTGGGAGAAGAGCATTAGTATCCTCCTCTCTTTTATTTTGTAATAACCAATAAAAATACTTGGTTGTGGCATAGTGACTTTGTACTGGCTTTGGCTATAAAATCCTTGAAGCTGTGAAAATTTTGATATGCCACAGGCTCCTAGTTTCCTGTTCCTGGATCTATTGACTTCTCAATAAATGGATATTAAGCGAAACATTGCAAAAAAAATTGTTATGTAGACTGAACCTGATGTCTTCTCTCTGTTCCTGAGAATAGCATTTGTGTGAAGTCATAAAAGCACATTGACAAGGGCATAGCATCTCAAGCCATGATTGTCAAGTGCATTTCAATAATTAAATTCTGAGGAACAATTTAAAGCACACATAGTTTTCTCTCAAATCTTCCCTAGAGACAGCTGGTGCTCATTGAGGATCTCATTACTAGTTCATTTTCCTGTCTTCAGTGTTGGCTCTGTTGACAGGGGTGAAATGGAGGGAGCTGGAACACTGGGTTCAACAGGTGAAGCCTGGAAGGCATCAGGATCTTTGCATAGTTTGTTAAATGGGCAGCTTGGTGTTTATTCGGCTAGGCCAGGCTTTTTGCTTTCAATCAAGCAAGTTTTGCCTGAATTCAAGTTGGCATTTAATGGCAAAAGTTCTACAATCAGTGAAATGGATAGGCTTCAACAAGTCTATTATGAATGTCATGCCTAATTTTCTATCTCTGGATAATGGGGTTTGTAACTGCTGTCCTGGTCTAGAAGGAGGTCTGCATCCCAAACACCACAGGGAACACAGTAGGAGTCTAATCCAAATGGAGGTTTGGGCAGCATGAGCCAGAGTGTGTTCAGACTAATCCTGGACTACTTTCTCTTCCTGATCACTGCATTCTTTGAAATGCTGTCATTATGTTAGGATCTCTTGAAACAAATGCCCCACCTCTACCCAAAATCTACCATAGGAAATCTCAATCTTGAACTCCTGAAGCCTGTCATTTTCCTTTTCCAAAAGAATCTCTCCCCAGTTCACCAATCATAATATTACTTGTCACTGGGGATAGAGTAGTGATTACTGACTTTGGAAGAAACACTGTGCGTCCTAGGTGCTCCTTAATCCTGTAGAGGGTGAGAATTCTTAGGTAAAATTCTTACATTTTGTGTGGGGAACAGTAGACAAGGAGCATGGCCTGGACACTGAAAAGCAGTGATGGGGAGGGTTACCCCATTACTGGAAAAATACTTCTTTGAACGTTTAATAAGTACAGAATGCTGAAAACACATTTTATTTGAATAAATAGCACTCTGTCTTTAAGCAGATGCATAGAATTCATGTTCCATTCTTCAAAGGACATTTCACAAGTTATCTAACTGACGACTCTCCCTGACAGAGCCCATCAGATGTTTGGCAGGACGAAACGTTCAGAAGAATTTCGCAAGGTGAGTAAATTTGGATCTCAGAGTTTCAAAGGAGGTGCTATTTTCAGCTTTCTCCTTCTTCTATTGGGAACTGATATTGTGGTGTTTAAGTACTTACATAATGTGCCTGAAGGCTGTAGGCAGAAGATTGGCGTGACCGACACACCTACGCCCACCATGGGACAGGAGGTCTGTAGGAGAACTGAGCTAAACCTAAATTTAATTTTTTTTTTTTTTTTTACTTTTTTGAAACAGGATCTCACATAGTCGAGGCTGATCTCATATCAATATATAGTCTAGGCAAGTCTTGAACCCCTGCTCCTCTTGCCCCTCCTTCCCAATTGTTAGGATTACATAGGTGCAATCCCCACAGCTAGCTCCTATTTCTGAGCATCTTGACTCAAATATATATATATATATATATATAATGAATACTTGGTGTAGAGGAATTTTAATCCAGCAACATGGTTGCTCTGGCAAGGGATCACATCCAAAGACCTTCTAGGTCTATATGATCTGGCTGGAATGCAGACAAGCCACACACCTTTAATCCCTCTGGCTGGAATAACAATGACATCTAATTGAGAGGCAGACAAAGTGGTGAATCAGAGACAGTTTTGACAGAATGAGTCAGAGATAGGATATGCCCAACTCTCCTGAGAACAGACAGGAAGGAGAGGTGACTTAAGATCAGTGCCAGGTGAGAGAGGAGTTTAGTTTGGTATAGTTCACGCAGTCAGTGCAGTCAAGTGCAGTTTGTGGAGTTCAGAGGCTGTTTCCAAGCAGAGCAGTTCAGTGAGAAGCCCAGAGAAAGCAGTTTGAATCAGTCAGCTTGGAGAGGAGTTTTGAGCCAGAACAGCTGAGTTGAACCAGATAGCCAGAGTTCTGAAAGAACTAGAAAGGTTAAGCTTGTTCATCAGTAAGTCTCAGAGGCTAAAAACATTCTAGGCCTATGTTAGCAGATGGAGGCTGAAAGCTGAAGACTTTAAGGTCCATCCTTGCAGAAGATGATATTGTACAGTGGCTAGAAGCTTTCAGGTAGGCCTAGAGATAATTAGATAGAAATGCCTGGGCTCAGCTCAAGCCATGTATTCATAAAGCTTGTGTATGACTCTCTTTTCATCCCCACATCTGAGGAAATAAAATCATTTACAGCTTGGTAACTAACTAGGTGGTGATTGCTTCCATGTAGATTTTGAAATTGTGTTAAGTTTTTTGAATCATATCAACTCAAGTAGAAAAAAAATACAGAAATAGAAACACTTGGGTATGTTGATTGGTTGGTGTGGTTAATCTTCGTTGACACTTTCCTCTTTCTGTAACACCCTTACCTTCAATGAGTGATGTACAGGATTCATTTCAGAGTTATAAAGATAGTTTAATGGTCCCACCCATGATAATCTCCTTAAAGAAAGAAAATTATGGGTCTAGAAAGATGGCTTTGTACTTAAGAACACTTAATGCTCTTCTAGAGGACCTGAGTTCAGTTCTCAGCACCCACATCATGCAGCTGGCAAACACCTGTAACTCTGAATCAAGAGAGCCTGTTGTCATTCCCTCTTCTGATCTTCATAGGTCCCTTCACGCACAGCACACACACACACACACCAAAAAAATAAAATAAAAGTAAAGTAAAGAAAATCCTAATACCATCCCTTTGGATCTAGACATGCTAGGTGAATGTAGAAGGAACTTTCATCTTCAAGTCTTAGATAAATATCTACTATTTTAATGAAAGGCTCAGGAAAGTGCGGAGTTTTTTTGCTAAAGTAGATGGTATTTATGGGCCAGAGTGATCTGATCCAATTGTTTGTCCACAATGGCCATCCTGGGGTTCCAAATGTTTAGTGCCAAGGCAAATAGAGATACACATGACAACAATCCCTCATCTCATGTTTACCTGCAGGAGTGTGACTTTCATTTTTCTCTGTATTTGTTAAGGACAGTCTTGTTAAAAGATACAAGTGGAACTTAATATATTTCCTCTGCTTCATTCACTGTGTGCTGTCCATGAACATCTGAACTCCCTTGTATTCATTAAGGCAGATGGTATCAAAATATGGATGGGAAGTCCAAGGTAAAGAATGACTTAAGTATGTTTTTTTTTTTTTTTTGGTTTTTCAAGACAGGGTTTCTCTGTGTAACAGCTCTGGCTGTCCTGGACTTGCTTTGTAGACCAGGCTGGCCTCGAACTCACAGAGATCCACCTGCCTCTGCCTCCCCAGTGCTGGGATTAAAGGTGTGCGCCACCACGCCCGGCTGATTTTTTTTCTAAACAACGCTTTATGAAACCTAAAGAATAGCAAATGTAATGGAGAAAAGTGTTGCTCCATAATTCCTGAGATTTTACTATATACAGAGTCCCTTGAATTTTTTTCTGTGTATTGTTGGGATGTGCATGTGTATACGTGCATGAAGGAGCAGGCAGGAAGACAGTTTTAGGTGTCATCCTTAACTGCGCTCCACTTCACTTTTTTTGAGACAGGATCTCTTACTTAAGCTGGATCTTACTAATCTGGCTAGAAAGGCTGACCAACAAGCCCCAAGAAATCCTCTCGTCTGCCTCTTTGGTGCAGGGTTACAAGTTGGTGCTGCCATGCCCAGATTTTTCCTTGGGTTCTGGAGATCTGAACTCAGATCCTGATGCTTGTCCAACAGACACTTTAACAATTGAATCATATCCCCAGCCCCACCTATCCCATTTTCATTAACTATTAGATGTGTTGTGCAGAGTCATTGCCTTTGGAGGAGCATCAGTTATCTGTGTCTTGTAAGCTTTGTTTTTGTTGTTAAGACTAAAGTTTAAATGCATAGCTTGGGCCATACTCCAGTCAATGTTGCCTTTGGGATCTTCTATTCATTATTTATTGCCTGTCAGAGGGAAATATAGGATGTTTCTGAACAAACCAAACAGAATCTCAGAGCACTGAAGTCTTGTGCCTCTGCTGCTAAGGTTATGAACTAGTGAGCTACAAAACTCAAAAACAACAAGAATAATAGTCTCACTCATTGGGCAACAAGGACGCATTTACTATAGACTTCCTTGTTTACAATGAGAGAGGAGATTATATGTAAAATAATCTCCTACCTTGCCAAACTGTCTTTCTTCAACCAAATCAAGCACAAGCAGACAGTGGCCTAAGATCTACTTAAGCATATATTGTTTTAATTTTTCGAAGCAGCCACATAGTAGGTAGCACTGTGTTCTATTGGCTTCACTCAAAATATTCAAAGCAAAAATAACCAACAGCAAAAACTGTGCTATACTTAACACCTTGAAGACAAAGATACCAAGTGAATGCAGTCAGAGAAGCATAGACTTTCAGATAATTCTGTGAGTCAAATATTTTCCCACCACCCCTTCCTAAGTTAAAGGCCTTTCCTCTGTAATTCCACTTCCACAATGCATTGTACTTTGTATATGGGTCAGCTTCCCCAGAAATGTCTGGAAGATGAGAGCACAGCCTTATCTTTGAGAAGCAGAGGGAAAGCTTTGCTCTTGGAGGGGACATAAAACAAAATGTTTTTGGCCCGGCTGAAATGTTTATTCTACCTAATTGCTAGGAAAGGATGACCTCTTGCTGAACACATGTTCCAGTAGTCGCTGGGAAGGGCAAAGACTTAGGATTAAAGGAGGGTGTTCTGGTAACATCAGTAAGTAAGCAGGACTGGGGTCTCCAGCAGTCTTCCCTCACAGAAACACAGATCTGAGCAATCTTTGAAGCATGAAAACACCTTCCCTGGGAGCTCAGGGACCTAAGTTTATGATCATAGAACCTTGCTGGAGCTCAGAAAGACAGATGCTTTGGAAAGGGCAAGAAGACTAGCCCACAATGCTCCTCTCTATATACACTGTGCCATTTGCAAAGAGGTGGCTTCACAGAAGGAGACTGAAGTGAACAAAATCTTCAATGGCTTCTAGAATGAGGCTTCACACAATAAAACCTAGAATTGGGCCACCTGCCTCAGACACAAATTCTCAGATCACCTAGCATAATGGGAGTTCTGAAACCTGAAAACTGCAGGTCAGTATTTGTGGGCCTAGATCCAGGCTGAAGACAATGCCAGGCTGACACCCATGGCCTTGACAAACAATGACAATGGAGGCCACAAAATCCAGGCTCAGTCCCAAAGACTCAGGCTTCAGCTCCCCCTGTCTCCCACCACCTCAGTACACCTATAAACTAGGCCCCCTTAAATCCAGTCACAGGTCAGTGGACCAATCTTGAATCAGAACTCAACACCAGTCAGTCATTAGGGACCCATGCTTCAGGTTAGCTCCTGAAGACCCAAGGTCCATACCCACCACATAAAATCCGAGTGAGAAGTTGGCTCAATAGAATCCATGCTTCAGCCCAAACTCTATAAATTAAAGCACCCAAGTCTATTCAGACCTAACCTTTAGACTTGCCCGATAAGACAAGGCACCAGGTTCTTTCTGTATGCAAATGTTCAAAAAAAAAATCTCTGACAAAACTCAGTTTCCTTTTCTTGTGACTATATCAATGAATTAGATATAAAATTAATGTAATTCAGCAGAATAGGGCCATATGTGATAAGCATACTATGGACACCTTACTCTTTATGGGCAGTATCAAAATAAGGATATGCTCAGTGGCATCTCTACTCAGTAAATTCTAGATGATCTAGTCATGGCAACTATGCAAAAGAAAAAAAAAAGAAAAGAAAGAAAGAAAAGATATCCCACTCTGACCTACTTTGCTTTTTATTCCTGTGGTAAAAAACCATGATCAAAAGCAACCTGGGGAGGAAAGGGCTTGTTTTGACTTAGAGCTTATAATCCATCATGAAAAGATGTCAAGACAGGGACTCAAGCAGGAACCTGAAGGCAAGAACAGACACAGAAACCAACAGATGCTTACTGGCTTGTTCCTCATGTCTTGCTCAGTCTGCTTTCTCATACAATGCAGGACCACCTGTCCAGAGATAGCACCATCCATGTGAGCTGGACCCTCCGCTGCCAGTCATCAACCAAGGAAGGCCCCATAGACAGGCCCACAGGACACACTGATGGAGACAGTAAGTATCTCAGTTGGAGTCTCCTCTTCACAGATGATCCTAGCTCATGTCAACGTTGACTAAAATAACAAACACACAAATGACAACCACAAAACAGAGCATGACTGGAGCAAATATGTAACATTTCCTGTTTGTAGATCCAATCAACTTAAAAAATCCTAAAGACTCTACTAGAGACTATCAGTCATGAGTTGAGGTTGACTTGCTGGAATCAAAGGTGCATTTCTATGCAAGAGCAGTAAGTTGTACTTTTTCACTAAAATACCAAAAACAGAAGTTAAGAAAGACTTCTTGTCTCAAGTAAGATCAACAATTGTAGAATTCTTGTAAACAAATGTGATAGGGAGGTGAAATATGTTTTCACTGAAAACTCTAAAATTTTAATGAAAGAAGACACATACAAGTGCCTGGACACTCATGTCCTTAGAGGAGAATTAATATTTTGAATGTCCACCATGCCTGGAGTTACCTGCACTTCAATTCAATTACTGTAAAAATCTAAATTTCTAATTTTTCATAGAAATAGAAAAACAGTATTTATGCAAACTCACAAAGGACCTCAATACACAGAAATAATTTTGAGCAAACAGAAAAATTGAAGATATCAGAACACCTTATTTCAAAATGTAATGCAAAACCACACAAAGGACTGTGAAACCCATTTATGGAGTACACAGATTAACATGGACACTTACAGACAAATGATCTGGGACAAATATGCCAAGATTATGTGAAGAGAAAAGAATGTACTCTTCAGCAGGCAGTCTTAGGAAAGCAGGCCTGCAGTTGTCACATTCTTTCACCAATACTACACTCAAAACGCATTGAAAACATAAATGAAAGACCAGAAACTAAAGCTACCCCAATAGAAAACATACTTAAGGTGTTCGCAGCACATTTCTTGGCGATTTCAAAAGCATGCCCACAAAAAGGAGACATAGATAAATGGGATTGTACCAAACCAAAGAACTTCTATGTAGTAGAGGAAGTTATCAATCCAATGAGAACACAGCTCAGCTTCTGCTCAGTAAAAAAAGCCAGGCAAACACAGCTTGGCCACTCTCTCTGCAGATTCTGGAAAGCACAAACCCTAAGAAACAGTGGGAAGAATGATGGCCGCTGGAGCCGAAGGTGAAAAGCCGGGAGCAGTGATGGTTGAGATGTACCCAGCTAGTCTGCATGGACACATTCTAGAGACCTGGAGGACAATGTGGTGAACACAGACAATACTGTTTTGTAGACCTGACATTTACTAACAGCAGATCTCAAATGCAATCACCACTATCAAAATACTATCAAAATAAAGTAGCTATGGGGCAATGTAAGGTGGTGGGTGTACTAATTAGCATGGCCACTTTTATAATCTGGTTCTGAAATGTCCTGCAAGGACTCAAGTTGTGAGCATTTGTAGTAATTAGCTGGTAGTGATAATTTGAAGGTTATGGGCCTTTCAGAATGGGACCAAGTTTCGGAAAGAAGGTCACCAAGGGTGGGCATTTGAAAGTAATACCTCCTGTGGTTCTGGCTTAGGCCTCTCTGCATTGTCTGCCAGCATGTGTACCAGCCTCTGCTCCACCCTTCCTCTGTGAGGGACAAAGCCACTCCCACCATCTACTCCCACCATTCCCGCCCAATCTTACTCCCATCCCCCACTCCCATCACCATTCCGCCCTTGTTTTGCAGGACTGAAATATCTCTGAAATCATGAGCCAAAATAACCTTTGCTCACATTGTTTCTGTTCAGTATTTTGGTCATACCAATGGAAAAATAACAAGTGCAACTACAGTAATTACTCACATGTATCATCTGTATACTTTGCATGTGTCTATACATTTTTAATTGCTGACTATATCTCAGTAAAGCTGGAAAATAGCTAATAACATTAGTTTAAGTCTATGACTGCACTGAACACTATGATATTACAAGCTGATTATATGTAATAATAGCAGGTCAATTCTATTAAATTTCAATAGCACACTATTATCTTACAAAATTTCCATAATTATGATTTCCATAAAGTAAAAGTTACTTGAAAAATTACCAACTATCATAGATAAAAGAGCAAATACCTAAAGAGAGTTGTTGAAGTATACCTAAGATACCAGATGATGCTTGTTCAAATTCTAAAGGGCTATGGTTGTTGTTGTTCAGTATGTATTGTTAAATGGTGGCTATACTGGGAAATCATTATGAGTTAGAATAATTTTTTAAATTATTCTAATTCTAATATTAAAAATAAAATGACTTGAAAGAGTGCTGCAGACAAAAGTTGATGGACTGAAAATGCTGCTGGCCTTGGAAGAATTGAAGAGAGAGAGCCTTAAGATTAGGCAGTCACATTTCTTTCAAATGTCCTACTTTATGAAGCTTGGCTTATACATCAATAGAATAGGCCTGTAGTGACTTTCTCAGAACTTCATTCTGGACAGCAGAAAATTTCTTAAGCAATATTGAGCATGCTGCCAATCTGAATCCCTGATGACTGATCTGGAAAACTTAAAGAATTTGCCATTAACGTTGATTCGTAGATGAGGCCCTGTTCTGCTCTTCAGTAGCTGTGTTAAATATTTGTGTAAAGATCAGTAATTTATAAAACACAACCGCAGTGTTTATCTCTTGTGTCTACTATAGTTAAGTTTACCATTTTGTAGAAAATAAAGGCAGCTCCATAATGGTGTGGGTAGTAAGGGTTGGTTTGTATATTTTTCCTGTGTACATCTTATACTTTCAAAATTATTAAGAATCTAATTTCTGATGTGAGTAGGAAAACTCTATTAAATGTGCTGGCTACATTTCTTATAAATCTATATTTGCTGTTATGCCATAAACTGTTCCCCAATAACTGAATGTCTTTTGGCTCATGTAATAACTGAGAAGTCTTTATTTTTAACACTCTGATGCACATTCCTATCTGGTACAGTTAATATTTTGATGGGATAGGCTCCCTAGACTTTTCTCTCTGAAGCCTTAGGTAGATTCCTTTGTTGACTCACAAGTTATAAATAGATTGCCCTAAATCACAAAAGCCTCTCCATAGCCTGGTTTACTCTATCTCTGATTAAATTTAACCAAGAGTCCCAGATAAGACTATTTGAAGCTTAGTATATCTTAAATTCTGTTGTTTCACTAACTCAGTTTGAGAATAAATAGCACATCAGAACTTAACACGTGTTAGATGATGTTATCTTTGGAAAGCGCAACTGTGAAAGCAATTCAGGGAGGATTAGAGAGAGCAGTGGGTGGATAGTTGCTTGCTTAAACACCCATCAGTTGTTCCTGCAAGGAATCTGCTCAAGGCAAGTCTGTGATGCACTCCCCCTTAATCATTAACTTCCTCTGTGTCCTCACACAGAGCCACCATTGGTTGCTCAGGGCCAGGACTCCTCATTCAGTCACTCCACTTCCATTTTTTCACATCTTCTAAGGTGAGTCTTCCTTCTACCAATCCTGTCCATATCACATATTCTGCAAACTGTGGGAAACTGCCCTCTGTGTTGTGTCCTGCCAGGGAGCTGGGCAGATCATTCAACTGGCACTACATATTAAAGAAAAGTTTTACTGGGCATGATGACTCTCACTTGAAATCTCAGCACTCGGGAGGCTGAGGCAGGTGGAACTCTGCAAATTTGAGGCCAGCCCTACCTAGTGAGTTAAAAGTCATCTTGGGCTACGGAGCAAGGTCCTGTCTCAGAAATCAAAATTTTGAAAAAGAAGTACCTGTTTATGTGTTTTCATTCTCTTCTCTTCCTGAGAATGCAGAAAATTTCTTCTTTGTCTTCTTTACTATAAGCAATGTGCTTCCTTATAGACATCACACTAATATTGAAAATCCCAGATAACACAGGAAAGAAATAATCACAGACTTCAAGAAAATTCCAGTTTTATATATGGACAAAGATAAGCCTGAAATGAATCTCTGCTTCTGCCTATATATGAAGAGTCTGTCTGTCTGTCTGTCTGTCTGTCTGGACTTATTATATAATTTAAGGTGAAAACCTGCACCAAAGTCAAAGCCACTTATCCTCTTATCCTACTGTAGACCTACTCTTTGTGAATGAATTCTTCTAACTTGTGTAACCCAGTCTCTCTCTGTCTCTCTCTGTCTCTCTCTGTCTCTCTCTCTCTCTCTCTCTCTCTCTCTCTCTCTCTCTCTCTCTCT
>CAJQZJ010003646.1:12192317-12211825 GCA_907164525.1 Lophiomys imhausi
GTGTGTGTGTGTGTGTGTGTGTGTGTGTGTGTGTGTGTGTGTGTGTGGTCCCTTTATTCTGAAAATATATAATTTCTCACAATTAACATATCTCTCTATTTTTTCTTTCGAGATAGGATTTCTCTCTATATCCTTGTCTTGGATTTATTTTGTAGACCAGGCTGACCTTGGTGAATGTCAGGGATCCATCTGTCTTTGTCTCCCAAATGCTGGGATTAAAGGTATGCACCATCATAACCAATGATTAACATATCTTCCTTAGGGCCGAATATCTCTCTTGAAACCAGTTTTCCAGTGGGAATCCCATATCTAAGGAGACTGAGTTGTGACCCCTTTCTCTTTATATCTTTAACAATCTCTTATATTTTAGCATTGCTGAATGACAAAAATATCCTTTTTTACCTCCCAATATAGGAAAATCAAAGACATCTAAACAAAATTCAAGCAAAGAAACAAGAACATTCCAAAAGCCTTGGTCTAATTGTCATCCCATGTTGTAATTAAAGTTCTGTTTATTATTCCTGAAATCTAGCTTTGATGATATATCATTGGTGGGCCTTTCCCAGATACTCTTGATAAGCACCTAGTACTCAGGCACCTGTGAGCTCCCACTGCCATCAATTTCTTTTGTATACAAAAGGCCTCCTTCCTTCCCCTATTGTTATTGTTAGCAACTTAGCATTCCATCTGTAAGCTCTCTTTCTTAAGCCTATCCTAGGCAAATCTTTCTCAAAAAGTATACATAGAACCACAATTGTCTGTGAAAAATCATGTGTATTTTAAGAGAAACAAACTCAAACTAATAAAGTAAATGATATTCAGAAACTAGTATAATAACTTTAATCTAGGATTATATCAAACATGAAATATAGATGATTTTTGGATGAAGAGCTCAAGTTTTAAGATTTTTCTTGGGGCTGTGCTGTAGCCCTGTTGGTGGGGAGCTTGCCTAGCATGAGTATGCTCTGGTTCCAACCAGCAGCACTGTACACACTGGGCATCATGACCTAAACCTATAGTCCAAACACAAGGGATCTGGAAGCAGGAGGCTCTGTCCAGGACTATCGTCTGCTGCATGAGGAGTTTGAGGTTGGCCTGGGCTACAGGAGATGTCAAAGGGGAAAATTCGTTTTCTTTAAAAAGAAAATCTCTCAAGTTAGTGCTCATGCATCCTTTTACTTATAACATGGGTATATTTAAAAAATTAATGAAGTACTGTGTTGTCAGTAACATATTAATATAGTCAAAGCCATGGAAAGGACTCTAATGATTCATTCTAAAGTAGACAGGAGAGCAGGGAGCGGGGGAGTGGATTATAAAATAACGCGTACTCTATAATCCGTATGTGCAAAACAGATCCAAGGATTTATGGATGCATATGCATGGAGATTGGCTAGGTAAAACAGCCTTGGCAGCTGGGTGGTTGTATTCTCAGAAAAGTTTTATTCTGTTCCCCTTGATTTGGCTATCTTCTTCTTTCCCCTGAATGCCTGTATACATTGCATAAATGTAAATTTTATTTTGGAAAGATAGAAAAAAATGCTCTTTGAAGAGTGGTTCTAGAGAACAAATTGTACATTTTTGCAGAGAACTCTCTGCAGTGTCCTTCTGGAGATGTTGGATATGAAATAACAGTTATGTTTTCAGTAATACTTCAGTATTATTTTTGAAGTATCAAGTGTACAGACAGACATACACACATGCGAGGAAGCATGTGTGCACATGTGCATGCGCGCACACACACACACACACACACACACACACACACACACCTCACTGTCAGGTTTGGAGAATAGTTTTCAAATTCTGAAGTCCTGCATTGCATTGGAGGTATTTTTTCTCACGCCTAACCAATAGTCTTTTCTCATGGTCAAGAAGCCAAATAAATGATCCCCAGATCTAAATAACTTAGTGACACTCATCTGCCTCTGTGTGGGGAAGGAACCAATGTCCATCCTGGAGATCTGTGACCTCAGGAAAGGCTATGAAAGGGATGGGTCAAAGACCTGCCTTGCCACACCTTAGTTCTGTTCTGTGTCTTTCCTGGGGCTTCCTGGGTACAAGAGTGACCTCTCTTTTCTCACATGTTCTAAAGCTTCTGCTTTGTCTCTACTTTCATCTATAGGTTAAGTGGGTTTTTTTTGTTTTGTTTTGTTCTGTTTCAAATCAATAACACCTTTATCTGGGGAAATGGCTCCGAAGAAGAAAGCACTTGCTGTTCAAGCTTGATTTTCAGCATTCGGATCCCCAGAACCCATGGAAATTTCTGATAGGCCAGGAGACCCAGATGCCCTGGGCAAACTGACCAGTTAGACTAGCTGTATTGGTAAGCTTTGGTTCCAGCAAGAGATCCCTCTTTGATAAATAAAAGTGTAGACACCAATATCAATCTTCGGCCTCCATCCATGTGTACACACATATGCATGTGAACTGCAGGTACATGTGTGCCCACACACTTGTGAAAATGCATACTTACATGCATCACACACACACACACAAGCAAAATAGAAAACAGTAAATGTCTGTAGTGGGTCCATGGGGACTATATTTCTAGCAGAATTGGTCCTAGAATGGGAGCTGACAAGAGCATCCCACGGTAGAGAGAAAGTCTTCCTGCCTCTTCTCCCCCACTCCCTACCCTCCCCCCAGAGCCCCATAAAAGCCTGGTGCTTCTCAGGGTGAAGATGAGCAAACATAGCACTCTGCTTCCCAGCATGGGGGTGGGGGGAAACAAGGATGCCTTGAGTTTCAATGTATCTGGCTAAGGGATTCTTAAAAGAAACATGTAACTTATTCGCCAACCTTCCTGGTCTATTGTTGCTCAAGATCTTCCTTTGACAGGTTTTCCAAACCTCTCTTTAGCAGATTCTTCCTGTCTTTCCTTTGCCCCTCCTCTGATTCAGAAGCTCCATGACAGCCCCAAACACATTTATTTAAAAACAAAAACAAAAACATCTTGAGCTGCTTTGGCAACAGAACATCACTTCATGGGAGTGCAGGCCAGGGGTCATTTGTGATCTGACTGCTCACTGAGGTAATTTTCTTACATTGCACACAGCCTACTGCAGAGGAGACAGAGCTGGCACCAATGGATCTGTGCCATCCGAACATTTGGTTTCTAGTCTCCCAAGTCCTCTTTGTTTTTGATCGTGACATTTCTTCACGCTCAGATGCATACATGATGTAACATTCTCTGTTGATGTTCTGAAATGTGTGGTTTTTTTTTTTTTTTTAGTTATTTTGGCTTAGTACAAAATAAGAATGGGGCTCTCTCTCAACTCTGCTGGTTGAAATGTTAATCATGCCATCCCCCCTCCACTCTCACCCCGCCCCATCTTTCTACTTGCCTTTCTTCCTCTTGTATATTTCTAAAGCTTGAAACCCAAACCCAAGACTGATATTTAATAGACCCCAGTCAGTTTTGCTAGATACAGGGCAGATGATAAGTCTCTCTAGGGAGTATGGTAGAGAGGGTGTCTGCCCTTAAGTGGAGTTCCTCGCAGTCTAATTGTTGAGAAATGTCGCAAGTTCAATAGCATGGAAATCCTACTTCTCGCTTCAGCTGAAAAGGTGCTCATAAAGGTAGCTGGGTTATTCTAGCAATTCGCCTTACTTTGAAAATCCAATTTGAGAGCTTCATTAAAGGGCACTAATTTAGTGTCTTCAGGGAATATGTGTTTAAAGGAGCTTGTCAACAGTCTTAGATGTTTGTCAGTGTGTAGGTGAGTTCAACTCCCTAAACTGGGGTTACCTAACTAGAGGCATGCTCCCTCATTTCAAATAAAATGCCAGCAAGCACTCAAGGGCCCTCAGACCAGGAGTAACAGCACCTCTTGCCCACCCCCATAAGGGCACTGTGACCTTATCATGCAGAGGTTCAAAACAGAAGACATTGTTTTAGAGAATTCAAGATCTGTTAATATGCCAGGCCAAGGGCCTTAACTATTAGGAACCATTTCAAATCATTGAAGGAAATGTCCACACTTTCTGAAGGCCTACAATAATAACATTGTTCACTACCTACCTAATAGTCCCCAGAGGATATTCCAGTCCCACACTAGGACATATATATTTTTTTTAATTGGATAGCTGAATATCAATTAGCAACGTGGCCTCAAATAAACTTGAACCTTCTCAGGCCACTGATTTGTTGGAGAAAATATTAGAAGAAAAGATGAAAAATGAAATCCAATTTAATATTTTAATTTCAAATGTATTTTTTATTTTCAAACAGAGCTTAAAAGTCCACAGGAGATATTACACTAAATCTCATCATCCAGCTTGTTCATATATTGTCAAGATTTAGAAACTTTTCCTCAGTATAAGGCTAGAGATTTTTGTTTAACTAAAAATTCTCACAGAATTCCCCTCTGCTTTTTAAAGGCTGTAATTCCCACTCTGTTTGGATATGTGTGTACGTTTGGAGATACAGTGTTTTTGTCTAGAAGAAATACCCACACTGACCACATATACAATTTTCCAAGAAGAAACTTAGTGTTTTGTTCTTAGGATGCCATTTAATTTGAAGAACAGAGATATGATTAGAAGAACATTTTTAAATTTTTTCCTATTACATTCCACATGGCTGGAAAACACCAATGTACTTTTGAGAGGCATGAGTAGGAAAGATGGAGCTACAACCCAAAGTCACAGTCCTGAAGCTTAGAAAACCATTTGCCTGAAATGTTATGCAGTGGATGCACTCTGCCAGCAGAAGTGGAAACCCAGGATGAGAACCTAATAGCTGGAGAATAATTATCTGTTCTTCACAGACCAACCCAACCTTATACTCTATAGTGAGTGCGCGCGCATGTGTGTGTGTTTGTGTGTGTGTGCGCGCACACGTGCACATGCACACACACACTTAAAGATCTATAATCTATGTGCCTGGGAGTATGACAATACAACATTGTGCACATCGCTCTTCAAGAAAGCCACAGAAGCCTTGTGTCTTATAAGCCTGGTTTGTTTGTTTGTTTGCTTTGTTTTTTTTTAAGTCTACCATTAAAAGTCGGTGTCACTAACTAGAAGTCAAAAAAAGAAGAGATTTTCGTGGCATAGTTTATGTATTTGTTGTCTGTTCATGCATTACTACTAATCACTACTGGTAAGAGTGTTTTCGGTGTTTTGTTTGCTCAATGTATTGTGTATTGCAGCAGATCCACTGCTAACTCATTGTCTGCATTTCAGAAGCTCGGGTTTTGGATATTGTCAAAACGAGCTTTGGCAATTCCACACAGAAGTGCACAACTATAATTTTGCTACCCATTAATAACAACCTAGCCAAGAAGCCCAGAATCCAATGCCTTGCTCTCAGCTGGGGGTAGGAAGCTAGAATGGACTAACTTGGCTGGTGACCTATACTGTCTGGAAAGTAGGATGCATAGTCTCTGGGGTGGGCGGTATTTGGGAAATTTATTCACTCTCTTCACTGTACTTTTCCTCTATTTGGTAGTGTGCCCTTAGACAATGAAAAAAATTACATATAATAAAAATAGTATGCGTCTCCAAAACAAATGGATAAATCAGCGCTTTTATTTCTTCAGGTGTCAACTCTGCTCCCTGCCCCAGCCCTACCCCTTTGGGCTCTGCAGTGCTAGGTTTCTCTCAATCAGCGCATTAGCGCCCAGCAGGCAGGCGGCAGTGATCTGGGCGGTCTTCCATCCAGAGGACCAGCCTCACGGAGCTGCTGGACTGGTCCCTCTCAGCTCCAAAGCAAGTCTGAGAATCGTTTCGTGGGTGGGGTGAGGTGTTGCTACCCTGGGCTGTTCTCTGCACTTGGGCCGGGAGAGTGAGTGCGAGGCTCCAGAGCGCCAGAAGCTTTGACCAAGCATCCCTAGGACTGGAAGTGGTGGTACCCCAGCGAGGTAGGCAAGGGCTGGGCGCCTGGGCGCGCCCGATGGCTGGGAGGGAAAGACAAGGTGGCGGGGCCGGGGCAGCGCGCCAGTTTCCTCTCTGATTAATGATGTTCGTGCTGCCGCGCGCGTGGCTCATGCGCTTTGTCTCCAGCCCAGGGGTGGCGAGAACAGTGGGGATGGCAGCGCCGGGCGCACCAAGCAGGTGCCGGCTGCGCTCAAGCCTGGGCTTCGCGTGGTGACACAGAGGCCAGGCATCTCCAGGAGTCCCCGCAGGGCCACCTCCCTTGGCGGAGAGGTCAGGAACATGGGTCTAGGGCCGGAGCCCGAGAGGGGCCATGTGCAGTGCTTTCGGTGCTCTCGGTGCCCGCCGGACGAATCCTCAGCTGGCGGGGAGGAGCTGGGCGCCTCCCGGGAGCCGCGCCAGCTGCTTGGGAGGGCATGGCCAGGAGGGGCGGTTAGGGAGCCCATCGAGGCTGTTGACTCTGGAGGATTGCGAGAGTGACCGGCAGGTGGACGCATTCACTCAACCAGCGAGAAATCCAACGAGCTAGGTAGATAGGGAGAGAGAAGGAGAAAGAGAGAGAGAGGAGCGAGGAGGAGGAGGAGGAGGAGAGAGAGAGAGAGAGAGAGAGAGAGAGAGAGAGAGAGAGAGAGAGAACGAGAACCAGAGGGAGCACTTAGTGGGCAGAGAGAGGGAGAGGGAGGGACAGGGACAGGGACAGCCAGCCCCACGCACTTGCTCCCTGCAGTCACCTCCTTCCACCAGACCCAGGAAGTGGCCGGAGCCCAAAGTAGCAGAGACTCTGCGGGCTCCGCCGACAGGAACTTGGTCCCAACATTGCTGGTGGGACCCGCAGGACGCGGAGGGTCGGACAGAGCAGCGCAAGAACTGGCTGCGGGAGACAGTAGCTACTCCCGAGAGAGGAGAGGAGCAAAGCCGGACCTCCCCACCCCCTTTCCTGGAGCAGACAGACTGAGAGACAGGCAAACAGACAGACAGGAGCTCAGCAGCCTTGGGTGGCTTACAGGCTCGACGACCTCCAAGCGTCCAGACCGGCGACAGTCCGACAACCACAGACACGCGGTCCCCAGCAGCGCTGGCTGTGCCTGGGGAGAGTGAGGACCCCTGCCTGCCTCCAAGCCCAGGTCTCCTTTTGCTAGCAGTTAAATAAATCGACCATACAACAAAGGCAAGCCACAAACCAAACTGACCCCACCAAAGCATTCACTGAGAAACAATAATTTTTCACAAAAGCCCCAAACGAAATCCAGTCAGTCAAGGCACTCGGACGCTGGGTAACTCCACTCTTCCTTCAGGTAAAGAGCCAAGTCGTCCGACGTGAATATCGCACTTTTTTTTTTTTTTTGTCGTCTCACTGTTGGGCTTTCTTCTTCTGTCACCCCCTCCCCTTTTCTCTTTACCATCTACCTCTGCTTTCCTGTTGACCTGTTTGTCGTCTGTGTTTATTCTGTTTCTATGTCTCGCCGAAGGCATAAGTGGACTTCCCTTCCCCCAAATCAGGCTGAAACTGAAATCTGGGAAGGGAATTGAAAGGGATGATGCTTTCTGTAACAGAAGTTTCCAGTAATTTTGTGTGGGGTTTGTGGTGCTAAGTTTCGAAATTCTCTTAATTCAGTTGAAAAAGACTACAGAGAAAATGGAAAGTTGTCATTTCCTTCCCTCACCACAGAGGTCATGGCATGGGTCCCAAGAGATTGGAGGAAGGCAGGAGGAATAATAATATTTTTGTTTTACTTTTAAAGCCTTGGAGTCATTTTCATGGCAGCCCCCGGTTTAAGGTTAGATGTCTCAGGTGATAACTGTGGTAGTAGGATTGGATCTGAATCAGGCAAGTGTTTAAAAAAGTTTATTGGGAAGAGAAATTATATGGCTTGGTATTTATGTCACAGATGTGTTCATTTCAAAACTTGATAATCTTCTGCAGAAACAGTGAGACTAGCATGTAAGTTTAATAGGAAAACCAAAGAGGAAAGTTACGGGAATGGAGGAATGGGAGGTACAAGGTAAGGCTGCTAAACATGATCTCCATAAGAACGTGTTACAGATGGAGTTGATCATTTTACTGTCTGACTTCTCAAAGTCCTCAGCTTCTGCAAGCAAGAATGACAGTCTCTAAAATTGAAATGAATCTGTTTTTTTTTTTCAAATTTTGCTCCAATGCAGAATAAATCTAAATTGTGCCCATCCCTTCCTCATCTGCCTTGGAGATCAAATCTGCCTTTACTGCTTTAAGTAAGCAGTGAAGTAGACATGACAGGGAAGCATACACTCTTTTTTTAATTCTGTAAAAGCCAGAGAGCCTTTGATACACACTTCAGCATAAGTAGACCCTCTTTCTTCTTCAGTATTATGTTACCATGGGGCTGGGATGTCTGAATAGCATTTTAACTAATATCATTTTCAAGAGATACAGCCATTTGGAAGGCACAGGCGCTGGTTATGCTTTCTTCCAACTGCAGAGAGATCTTAACGTGGGGCTGCCTGTGAAAGACCCTGTCTTCAGGGTTATGTAGTTCTTCAAGGTATGTAAATGCTGATGTTTGATTCTCAATTTCCTTTGTCCTCATCTTCTTTTGCTTTTTAAACGCTTTGACTGGCAGGCTATTTTTATATTTCTAGAGAATAAATTTAGATGCCTTTTTAAGGTGATAGATGCACTTTGTTCTCATGGGAAAAGATTGTCTCCTGGTGACTGTACTTATCTGTGCTAGTATGACTTGGTTTCAATGTAATTTTAAATACATTGCTTTAGACCATCATCTTATACATGGCTTAGTTTCTCCTCTCTGGGTATGATTTATGTCATCGGAATGATAAAGTAACTATTCCCCTTGGTGAATGCTTATTTCACAGTATTTGGGGTGAAGCATACTTAAGGAAACTTATACAGCTTCTGAGGAATGCCTTTAGGTTTCTCAGTGACTTAATTTCACCATATAGTGATTTCTTTTTGCTGATGATTCAGTTCAGACTCAGACAAGTAAATGTGTGTGTGTGTGTGTGTGTGTGTGTGTGTGTGTGTGTGTGTGTGTGTTATTAGATTTGCAGATTGCCAGTCAGTCTCCCAGTGACTGCTTGTCATAGATTGCAGTTGAGTGTGGTTACCTTAATAATGGTCGCAATCGCCCTGTTAGAGCGCGCTGCACTGGGGAGTTCTATGCAGTCTGTCTTTACTGCTGTTTAATGAAGTAGTGGGAACCTCACTCTGTGATGACAGAAGCATGAAAAAAGACAGAGCCCTGCAAGGCTGTGAATACTGCAGAGCAAAGGGGAAGGCAAAGCAGGCTACAGAGGTGGTCCTTATATCTATCTTATCAACGGGAATCAATTGGTTTGGGTGAGAGAATTCTCTGTGAATAGTTGGTTATGTGTTCCTTCACCATCTTCACTGGTTCTTAGAAAGAAGACTCAATCATTTGAGTTCCTTAAAACTTAAAGGAGATGCTAACTGGGGACTCCCTGTGTGTCTACTATTTTTAATATAGGCTGTGAGAATGTTGGGTAATGAATGCAGAAATTATTTCAAATTCCTGAATCATTGTTCTGCTGTGGCAGGTGGGTTGGACTTTATGAAACATTCTGATATCCAAAGAACTACCATCTTCTTCAGATGTGGTGCTAATCTGAATTTCTGTCACAGGAATTGTTTGATATTTCTTTTGTCATGAATTTGAAACTTTGCTCCAGAACTGCGACAACTAAGGGAAGCATGGAGTTTTGGGTGGACTTGATAGGATATTTAGGTTATTTCCTCCCTTTAACTTTGAGGGAAACACCCCACATTTACCTTTCTAAAGACAACACATTTTAAAATGTCTCACAGGTAGCATTGCTCGCCTTTAGAATGTTATCCTCAGGAACAAAATAGCTCCACCTAATAGCATGTAAGATACAAAAGCCGTCTGTCTGCATTGCTGGCACCTCCCCAGAACACCCGTCTAAGGTAAAAAGTGGGACTGTTCAATCAGAAAAGGACTTTGCTCGCTTTCATATTAACAGCATGGCAATCATTGGACCACTCTTTTTCCTCCCAAAGTGAAGTTCATTAGACAAAATACTTAAGTAGTCTCAAAATTAGTAAATGTAAGAGAATGTGAACAGTTTATATGAAATGGGGAGCTAAGTCATACCAGTTTGTATTAATGGCTCTATGAAAACTTAAAAAGTCAATATGCATGTGACCAGGCTTAAAATAAAATAAACAACTAAGAAGAATGCTTTGCATGGAGATACTGCAAAATTTTGTTTATTTTGTTAACTTGTCTTGCAACATGATATTTCTAGAGGGGGAAAGCACTCACATTGGCTGTTAATATTTCCCTCATGGCTCTGCTTTTTGCACCCAAGTACCGGTGCCATTCTCCAGCTTTTCAAGTCTGGGGGCATTCACATCTGAATTCAAAGTGCATGTTTGTCTTTGAACAAGATAATGATAAGCTACACAAGCAGAGCTTGCAATGAGTCAGCTTCTGAAGACACAGAGTAGCCAGGAGCCTGGGCACAGAATTCTTTTAGGTGGAGGAGACAGTTTGAAGTCCATGGGGCTGGATGATGCTGCAAATTAACTAGTTGTTCGTCAATCAGTTTAATTCAAATCTGGTCTGTGACAGGATTAGGCAAGAATGGGGCACCTAGAAGTGATTGACACGGAAAGCTATTTCTTCAGGGGTAAGTACCGGCATCATTTGAACTGGGTTGTGCATTTAGGAAGCTGTAACTCTCCTCATCACAGAGGGACCTGGCTTCCATCGCCATGCATTGGGTCTCCAATATATCTTAGTTCAGTGATATTGTATTTGTAAAATATCCACTGCTTCCCTTAAGACAAAAGATCTTTGTGTTTTAAGAAATGCTTAATCCAGAGCTTCCATGTTTCTGTGGTTTTACTTTTTTTGTATCGTTTACGTCAACACTTCATATTAAATATGAAAGGCGCATTTTAAATACTATTGTAGGAATATGCTAAAGGATTGTGGAATGTAAAAAAAAATAGAGAGACAACCCAAATGAGATGATATGTGACTGAATTTATTTATATTTTTTCTTCTAAATACTAAGTTTCTTTTAAGATATTTTTATGGTAAGTTCTTAAAAATTGATTTTTTTCAGTGTTCTTTCTGGTACTAGATTTGGATCATGTTGGATTATTGTTAGCTATAGATATTAAAGTCTTAATTATGTATATTTATATCACAGACATCTCATGTCTGTAAAGATTCAATATGAACTATGATATGATGTCAATCACCGTGAACTTGATAGAGAATAAATTCCTTAAGTATCAAGCTCTTGCAACAGTTTTTAATGTTGACAAGATTGTTATGCTACCGTCTCCCAATCCCCTTCTGTGTGGCGATATTTTCTTAGTACCTCAAATGCCTTCATAGCATCTTGAGTGTGTCATTGCTGGGACATATCTGTGTGATAGAAAAAAAAAAAAGGAACAGAAGCAAGGCAAAAAGTGAATTGAAATAATTACACCGAACAATTGAAGAGTTAATGAAAAAAAAAAAAAGGTGTCAGCCTAACTACATGGTATTGGCTTTCTGCATTCACACTGGGTCCTTAGCTTCATGCTATGCTCCCTCTTCCTCCTCCTCCTTCTTCTTCTTCTATTTTTTTTTTTTTCCTAGCTGCCAGCATAGATCCCAGCACTGCCAGGTGGGAAGAATGTTAACCACTGTTTGTGATCACAATAGATTGATGTTTTAAATTCCATCTATGCACTTTTCATATGAAAAATCTCTCCTGGCAATGTTTATAACCACAACTTAATGTATATGACAAACTTACAAAGTGTTTATGTTCTGTGTAATCAAAATGAGGATCAAATGGCCACTGCAGCTTATTTAAATGCTGATCACTAAATCTAGGAATGTCTCATTCAAGGCATGTATTCATACATGTTCTCCAATCATAAATTCACATCACATTTAAAAATATTACCGTCACTCCTTTTATTTAACAACAGATAATCATTAACAGGTCTAGCACATTCCAAACTTTCATGCAACCTCAAGATGATACCTGTTTCTTAAATTAAAAATAATTGGGGCTGGTATACAAATTAGTACAATTGTGCTAATGTTAAAGCCAATAACCTCTTAAGTGACATTATTTTAAAGGTGACGACATGCAAAATTTAGTTCTACTTTAAAGAGAGGAGTCAAGACTTTTTAAGAAGACAACAGTAACATCATAGTAAATTTTTTAGAGGTTTGCTTGACATGTTGTGGGATGTTTAGAGGCAGAAGGACATAATCTATGGAAATATCAAATCATATCTTTTTGGCTGTTTCCTAGAGACCAATTCACAAAGCTCATCTAATTAAATGAGTCTAGGTTGATTTCTTGTCCATTGCTGCCACCATCCAATTTAGTGCTGAAGTTCTTAATAATATGCATTCTTTTATTTCCAGGTCACTGGTTGCTTGTTTTTTTATATACTAAATGCAGGCGATAGATGCAGAAATCGTAACGTGAGAACAAGCCTGGAAGTTGGGCTTCTGACACGTAGGAGAGTCCCTTCATATTGCCCAGATAACAACCTTCACTTCAGAACATCCCAGCGTGTATGGGATGTTTCCTTTTTCAGTGAAGAGGAAAATAAGTTCATTCATCCTGGCATTTTGATTTAGATAGCATTAAGAATCACCATAAGGGAGGGGCTGGAGAGAAGGCACAGTGGTTAAGAGCACTTGCTGTTCTTACAAAGGACCTGAGATCTGTTCCCAGTAACCACATGGTGGTTCACAACCATCTATATAGACAAGTATGTGGTGCACAAACATACAAGCAAACACTCATAAACACAAAATAAATAAATTTAACAGTAATTTAAAACTACATAAAAGGAATCATCATGCGTGAGATCAAATATTGCAATTTGTTTAAAGTACAACGTGGAACACCCAATTTCTAAAAGGTTTCATTTCACTCAGTTTAAATAAATTATCTTTTCACAAGTACATTAGGTGGCCCAGAGATCATCCACACACTCGGCAATCCAAGTTGCTTTCAGAAGATTTTCTCAATGGTTTAGTAATTTAGAAAAATCTAGATACACACCACCAAATTTAAAGGAGGAGCAGTTAGCTCATTGGCACTCAGAGGTTAATCTTGATTCTTTAATTTTTTTATTTGCCTGTAATAAGCTCAATGGGAAATTAAAAACGGTCGAATGATTCTCACGTTCTAAAGCATAGATGAGATTGTCACATGTTGGGCTCTGGCATTTGTCTGTACGAAAGCACAATGAGTGACGTTTTGGGGCTCATATTTTTGTTTGTTGCTATGCACAACTTCAGTTGGAATTCCAGGGCTGCTGTGATAACTTGATGACATCATCAGCTGAGAAGAAAACAAGCAGAACCATGTGCGCAGCAGAATCAAAATCTCTACAGACATGTGCTAGCCATGCTCTGATTTTCTCAAGTGAATGGTTAAATGAGTGTTCAGCAACTTTGTAGGTGGGAAGGTTGCACTTATATTTGTTTTTGTTTGTTTATTAGAAAATGAGTCTAAACAGTTTGTCATCAGATCATGACTCCTTAAGCCAATACAGCACAAAGACAAAATTGGTGTTGAATTCTCCAAAATGAACTGTGAGAATTCTGAGGGATTAGGCTGGGCCAACACACGCACATTGAGTTGCTTCATGCGTTCACGTTTTATTTATTATAAACATATTTAACGGTGCTGCAGTTGGCAGAATTTTCGGAGGTCAGAAACTCCGCAGCAAAGATTTGATCTAATGTTTTCTTGTTTTGTTTTGTTTTGTTCTGTTTTGTATTCATTCCAGGGCCTCTTTAGTTTTGCTCTTAACACATTTCATTTGTAAAGATTGAAATCCTTTTTAATCCTGAGGTTTTCACGTAGTCCTTAAGGATGTTCTGGAAACACCCAGTAGTGCAGCGTTGATGAAACTGCAGGACCATGCTGTAGAAACCTGCTTGTCTCAGAGCATCATGTGGATTGTGAGGAACAGCATGTTTAGTTTCACAATTGTTGCTGCCTCCTAGAACTGTAAATAACTTCTATTTAGGAATTCTTTTCAGCATCAGGAGGCTGGAGAGTAGGCATGCTGTGCCAGTTCATGTGTTACAAAAATTTTAGGCTCAGTGAAGTGAGTCAGCCAGTGAAGGGCTCTGCCCTCAAGACTGAGAACCTGACATCAATCCCTGGAACCCACATGCTGAAGGAGAGAAATGACTCCTGAGAGTTACTTTCTGAAAGCCACTCACACACAGCGACGTGGGAATACATACATATACAACACACTAACAAATGAATGTAAACATTTCTAAAAAGTTATATATCTTCTAGGGCATTGATATAATTATCCTTCTACAATTGGTTTTTATATTTGCATGGTCAAATGTGATGCAAGAAATTAGAAGCAAAATTATTTTGACTTAAATGGAGTTTGGGGGTTAAAGCTAAGGTTAGGACTGGTGGAGAGGATGTGTGCACAGGTAGGCAAGGGCCACATGTGACAAAACAAGAAACAGCTGTGTATGATGAAGGACTGTCCTTCCCAGGTAGTGTCTGCAGCCTCTCTCAGATTCTGTGAACAGAATTTGCATTACAATCAAAAGTTCAGTGAGATACAGTCCACCTTCTGCAATTCCAAATCTCAGTTCTCCACCTTCGGACTTCCAGAAATAGAGTTGATCACCTGAGTTGGTATTCGGTATAGATGTCTAGTTTCTTCCCCCAAGTAAGTAACTAACTGTGGGACTCTCTCGCTTAATAGTAAACCTGTGCAGCAGCGCTCTAACCTTAACAATCTACTAGTTATATTAGCAGTTTAGATAAATACTTGCTGCTTCTGATCTCCATTTAGAAAGTGGAATGAGACTCACCTTCCAGGATTAACAATCCCTCATGTACTGTGTAATCAACTACAATGAAGACTTTATCCTTTCATGTAGAAACACTAGACAGAGATTCATTTCGTTACATAAATGAAACACACGTCTCTTCTTTATTTCATTTTACTTCTTATGTGTATGCTTGCTCTGGCTGCATATATGTATGTCTGTGTACCACATGCATGCCTGTGCCTACAGAGGCAAGAAGAAGGTATGTCACACCCTTGCAACTGTGAGCTTCCACATGGGCACAGGGAAGCAGAATCACACCCAGGTCCTCTGGTTGAGCAACCAGTGCTCTTGATCTAACACAATTCCTTTAAGGAAAAAAAAATGCTTTAAAAGAAACTTAGAGTTCTGTACTTTTCCATTAATAGTGAATATAATTGTTTTCTTTTCTTTTACATTTTTGATTTTTCAGACAGGGTCTTGGTATGTATTACAAGCTAGCCTAGAATTCATGATCCTCCATGGCTTCCAGACACTGGAATTGTAAGCACGCCACAATGACCATCTACCTAATATGAATACAAATTTTGGTCTTAAAATTGACAAGCAGCTTTAATACTTTTTTTTCTGTGACCCATCAAAGGCCTACGTAGTGACTAAATCTCGGGGTGCTAATTGTGAAAAGAACACAGTACTTTATAAGTCCCTGTCTTCTATCAGCTCCTAAGGAAAGGGATGTCTACCTAAGGGTTCCCCAAACCTATTATTTGTTCAGGGCACTGTGTGATTTCGACCATGTGAAAAGGACAGCCCAATTTTTAAATCTTTGACCAGGTGATGATTGAAATTTGCAGTCAATCCTAGGTAGAGGGAGCCAGTCAACAAAGTTCAGGTGGCACGGGAGATGAAAAACAACTCTCTAACCTAGGACAAAAAGAATAGAGTTTGGGGGTTTCCGAGCAGCTCCTGTCATTCTCCCAGACTCCTAGCTTCCTGTCTCCCACACTCTGGACAGAGCAGCTGAGCTGGCCTCTGATCCCAAAGTGTCTGCAGATAATTTTATTCAGTGAGTCAGCACTGTGCCTGCGAATATGAGCAGAGGAGGAAGGGCACTGCTGTTATGATGAGGGTTCCCACTTACTTCCCCTACCAGGAAACAGGGAACCACAAGCGGTACCCAGTATAGAAGGGTTCGGGCAGCACAGAGCAGCACACACATCTGATAATTGCATTGTAGTCTCAATTGCAATTTGAATATCTTACATTTTTCTGGGGTAAAAGCACTATCAGTTATCCAATGAAAATTCTCGGAAGCCTGAGGGTGTGCTTACAAACCTTTCCTATTACAAGTTTTGCTAGGAAACAAATAAAAGAATTACATGGACACATAGATGCATACAAATACAGAGAGTATGTATTAAAACCAACAAAATAACGCAGCAAGAATCTGATTCCTTCATGTATTTTCATAGTCTTTAGCAATTTCAGGGTAGTATAGTGATTATGTGTGGTAGTTATTTAATCAAGGTTTACTGAATTAAAAATTGACCTTTGTTATTATTGATTGCAGCTCATATTCAGGGTTTCTAATCAGTCCTACGTGAAGTTTTAATTGTATTTCCTTCATGGGATTTCAGCTCAAGTATATCTTTCTGAAAAAGAACAAAGAGGTGTCCTTAGGTATGACACTGTTGCCTCACTAGAGACTTTTCTTTTGCCTTGTCAAACAAGTTTCTTTTCCTATTCCAGGAAGCAAGTAGGAATTCTGTGGCAATCCCAGACTCCTCCCATGCCAGCCTGAGTAAACCCAATGAGTACCTGCATGGGAGGAAGTGACAGTTAATACCCAGTTAGTAAAGTATTGGGAGATGGTGAGGCAAAAGCAAGCACAAAGTTTTGAATCCTGGCTCGCCTCACGGTGCTGGGCTCACAGTGCTGGAGACGGCTGACCTTCCCTGGATGTGTGCTTTTGAAGGGATTAAGTCTGGTTTGTGAAGGAAGGCTCAATCCCAAGGACTGGGCAAGTGGGCAACCAAGTACCACAAGCCAGGCTCAGAGGTAGAGAACAGAGAGCTCTAGCCTACAGGGGCTTCCTCAAACTAGACCACTTTTCCTACACTACAGGGAAGTTGAGATCTTCCTGTCCTTTGGGAAGACGATAGAGTTAACCTGGCTTAAATGTCAAAGGTTATAATCCTCCCCCAGGCCACTGATAACTGAGTTACTCTCAACTGCAAGGGTAATCTTGAGCTAGGAGAGGGTATAGATGACAGATAGATACACATGTGATAGATACATAGTTACATGATGCATAGATACATAGATTGTAGATATAAATGATCACATATTTACATATAATACATTGATTATATATAATAATACACATATACAAATGAGACTACATCAAATTAAACAGTAGATTGTTCTAAAGAGACACTAGAAAATGGATCCATTAAAAATTGTCTAGCTGTTCTCAGTAGACCAGAGCTTGCTGTCTGTGGTTAAATGGAGATGGAATTCGGTTCAGCTCTGTAGGGGACCCTTAATTCCTAGGGAATGGTCTAACCTGCAAGTTACCTGCCAAGCGCAGCTGCTGCATCAGATAATTGCATTGCATTTTGTACAATAATGTGTATATTCGACATCATCCCTTCTTTTGTGTTTGTGTGTATGTGTTCATGTCTGTGCACATGGGTATCCTGGTATGTGACTGGGAAGAGACTGACATTGGATGTCTTATTTTTTTTTTTTTTTTGAGACAGGGTTTCTCTCTTACACGCACACTGAGCTAGAGGCTCCCTGATTCAGCGAGAGTCGCTGGTCAGCCAGCTACTGAGACCTACCAGTCTGTCTAATCCACCATTGTGGTTTCAGATACATGCTATCATGCCCAGATTTACATCCAAGCAAAAGTCTGGCTTGTGAAGCCATTCTCTGCGTGGGACTTTAAGGAGATCCTTTATTGACTGAGGCTCAGTAGATTAAGTTAAAGGCAGTAACCAAAACAAACCATGGCAATATGAATCTCAGGAAGTCCTCACTGGAACAGGAATCTGGATTCATTGCCCCAGCTTGGTTCATGTCCAAGTACCTTATCCCACAATATTACACCAAGGCAGGGGAAAACTATTTAAGGGGGTAAAACTATATAAAGCAACCTATTATTTCTAAGATCTCTTTTGGTTTATAATTTCCACGATTCAATGACATTTCTTGTTGTAATAACTGTGGGCCTGTTTTTATAGTGTATTGTTCATGAATTTTTATTATAGTTTTTCCCTTTAGGCTTGAGAGTAAGCATGGGGCTGTGAAATTGGAGTAATGCTTTAGAAGGTGCTCTTATCAAGATTAGTCAGCAAAGAAATAGGGAGGTGAGGTCCCAAGAACTGGGCTCAGCTCCAGCTCTGCAAGAAATGAATATTAGTTCATCTCTTAAGTATTCCACATTGGCTGTATTGCTGTATGAGTTAACTACAAAGTGTTCAGCCTAGTGATGGGTTTAATTTTAATTTGTCCTCTGATTTTCATGCTCTGCCTGGGTGCTTTGGTCATGCCTAGCTGGACTCCACTCCAGCACAGCTGCACTGCATGTGTTAGGGGTACAGGAGTCTGTCATGTGGCCTCTGAAGTTCAAACCATATTTCTAGCAAACACCCTTTGAGTGGATAGCATGGCCTGCCCTTTTCGAAGCCAGTTCAGAAGAGAAACCTCAGAAAAGAGATCCAGGTGAGGGTGACTCAGAACTCCCGACCCACATAGAATTCCACAAAGCACTTCATTACCTTCTAACTTGACTCGTCTGAGGTGAGACTACAGCTTTTTGCTAATTTACAAAGGAAGCTAACCAGGCTTCCTCCCAGACTCATCTTTCGATAACACTGAGTCCAATTCTAGTACCCTTCCAGGAGTGATTTGGGTTACCATCTAAGAACCAGAAATGATCTCAAATAAAACACAGTCTGTAGATTTGTGACTCAGGCCCTGCCACAGAAAACCATGAATCTACCTAGTGCATGTCACTTGTAAAATCAGATCCATCCATTGGATTTAGCCAGACAAGGGAGCTCTAAAGTCATTTATATTTTCCTAAAATTGTGAGAAAACATGACCTCGTTGTGTTAACCTCGCTGTGTAAATAGATGTGCATCAGATGTTTTAAGATGAGAAAGTATTGCTTGTTTTGTTGTTGATTGGTTAGATCTCTGGATCTAAGCAAGGATCATCTGGCTTGCTGCCTTTGCCAGGGTGTGTGCAGCTTGAAGAGACTGACCCCAACATGTAGACCTGTGTCTGACGATGTATTTTACTCTCTGTACGTGAACTTATACCTAGAATATGGAATCAAGAGAAACCCATGATGTTTATTGAAGAAAACCAGGGAAGACAAAAAAAAAAAAAAAAAGGAAAAAGAAAACCAAGAGTATGGATTTTTGTTTTGTTTGTTTGTTTGTTTGTTTTTCTGAAGTGGGTAGGGAAGCTACCTGTGGTCATATGTAGTGGCAATCATACTTATTTCTGCATTGACTAACTCATTAGTAGCATTTGTTCTGCTCTGTGGGAGTGGCTTCCCTTCTATGATCTGTATTACCTTGTTCCTCCAGCCCAAAAACGAAAAGAAAAAGTCTTGTCAATGTAGAGAACCAAAACCTCTGTAGGCTGTTCGAATTGCTTGCTATGGTCACATGGACAAAGATAAGCAAAATTGTGTGTGTGTGTGTGTGTGTGTGTGTGTGTGTGTGTGTGTGGATGTGGGTGTGTGGTGTGTGTGTGTGTGTGTGTGTGTGTGTGTGTGTGTGTGTGTGTGTG
>CAJQZJ010003646.1:12219712-12231489 GCA_907164525.1 Lophiomys imhausi
GGTATTCACTAAATCTAACTTATATTAATCTATCAGCCCCTTCAGAGACTCATCGCCAGGACAGGCCTTCTGGGCATCATTCTTCCGGAGTGGACTGGCTCTGGACCTTCTTCCCTAAACACAGTCTTTTCAGAGACATTTTCAGAGGTGACCACGAGGCATCACTCCCACGTGAACAAAGCTTTTGTGAACCATTTGGACTGAAATGTGCCTCTCATTTTCCTGGGGGGGGAGGGGGACACAGGAGACTAGTCGATTCACACCTCTGAAAAAGGAACATAGTGGCATATGTAACAGGTGGCAGGTCACCCAGAGGACTTCCTGCTCTTGGCTTTGCCTTGCTGCTGGCGTAGTCTCTCCAGAAACCAGCAGCCTGAGCTCTGAATGCTACTCTCCCACAGACCCTAAAATCTGTGGCCCAGCTTTTTTCTCTTTTAAGCCATCTCGGGTATCGGATGGAGCCTGGACCCTCGTCACAGAGTGGCTATGCCATCTCTAAGGAAAGGGCTAGGGCAATAGATGCATGCTTGGTCTCGGGTGTGGGAGGAAGAAGGGTGACCGCCACGACTCTTCAGTGTGTGATAACAAGTCACAGCATCCTCAGATTCTAATTCCTGGTGGGATTCCAAAAGACAATTACTAACCCCTGACTAAGGGCACTGAGTAACTGTTACTATCCATGTTATTGGATGTGAGAGGGATTCTGAATTTATTTATTTGAATCATGGATTAGTCTGTTTTCCTTGAATGTTAGGAACTATATAATAAGGATTTATTTAGAACTATTTTCTACAATATTTATTGAGAAACAAAATACTTAGCCTTAGCGTAGCTGTGTAATTACTTAAGGTTGACTGCAATTTCCTTTTTTTGTATTAAAAATTTTTTTTATTAACTGAGCATTTTGAATTGAGAGTCATTACTCATTACTTTTAACCCAACTTTCTCCTGGCATGATCAGAGACACCACTGTTTGTTTTAAGACAGGCGTGGTGCCTTGAAAAACAAAAATGTAGCCCATTCTCATGGTCAGATAGAAGCACCTATCTCTAAGACTCTAAAATGTCTACTCGGCTATTGTGAAATCAACTCTTTTTTTAACATTTATTTATTTCTTCAAGTTACATCTCAATCATAGTCCCCTCATGGTCCCACTCTCCTACCCTTTTCCACCTCACCCTCCTATCTGCTTTTTTTTTTTTTTAATTTAAGGTGTATCTTTTTTCTCCCAACAGCTCCCCCTTTTAGTCCAATAAAAGGCTCTTTTTCAAAAATAAGAACAATAATAACAACAAGGAGAACTATTAGGCCACACTTATGAAAATTATAATGTATAACCTACATTCCTAATGTCCAGTCCATACATAATTGGTAACTGATATTAATATTCTCTTATCTATCTATCTCGATGAGTTTAAAGTTGTATACCTAAGTCAGTTTACATCCTAATTTGCATTACCAACTTAAATATGTCTTCTTAGACCTAGAACATCCTTTTTTTAAGACTCATTTTTATTTTATGTATGTATTTTTCATACATGCATACATGTACCATGTGTCTGTCTGGTGCCTGGAGAGGCCAGAAGAGGACATTAAATTCCCTAGAACTGGAGTTACTGAGCGTTGTGAGCTGCCATGTGGGTGCTGAGACTCAAAACCAGTACTCATAATCACTGATCCATCTTTCCAGCTCCAGAGTGCAAATTTCTCAAAGACTGTGCCCCTTACAACTTGTAGAATACTCACTGGGGGGTGATTTCATAGTCCCATTTCATGGCTCCATATATTATTGGGGTCTGTCTACATAGACATTGATGTACACATGGACTGCTTAGGTAGTTAGAGCCAGGCCCTTCTCAGTCCAACTTAAATACTAATACAAGCCATCTCAGCCTTGTAAAACATCAAATACTGCCACCCACTTGACATTTTTTTCTGGGAGTTCTATGCCAAGGACATCAGTCATTGAACTGTGTTGATAACAAGGATGATATGGGGTGCTAAAAGTTCAGTATCCCTAGGGTACCCAAAAAGAGAAGGGGTGTAATGAGTGGGAAAACACAAAGAACAGCGAGAGAAAGAGACTCCGGGTCCTTAGCACCAGTGTCATGGAGTTCTGCTTGGCACCCAGGAACATGGTATAGCAGATGCTATTAGAGTTATTTAGGCCATTTCTCCTGGGGAATTCTGGAGTGGTCTTGTGTATATGTTTTATAGACTACTGGGAACTTGGAAATGCATGCAGCATGGAGAAAAAAGAATACATTAATCTCTAATGATCCATTATACAATTTAAAAAAATCAACAATATTCAATGCCACATTTTGAAACCTTGCTTCTTTCTCCTGATAATAGCACATCTCTTTGGACAAAGGGAGTCACAGCTTTAGTGCTTTTGAATATGTCAGACTTTTCTTGGGAAAGGTATTTGGCATGGTATTGTTTGGGTAGACCAGTGTAGAATAGAAAGTTGAAGGTCGAGATAGAATAAAAGAGATAATTCTATAAGCCAATGACCCCTTAGAACAGTGGTTCTCAACATGTGGGTCGCAACCCCTTTAGGAAACTCCTACTTGTAAAATTAAAGTTATGAACTAGCAATGGAAATAATTTTATGATGGGGGTCACCACAACATGAGGAACTGTTTTAAAGGGTCACAGCATTAGGAAGGTTGAGAACCACAGACTTAGGGTATTGATGGTTCATCTTAAATGTTAACTTGATTCAGAATCACATGGGAGATGGAGACTCCTCTTTGGGTGTACCTGTAAGAACATTTATTAGAAAGGCTTAGTTGAGGGACAAAGACTGTCCTGAATGTAGGTGACACCATCCCATGAGCTAGGGAGCTCAGACTGAAATGAAAAGGAAAAGAAATGAGAAAACTAGCTGACTGTTGGCATGTTCTTCTCTCTGCTTCCTGGATAGCCATTTAGCCATTTGAGCTGGTTGCCACACCCTCTCTGCTGTGAAAAACTGGGCTCACCAAGTCCGTTAGCTAAAATATGCCTTCCTTTCTTCCTTCCTCCCTTTTGTGCATAGGTTGTTTGTGTTACATCCTCTGGTGACAATGATAAAATTAACCAACACACACAGCCCCACAAGCTCTCATGCCATTCTTGCTCCTATCAGCTTTAGCTTCCTGTTATGTATTATGAAGAATATTAGTTGCTGGTGGTTTGGAATTGGAGGTGTAATTTTTGAAACACCTAAGACAGTGGGGTTTAAATGTGTTGTTAGTAAATTAAATGCCTTCTGGATGTTAAGGTAAAAACAAAACAAAAAAACCATAATAATTTTGCACATATAGATAAGAATTCACACCATTAAAGGAAACCACATTTTTAATGTGTGTGTTTAGAATTAAATATGTGGTTACATGAGAACCAATAACCAGAAGTTATGATAGGCAGGCAAGAGCATCCGGTGATCCTTTTGGGTCCCTTATAGATATTGTACAACTCCTGGGTTTTATAATTACGGTAGGTTCTTTGGAAGGGTGTGTTGTTTAACCATAGATAGGGTCTCTGGAGCAGGTTCTGAGATGGAGTTCAGTGTGCAGTGATTTACTGACAAGTAACTGGAGACAAACATTGTAGAGAGGCTGAGAGGAGAGCAAGCTGGGAGAGCCAAAGGGTAAGCTGCAGAAAGTTAACATGAAGAAAATGGTCTCTTCGGGGCTCAAAGGATAATGTGGAGCTAAAATGGCCTCTGAAGTGTGGATTGCCAGTCTTTGGCAGTCCACTGTTCACTTTGTTTTATGAGACAAGCTCTCTACTTGGATTAGTTATTTTTCTCATTGCTGTGACTAAAGCAACTCAGAGAAGGAAGGGTTCAGTTTGGTTCACTGTTTCAGGGTGCATGGTCCATCATGTCAGGGAAGACACGGAGGCAGGAGTCGGATGCATCAGACTTCATGACATCCAGATTCAGAAAGCAGAGACAGGGGGATGTCAACATCATTTTCTACCATTTATTCAGGGCAAGACCCATTGGATAGGACCACTAGCTTTCGAGATGGGTACTCCTCCTCACTCAGGTAAACCTTACTGGAAGCACCCTCAGAGAGGCACCCAGAGGAGTGCATCCTAATTGATTCTAAATCCATCAAGTTGACAACAAAGGAAAAGGTGGCTTGAAGTGACCTGACTCAGCATTTGAGAGGATATTTCAGCAGACACAAGTAAGGGCTTTGCAGGTGGTTCAGGAAAGTGCCTGCTGTGAAGGCCTGTGGCTAAGCATTGGATCCAACAGGGAGGCCTGGGGGTATGCATTTGGAATCCCAGCACTGGGCAGGTGAAGACTGACAGGTCGCTGGGATCCACTGGCCAGCCAGCTTAGCCTGATTGGCAAGCTCCAGGCCAATTAGAGACCTTGTCTCAAAAAACAAAGTGAACAGCACCTGAAGAAGGAAACTCAAGGTTGACCTCTGGACTCCACATATTCATGAACACAAGCACCCTACAAATATGCATCCACATCCATACTCCCAGTGTCGCCCCCCTCGCACGCACGCACGCACGCACACACGCACACATCTAGGGGCTCTTATCCTACAAGGGAGATTTGTGTCTATGACCTGAACTCAACCAGAAAGGTGAAACCCGACACCAGGTGCTCTGTGGTGCCTAAGCACAAGCCCAGTGTTGCATAGCACTTCCTTCACAACATTACCTGGGAGAAAGTCCCTGACTGGAGTCCAGCGGGTTTCCAGAGGACCTGTCTATGAGAGGTCGGCAAGCCTCTCAGCTCCCCATGGCATCCTCACTTACCTGCAGATCAGAGCCTCCCACCTGGTCTGCAACTGAGCGGTGTGCGCGCTATCTATAACGTCATTCCAAAGATTACATTTTAGACACCAAGCTTTTTATTATGGAAAATGTCAACACAAGAACAAAACAGGATGGTGTGTTTCTGGGCTTCTGTATGCATACAAGAGTAGAGGTATTTTGCCTTTCTCTATTCTAGATATATGAATGACAGCACCAAGCCACTGTGTTGCAGGGTAAATGACCCAGGGGAGGGCGTGGTTTCAGAGCAGGAAGAGGATTGTCAGTGTCTGAAATCAGACATATATATCTCTTAGTTATACTGACCTAAGTAAAGGAAAGGCATTGGAGTGGTGGTTCTGAGAAGTGAGAAGTCCACTGCCCAGCCCTTGGGCAGGGCAAGCTGCCCACTTTTGTTTTCAGGGTTCAGATTCTACAGAACTTCTGGGAACTGCATCTGACTCTGAAACTTGAGACTGCCTCAGTGTCCTGTGGCCCCCAAGATGTCATGCTCTGAGTCCAAGGCTACACAAAGGCCCAAGACATCCAATGTGTTTGTTTCATTTTGTCAGTATGTGTTCCTGTCTGTGTATGCAGTAGCATACGCACATGTATGAAGTGTGTGAAGGAAGGCCAGAGACAATCTTGGGTGTCCTTCCTAGGAAACTGTCAGCCTTTTTGCTTGTTTAAACAGTGTTTCTCACTGACCAGGCTAGACTGAGTGGCCAGCGAGCATGAGCATCTCTGCCATCTTTACCTACTCAGTGGGATTACAAGCCTGTGCTGCTATGCCTATTCATGGCTGCTAGGTATGGATTTAGGTCCCCACCATTACAAAGCAAGCATTTTAGTAACTGAGCTACTTCCCCAGTCCCCTTTGTGTTTGTGTGTGGGGCCGCTTTTTGGAAATCAATGAACCTAAAATGTGTCTTGAACAGCCTCCTATGTTTCTGGCAGATTTTCAACCCAGCATAAAACCAAAATGAAACCCTCTGCTTGGGAAAGGAGAGTGTGTTGTGGAAAATCTGAAAGGAATATTGAAAGCAGAGTCTGGAATCTGACACAAGCTCTACCACTCGAACACAAAGTTCTGATTCCCCACAATTCAAGTCCACAGATGTCTGGCCAAAGTGTTCAAGATGACCTCCCCCTCCCCCTCCCCGTGCCTAGCTGTGTCCTCGCTGTGAAGCACCCAGGCATGCCTCTGAGTGAATCAGCAGCTGCTATGCCCATGACAAGGGAGCAGGCTGGTGCCGGTTGGTTGGCTCTGGAGCAGGTGGCATGGGGTGGGGACAAGGCTGTAGCATTTCCTCTTTAAGGTGGGAGCTCAGCTGCTTCCTTGGTCATGTGCCCCAGTGAGTGCCTGGAGGAGGCAGGAGGCCAGGAGTACAGCTGAGACAGCAGCCAACTCTTAGCAGCTGCTGCTTCCTTCTCTGAGCTAAAGCAGCTCCCAGCCTGTATGTGGCCTGATCTGGCATTTGGGGAGGGGCAGCAGGAGAGTGTCACTTGAATACTCGGACTTAAGTGACTTAACCCAGCTGCTGTGTTCTGTCTCTCCCTCCCTCCTTTTTCTCCCTCCCTCCCTCCCTCCCTCCCTCTCTCTCTCTCTCTCTCTCTCTCTCTCTCTCTCTCTCTGTCTCTCTCTCCCCTGTGTAGCCTAACTTAGGTGACACAAATCACTTGAGAAATTTATGACAGTGAAAAACAGAGAGGGCGGTCATGCTGGTGGAAGCCGATGAGTCTGCACATTTTAGAGGAATTCTGTGTAAAGAGAAGGCTGAGCCTTCCATCCTAACCCAGAGGAGTACATGAGTTTAACATACACATACCTTGGCTTAGCTTCTGTCTGTCCATCTCATACACACAAAAGCAGCCTGGAGAAGGGCAAGGATCCTGGAATGGAAGAAAGAATAAGGAGTTCTTACATCACCTCTGTACACAGGGTTATGACTTTGGACACTATTGCTTTTTTTTTTAAAGAAAAGTATGATTGTGTGTTGTGGGCATGCCAAGACAGATGTGTAGAGATTGGGGCAGAACTTTTTGGAGATAGTTGTTTCCTCTATCTTTCAGTGAGTTCTGGGAATCCAACACAGGTTGCCAGGCTAGTATGACAAGCACCTACAGCAGCCGATCTCATCTCAGTGGCTGACGCTATTGGTTTTTGAGTTTGTTCTATACCTTGGTTAATATGAAACTTATCAGGTACTTCAGGCTCAACTGTATCATGAGCTCCCTGCTCTGCTGCCCAGATGCGTGTACCCCCAAACCTGTTCCGGTTTTTGTTGTTGTTTTGTTTTAAATGTAGTCATTGATATTGGACTTAAAGGGACTTCTATTCAAGTAATAATAGAAAGAAATCTAATATAGAAGAAGCTCTCAGGCAAATGCTTAAGTGGGAGGTTTTTCTCTAAAGCAGTGGTTCTCAACCTTTTTAATTCTGTGACCCTTCAGTACAGTTTCTCATGCTGTGGTGGTCCCAACCATAAAATCATTCTCATTGCTACTTCATAACTGTAATTTTGCTACTGTTATACTGAATCATAATGTACATATCTGTGTTTTACGATGGTCATAGGCTACACCTGTGAAAGGGTCCCTGGACTCTCAAAGGGACTGTGGTCTGCAGGTTGACAACCTCTGCTCTGGAAGAAGAAGGATAGAAAAAGGGAGAGGCCCTCAGGCCAACACTGACAGAGAGGCTGGCCTAACTATATCAGATGAGGAAACCAGCTATTTTCTTTATTTAGTATTTTAAATCACTTAACTGTCCTATACAGAATTAAGTTTCATTATTGCATTTAAAAATATATGTTATAGCTGGGCGTTGGTGGCGCACGCCTTTAATCCCAGCACTTGGGAGGCAGAGGCAGGCGGATCTCTGTGAGTTCGAGGCCAGCCTGGTCCACAAAGTGAGTCTAGGACAGCCAGAGCTGTTATACAGAGAAACCCTGTCTCGAAAAACCAAAAAAAAAAAAAAAAAATTAATAATAAATAAATAAATAAATAAATAAATAAAAATATATGTTTTGTTAATTCTCATCCCCTCCTTCTCTTCCGGACTCCCCATCTGTCTGTCCTTTTTAAATGCTTCCCTAGTCTCCTTTCTACTTTATGTCACATGCGTCCCATTGCCCAACCCTCCACATGTTCTCACACCTTTTCTTTTTAAAGTCTCATGCTCTTATTTCCAGTGTTCACAGACTGTTCCATGCTCTTCCTCATTTGCATACATGCATGTGAGCCTTCTATGCTGGTTTCATTGGGTTGCCAGAGTGGTTCTGGGGTTTGGGATTTTCCCATGATTCATGAGGTTGGCATTTTCTTCATGCAAGATACAGATCAGTTGGCAAGTTTGTCCTTAGATATGTCATGCCTCTGCCCTGCACCTGGTGGTAAGGACAGGGACCCAAACCAGCACTTCAGCATTTCAGCATTCCAACTGGTACATTCCATACATTGTTAATGAGAGAGAATTTTACTGTAGTGAGTAACAAACTATGAATTAAGGACTGGAGACCTATTTTGTCTTTTGTCTCTGTTAGGGTCTATGTCCACTTCAATAAAGAAATAGTAACCCTTCCAGATCAAATTATAAGGATTTACATTAATACATACATTATATTATTTTGTGTACATATATGTGTGTATACATATATACATGTATATGCACATTTGCGTGTGTGTATGCACTTACACACTTTGTTTCACGATGCACATGGAGGTCTGAGGACTTGCAGACTTCAGTCCTCTCTTTCTAGATCTTCAGACTTAGCTACAAGCTTTATTACCCACTGAGCCATCTCACTGTCTCCAAAAACCTTTCTTTCAAAATTAAAGAAACTAAAATAAATGTCAAACTAGGGCACAAATCCCATTCATGGATGTCAATAAACCTGTATAGACTCAAAATGCAAACTTAGACCTACATCCACAGGTTGTTTCCACTCAGCAACAGTTAATACATTTTTTGACGTCATTCCACAAAGTCAATTTATGTGAAACCCACCTCATCTGGATCACATTAAACATCCCAGATTCCAGTCTGTCTTTTGGTGGAGAAACAAAGTGACTCTTCTAGATGACTCTCCACAAGTCCACAGCTCCAGCCCCCAGTCAGAAGTGCCGCTGTCAAGAAAGAGGTATTTAATCAGACCAACTCATTCTTCATAGACTTAATGCAACTTGAAGGGACCCTTGGAGGCTGTCTGTATTTCTGTACTCCTGCCAAAATCCTTAGCTCTAAGTAGTTACAGGTGTCACATATGTGTTTCTTCTAAGTACTCCACTATGGGCTCTCCTACAAACTTGGTTTTCTCTGAAATTCTTTCATCTGTGACTTACAGAAGGAAGTAAGCTTAAAAATATTCAAGTCATTGGCTTATCCCTGTCACATTTGCCATTATTCTTGGCTTTGTCTTCAGTGTACTTGCGTTGTTCTGGTGGCTCTGATATTTATTCAGAGCACAAAAATATATTTTATATTAATTTAAGTGATTATTTAATGAGTTTGAATATTCATTTGGCATTTCCATTAATTAACTTTGTTTGGGTATAAGGTGTTTTCCTTTAGATTTGTTTTTCTTTAACAATTATTGAAAACATTATGTCCTATTACCAAAATTTCTTTTCTTGCACAATTGATTACATGCACTTAACATTTCACTTTTAGCTTTATTAACCATCCTTTGCACTGTACTAGCTTACTTTGTTTCTTGGGCCGTGTGTTTGCCTGTGTGTGCACTGGTGTATAGGGGCACAGGTACAGGGATTACAAGGGTGCACCATCACACCCAGACTATTTCCATGGGTTATTTGAAAGCCACGCACTTTACCAACTGAGTTACCCCCTCACCCCAGTCCTGTTTTCCTTGGTATTTAGCTTTATTCCTAATTAAAGTATCAAACTGCACAAAAGAAAGATGACTGCATTTACCATTGTGGTTTGGGTAGTAATAATGGGCAACTGCTGGTCTGGAAATAAGATGGCAATGGATTCAAACTCTCATAGGTAAGTTTAACTGTTAATTCATTTAGTAACATATCCTGCCATTGCTAAAGGCCAGGTACTCTCTTGCATGTTTCAGTGCAACAAAATTAAGGGTAGTCTCCCTTTAAAAATGACTCCTAGCTGGTTGTGGTGGCCTATTCTGAAATTCCAGCAGAGCTGTGAGTTTGAGGCCATCCTGACTACATAGTGAGTTCCAGATTAGTCTGGAAGTCACTTTCATATTCTTCCTGAACAAGAAGCCAACACATATGCAATGTCTGCAAGAAGTTGGACCCCTGTCTGTGGCTGTTTTGTGCTTTCAGTGCCCTGTGGTGTGAGGCAGGGGGTTGGAATGAGAGAGAAAGAGAGAGAGAGAGAAAGGGAGAGAGAAAGCATGTCAAATGCCTTGTAGGCAATTGAATGAAAATGTGGTGTAGAAAAAAATGGCTAATTAAATTGCTTACTAGTATTTATATTGTATTAATTGATTCAGCGGCTGTTAATTTTTAACCCACCATTATAGCCATTATAAATGAATACACACAGACAGCGGATGGATTTTAACAAACCTTGGCATGAATTGTGCAATCCTAGACCATCTACACTAGCTCATAATTCTATTACCCAAATATGACCCCATATATACATACGTCCCTTTGGTCTGCTATTCTCCGTGCTCTGCCGATGTTCTAGGCCACTTGGAATGATCTTCTTTAATCTACCCCATGGCATGTGTTCCTCCTTCCTCCTGTTCTTGGCTTCTCTCCCCCCAAGATGTTCTCTGTCTCAGAAGCCTGTGCACCTTAGTCCTGCCTACCTCTGTCTTTGCCCAGTCTCCAGGTCTCTCAGCATTTTATTTAACCAATCAGACAGACAATGTAAGTAACAGACAGCAAGGAGGACCAATTAATTAATATTTAGAATGCTTAACACCACCCCATCAATGTGGTCTTTCTGAAATGTGCTCATATAGCTGATAATTTAATTTTTAATAATGTTTCAGAACAAGCATTAATATTTAACTCCCAAACAATCCAAACTGAAAATTTACTGTGCACACACCCTGGCTTGAAAACAAACAAAAACCACACTAAACAGGCATTCATAGGATAGGTTTCTGGCTTTGATGTTCCAGTACCTGGACTTGTACCAGCTCTGGCAAGTTGAATATAACCTGCAAAAAACTCTTTTCTTAAAGAAGCCTAAAGTCAAGCAAAGGAAACTAGAAATTCCTCTCCCAAGGAATTGATGATGTCTCTTCCTACAATACCCTTACCTTTCTTCATTGTAAACAGTCTCTTTGTTTTCATCCTTGTTGAGTGAGACAGTGTCTCAAATATGGACGTACATATTTTTAGGAAAGAAAAGGAAACTATGATTCCAAAAATCTGTGTTCAAGGAAAACTCAATGTGTCACTTGTTTATAAATGTTGTATTTGACATATCCTTTATTTATGACCCTGGTGTGAGGCTATGTGAATGTGTATCTGAAAGGAGGGGTTATATTAAAATGTCCAAAGGCTGCATAGACGAGGGTGATGATCGTGGTTTCAACAGTTTACTTAGATTCTTCTCTGATGTTATTTCAAGACAAGGCCAGCCATGCAGTTATCTTTCAAAATCTACCAGAAAGATGAAAAAAAAATCAGCTGTTTTAAGGTGAGGGTGACAACAACAAACAGAACTAAATTACTTCTGCTTTGTATGTACTGATTTTTAAAACTGTCTGAGGGGCTGAGGAAATGACTCAGGGCATAAGAGCAATCTTCAGGACAAGCGTGGGGAATCAGAGTTCAGACCTTTAGCACCCATCTGATAAGCAATCCCAGCATGGCTGATTGTGGGCATGCCTAAATCCCCAGAGCTATTGCAGGGGTAGGAAGAGACAGGGATCAATTCAGCGTGCTAACCACCGACTACCCCAGAACATCAGACATTGTTCTCTGGTCTCTTTGAATATATATGCAAAAGTGTGTGTGTGTGTGTGTGTGTGTGTGTGTGTGTGTGTGTGTGTGTG
>CAJQZJ010003646.1:12231499-12286357 GCA_907164525.1 Lophiomys imhausi
GTGTGTGTGTGTGTGTGTGTGTGTGTGTGTGTGTGTGTGTGTGTGTGTATTCAGTAGCATATGCATACACATAGATGTATACACATATATACACATGTACAGTAATGTTGTATAATAATACCTTATAAGAGGAAGCATCCTAAATTTTCTAGCTAGTTTTCCATAATACCATTAGTACACAAATCCAGAAGCAAAACACAAGTGTTCATTTTATTGCAAAGAGAAAACAGGATTAAACAGTGAGTTTTACTTTGATGGGTTTTGTTTTTTAATTTGTCTTGTAAACCCATTATTAAAATGTTCATGGATGGAGGTTGCAGCAGGCACTGTACACTCATATGGGACCATTTGTCCTACAAAGTTACCTGCAGTTTGGTTCCTTGGGGACTAAGTGGCCCCCCAAAAGGCACCCATAACAGTTGTGTTCCTTTGGTGGCCCATTCTCATTCCTCTTGCCTGGCTGAGGCTCTGATGTTTAGAGAAGTTCTGGGTGAGAGCTCACCCTCACATAAGCAGGCATGCCCAAGTCCCACAGTAAGGAGAGTTGGATCTCACTGACCCATGCCAGGTACCATTCCCACATTCGAGGCCAGGACATACCTGGCTCTGAGGAAAGTTTTAAATTATGTAGGATTTCAAATACCTGAGGTCTGCCGTGTGTGTGTGTGTGTGTGTGTGTGTGTGCAAATAGCCACGATTCATATTACTCACAAATTTTATGGCGATCCAAATATTTTAAATTAGGATTCCAATAATGGCTTATGAGGCAAAATGTAGTCATCTATGTAAAGAAGCTTAAAATTCTCTACTGCTTTCAGACTCAAATTGCTTCCCTTGTTGTCATGGAAAATCCTATTATGGTCTTTGTCTCCCTCCCACGTTGATCTCTTCATTAGTTATAAGTGAATTATCTAAAGTACTGGACACGTGCTCCTATATTCTATATTTTAATAGCTCCCTGGAAATGGCATTCCTATCTCACTTCTTATCTATAATTATGAACAGTATCCTTTCTGCTAGGTGGTAGTGATAAGGTCCAATGGTTTTCTTTGTTGTCATCATTTTAAATCTTCATAAAAATTACATTTGGGGACTGGGGAGGTGCTCAGTTAGTTAAGTACTCATTGGATAAGCCTAAGTACCTAATTTCAGATCCCAGCATCCCTGTAAAATGTCATGTGTCATAGTCCATACCTGTAACATCTGTGCTGGAAAGTGAAGATAGGCAGATCCCTAGGGCTCCTTGACTAGACAGTCAGCCTAATTGGTGAGCTACAGGTTCAATGACAGATCCTGACACAAAAAGTAATATATGGACCTACTGAGGAAGACATACTCACTTCTGCCTCTTATGCACACCAACGCTTACACAAACACATATACATACATACATACATACATACATACATACATACATACATATACACACACAGAAAGAGAACTAAGAAAAGACTAACAAAATTTAACAACATTTTAAAAAACTAAATACAAATTTTTGAAGACATGGTTTCACTAAGTAGCCCTAGGTGTCTGGAACTCACAGAGATCTATCGGCCTCTGCCTCCCAGGTGCTGGGATTAAAGAGGTGTCTGATTTAATTAATTTTGATTGAATCTTGTTACAGGTTCCATCACAAATTCACCATCTGAGTATGCTTTATTCTTCTTCTCTGTGTTAATTCCACAAGGGAGGTCTGCCAGTTGCCCTTTCTTCTCCGGTTCTCTCTTCCTCCCTTGTGCCCTTTGCCTTCTTCATTTCATTATCATTTGTCTCCCTCATCATATAAAGTTTCCTGTGTTTAGACTTTGCTCTTTTCAGTGAGGATACAGTAAGTCACAAAAAAAGACTCCACCTTGGAAAACCATAGGTTACATTGATTTCTCCTTTTTAAAAAAAAAAAATCTATGTTTAAAATCTTAAAGGTTTTACCAATAAGCCCATAGTTCAAAAACTGAGCCATGCATATCCTTCAAGATTGACAGATAACTCATTTCTGTGATATGTCTATCTGGGTAATCTAGCCCTGGAACTTTCCATTGTTATATCCTGGATATGAGAACTTTCAAACTTTATAAAGTGTGCTATCATATGTGCCTGTTCTGTGGCTGAATGTCCCAGTACTCAACTCCTACTGGGGAGGCCAGGATGCCTTGCTTTGCTGCACGAATTCTGTATCATGTTTTATGGGCAAGAGCAAGGTTGCACATTAGAGACATAAGAGAGTGAGGCAGATGCGTGTCAGTTTAATTCCATGAAAGTCTTTGAAAAAAAACACAACATAACTATTCAATCCATTTATGCCACATGTGTGCAAGGGTAATAGTCCCTTCCAAGCCTTTAGCTTGACCATTGTAAAATTGATTTCATGACCTCAAATATGCGACTTCATCATCAGGAACAGCCCTAGAATCCCTGAACACATCTTAACACTTTCATCAACAGTCCTGGGACCATTTAGCCTGGCACCAAGATCTCTGATAAAAGTCCTGAACTTGAGGCTCCTGACGGGGCTCTGTTGTAACTGCTTGCTATCACTCACCCCCCAACAGGAATGAAAATAAACCTCATTAAAAAGAAAAAAAAAAACAAATGTATTCACAATGTGATCAAACTTGGTGAGCAGCTAACCTGCCCTTCCCAAAATCAGAGTCACTTACAGGAGGTGCATTTATACAAAGCAAAAACCCAAAATATATTCATAGAAGCCAGTTCAGCCAGGCTGTGGTCAGGACTCCAAGGAAAGGATACATTGAAATTCTAGCTAGCTATGTGGTTTCATTAACTTAATTAACCAATGTTCATTTTTATATGTGCTGTTGGATCCTCTCACCAGTTCAGGTGGGTGCAGAGGCCAAAGACTGGCATTGGCTCTCTTCCTCAATCAAGTCTCCATCTTTTTAGCTTTGAGGTAGGGTCTCTTACTAGATCTGGAACTAATGGATTTGGCTAGGTTGGCTGGCCAGCAAGCTCCCAGGATCTGGGTGTCTGTGCCCCATGCCCCAGACCTAGTGCTAGGGGTTATAAATATGTTCACCATGCCTGTCTTTTATGTGGATGCCAAGGATCTGAACTTAGATCCTCATCTTCTCACTCTTGGTTTTGTGATTTCTGTAGATGTCTACAGTACGTGGCAATAAGGATCGGAGATTTGAGGGAGCAGTTTTCCCTCTTAGAGGGGTATTTCTTCTATGGACTGAAAATGACATTTTTTTTAAAAAGTCCTTCTTTCAAAGAAGCCATGAACCACCGGCATTATAGGGTCACCCACCATCTTTCATTCCCCAAGGCCAGGCTGACCTTGTGCTTTCTGGTGTTTTGCTAACTTTCGCCAGTTCTTTCGTCTAAAACATAATGAGAGCCAGCTTTTCCATGTCTTTAGTAAAAGTAATGCTAACAGTTTTGAAAAGCTTCCAGAGTTTGTACAAGCTGTCATTTTCTAAGGTATTAACATGCATTATTTAGTTTAAGAAGTGGAGAATAACAAAGAGCAAAGTTCCATTTTTCCCAGACTGCATCTTGTCAGTGTAGAGGAGCTGGTAGGAAGTGGTGCACATATTTTCACATGGAAATACATCAGGTTTGAATGCCAACAACCCTTAAGGCAAGAACATTTGCTTAAAAAGAATTACATAATCCATTCTTTGTTTGAGAGACATCTGGGTTATGTCCAGTTTCTAGCAATAAGGCTGCTATGAACATAGATGAGGAAACATCCTTGTGATTCGGTGAGGAATCATTTGGATGTATACCCAGAGTGGTATGGTTGGGCCCCGAGGCAGAGCTACTCCAAGTTTTCTAAGATATCGCCAGACTGACCTCCATAGTGGTTGCACAAGCCTGCACTCCCCCAGCAATGGAGGAGGGTTCCCCTTTCTCCCTCGCCAGCATGTGCTGTCATATGAGCTTTTGATCTTAGCCATTCTGACAGGTGTGAGATGGAATCTCAGAGTCGTCTTGAGTTGCTGTGCTACATCTACCAACGGAATACTACTCTGCTATCAGAAACAATGAAATCATGCAATTTGCAGCCAAATGGATGGAACTAGAGAAGCTCATCCTGAGTGAGCTAACCCAGGCCCAGAAAGATGCACATGGCATCTATTCATTTATAGTCGGATTTTAGCCATATAGTACAGGATATCTATACTACAAGGGATGCACCAAAGGGAACAGGAACATACACTTTTTTTCCTGTCAGTGAGACACTTTGCCCTAGTGGTGCTGCCTTATATGCCCCCCAGTGTATGAGGAGGTTCTTTGCTCTCATATGACTGCTGAACTGGGATGGGGGACTGTTATGTAGGGACACTCCACTCCAGAGGAGTGGGATGGAAGGGATAGGGGGTTGAGGGTGGGACGGTGAGACTGGGAGGGGTGGAAAGAGGGCACTGAGATGGAGATGTAACCTGAAGTAAAAAAAAAAAAAAAAAAAAGAATTACATAAAGTCAGACTTAGAGAAGAGAAGGAATGATGTCATCATACTCAGCCTTGGACCATGTGATTACAGTTCTGGCACTGAGTGACAGGAAGCGAACAAACTTTTACTATAAATGAAAAACCAAATAGTCCTCTTGTGTGATTTTTCTAAACAGAGTATCTAGGGGCCTGTCACCATCTTCAAGGATGGCTGCAAACACTAACTAATCCAATTAAATACATACAGTGCAGCACCTGAAGAAGAAAATTACCTTTTGGTCAGACTCTGGGCACATGGTGACAATGCTGATTCTTCTCCACTAATATGCTGCAGATTTCTTGACATTATTTTTGTAAAGGGCTGTATCTATTTATCCTGTCAGCCAATTGAATTAGCTATGGTCCTACTCAGTGTGAAGCTGCAGTTGGAGGATATGCTGGCCAGAGACCCTCTTGTCCAAGGAATTTAGAATCTGGTGCCCACATTCACCATTGGAACATTTGATTAGAGCATTTATATTTAAAACACAAGACCAACACATGTAAACACCTTAATTATGCAGAAATAAGGACTTAGAGACATTCTTCTGCATATCTGCTTTCACAAAATGTGCCTATGTCCCACTAGAATGTCAACATGACCACCGCCATATGAACACACAGGACTCTCCTGCCCAGCTGTCTCCTAGGGCAAGCAGAAAAGTCATATATAGCATTCCCTAACCTTTTTTCCAGAACTCAAGGTCTTTAACTGAACTTTTGTCTTTAGTAGCTCCATTATGACTCTCTTGCAGCTACCATCTTTGTAGATTTTTAGAGGTTTAACTGTGATGGAAGAAAATTTCAAACACAATGCTGCTGCCCATTAGAACAAAGTTAGATAAATAAAGTAAGTCAATCCAAAGTACACCCATGTGTCCTGAATCTCAAGTTGCACCTCCTTATAGGACGTCTGAGAGAAGTAATTATTATTGAATGTGTTTTACTATGATTAATGAATACTTATATTATTTCTAGAAAGTATGTTGATCCCAGTTCAGTAACTTGTACATTTTCATGACCATATATATAGTGTTATTAATGTGGAATTTTATATAATATTGTATTGTGTGATGTAGAGAAAAAGGAAAAATTACACAGAGAGAAGAAAGGGGTTTATTATCCTCCATGATCTTATTATTCACCTCAGACCTTCAGATTGCTTTCTTATTTGTTCAGTGACCCATTCAAGTGTGCACCACCTCTTCTTTTCTCTGATATCATATTCCAGGGCCATATAATGCTCCTCACAGTGGGTTCTGATGAAATACACTTCAACTCTCTTTTAATGCAGTGTCCAGCACGACAGAGTTTGCCAGATCATGCATCCATGGATCCAGAAGCATGCCACGGCTTTGCCCTAGAGCACCTTCTAGTGACTGTTGGTTAAAGTCACCACGTTGTGTCTCAGGTGTCTGAGAGTGACCAGAAGTCCTCACTTATAGGTGTGGGAAGCACAAACACGGTCTGAACTACCTGTCCATCACCAATTATGCTGCAAGAAAGCTCAGAGCCTTGCTTTATGTACTAAGTGAACAAATGCTACCGTGTGCCAGGCACTGTCCTGGGACTGGGGTTTTAATGCAGTGGTAGACAAGGCAGGGACAGATCTCTGTGACTATCTTCTTTCATAACAATGGGTTGAGAGTGATTTGATGCCTTAGTTCATATTCTGAAATTTGCTACAGAGGGATCATTTTGGGGCTCCAGTTGGTAAGGGGTCATTAAGTCACCTGAATTAACAGTAAGGAGATAAGGGAAACACACAAAGAATTTCTGCATGGTGGGTGACAAAAGTGGATGTGGTTGATAATAGTATAAATTGAGCTACTGTGAAAGTCAGTCTAAATTGATCATGTTGTAAACACTGAATTGAAGGTAGTTGTTCTGTTGGTACAGATACTGAGTTTTTTGCAAACAATTTTGTTTCTGTCTGGGAAGATTCCTCTGTGATTAAAGTATTTGCCATGCCACCATGAGGACCAGAGTTCCTATTCCTAGAACCCATGTTAGTGCCAGGTGGATATCCTGGTCCCTTTGTAATTCCAATACTCAGGAGGTGGACACAGAGCAAGCCACCTGTGTAACTTAGCTAGCCTGGGCTAGCTAGCAACATGGGTGAGCTGTCACTTTGGATGAGAGACACTGCTTGAATGAATAAGGTGGAGAGTACTCAAAGAAGATGTCCACATGGGTCCTGCACACACACGTGTACACACACAAACACACACATGCATACCAGCCACATACATATAAGAAATAAAACCTTCTTGACTGACATTCAAGATGCTAACACAAAACATAGTCCAGAGCACCCTATGTGACTGGAAAGCCCCTTTGTGTGTCCAGAAGCTCCAGGTGTTCTTTGTGAGAAGACATCTCTGTCATGACCAGTGTTCTCATTCCCTGCTCTTTCCCTTTCTTCTCTGAAAATGGAACACATCTCTACCATGAGAGCTTTCTACAGCCAGAAAGACCCTTTAGACACACAGTTCTTAACATGTGGCCCACAACCCCTTGAGATCCTACATGTCAGATATTTACATTACGATTCATAACAATAGCAAAATTACAGTGATGAAATACCAATGCAATAATTTTATAATTTGGGAGGTCACCACAACATGAGGACCTGTATTAAAGGACCACAGCATTAGGAAGGTTGAGAAGAACCACTGCTTTAGACCCACACTGCATCTGTTCACTTCAGGAAGATCCCCTTCTATGTTCTAGCTTCTAACAAAACTTCAATACCTTTTCTGTGAGGTCGGGGACATACATACATACATACATACATACATACATACATACATACATATATATGTATGATGCCTTTGCTGATACTGATTCTGAAAATGCAATGTTGAGGCAGGAATGCCAAATATCGCCATAGCAAAAACAAGACTTCGTGCTAATGGAGTTCTGTTTCTTCTAACCAGGACTATGGTCATTTCAGAACTCCTGCAAATGACAACTCTCTGTGGTTTACTTGATTTTGCTCATGTTGTAGAAGTCTCTCTTCTTTTCTCCTTTTTAATGCTGCAAATGCTAAGCTCCCACTCTGGCACTTGGAACTGCCTCACATGCACCAGACTTCATTGTTCTCAAATGACAGGTGCCTTTTGTGTTTCTTGTAGAAATGCAGGAGAAAAGAGTTCATGTCAAATATGCTGATGATTGTTAAAATTAATATTTCTTCTCCTTTTAAAACGCCTTTCCTCTTTGTGATGATGAATTTCATATTTTGAACCCTTTAAGCCAGGATGAAAGACATAGATTTTATAATAAATCTTTGCTGCAAAACAAGGTATCTCCAATATAAGTAATATAATTTTTTCTTTATCCTTTATATAAAGGGGATTATTTTAAGTGATAGCTGGGTCTGAACTTAGATCTATGAACTAGGCGGGACTGTCATTTCTGGTCACCATCACTTTTTCCCGTCTCTCAGGTTATTGATGTCTGGTGGGTCATGACCCCTTTGACAACCCTTTACCTCCAAAAATATTTACATTAAGAGTCATAACAGTAGAAAAATTACAGTAATGAAGTAGAAACAAAAATAATTTTATGGCCAGGGGTCACCACAACATGAGGAACTGTATTAAAGGTTCACAGCATTTGGAAAGTTAAGAACCACTGGTGTAGGAGATCACAGCACTGTAACACTGAGGAAGAGAACTCAAGATATATGTAAGATCCAACCTGAAGACATAACTGTTTAAAAATATATGTGTTTCATCAAGGTTATGTGGTCTCATTAGAAATGCTTTTAGGAATTTTGTTTTATGTTTATTTAGAAGAATAGGGTACTACAGAAACCTGAGGTCCTCGCATTTTGCCTTAGGTTGACACTCATTTCTAGATGGTGCCTGTGGCCTGCCAATATGGATTCTGATTAATGTTTACTTTTAAAAAGTGTGTCTTCCTGAGAACCCTGAGCCTACTTTATGTGGATTCCAGGTAGACATATGATTTCCTACATGGCCTCTAGATAAAAAGATGTTGGGGGGGCTCAAGAGATGGCTTAGTGTGTAAGAGTGTTTGGTATGGAAACATGATGACCTGCGTTCAGAGTCCCAGTACCCACTTAAAAAGTGGTGTGTGGCCTGAATTCATCCCTGTAGTCCCAATGGTGTTGGGGGCAGAAAAAGGAATATCCCCGGGGCTTGTTAGCAGCTAACCTAGGTCCAAGTTTAGTGAGAAACCCTGTCTCAGAAGAGTAAGAGTGGAGACTGATAGAATGGGTTACCAGATATTCTATTCTGGCTTCCACACATGCATAGGCATGTGCGTCTACTCACATGCATTGCACACAATGCATAAACATATACATAAACTACATGTATACGTCATGTACACTCACAGAAAGCAAGCAAGAGGGAAGGGGGATAGAGAGAGAAAGCAGGAAGGAAGGAAGGAAGGAAGGGAGGGGAGGAGGGAGGAAGAAATGCAGGAAAGAAAGAAGGAAGGGAGGAAGGAAGATGTGAGGTTTGGACATGGAAGATGGGAAATAGGCAAATAGTTTACATGCAGACATTAGGGCATTTGTGATGCCTGGGGCATATGACTTCCAGGACTGCCAGAGAGAGAAAGAGAGAAGAATGTTTGGCCCAACGATGCTTGTGAGTTGGAAACAAAATAATGGAAGAGACTGCTATTATCAGGAGCTGAGGCTCAGTGTCCTTCTGACGTTGAGTAGGGCACTATTGAGGTATAACACAGTGCCCCAATGAAAACATATCTGATTGTCATGTCCTGTGAGTGAATTTTTTTTTGTTAGGATAAATATGGCTTACATCATCATGGCAGCCAAAACCATAGGAACAAGAATGACTGGAATGATCTCTGACATCCTAGGCAAAGTGATTGACGTTGACTGAGTTATGTTCCAGTGTAGTGGTGGGTCCTGTCTAAGCTACTGGATTTGATGTCTGTTAGATGAGCTTTGCAATAGTGGCTCTGTTACTGTCTGCATTATGTAATCTTGCACACCTTCTTGGAAGTCGATAGACCAGTGCATGAATGGATATGCTGGGCTCACACTTTTCACAGCATGATGTTAGAAATGTAGGGCAAAGGAGCCACTGATATGCTTCCTGTGGACATGCTTCTTGCCAAGTCTGGTGACCTCAGTGTGATTCCCAGAACTGACATGGTAGAAGGAGAGTGCCAATTCCCTAAGATTGTCCTCTGACATGAACACAGATGCCATGGCATGTACTTACCACATATACATAGACAAACAAATGAACAAACAAAAAAAACTGGAGTAAGTAGTCAGGAAGTTGAGGCCCTTTGAGAAATCTTTGGACTCGACAATGCTCTGCCAGTCAAATTGAACTCAGCCTCAATGCTGAGGTGGCAGGGATGGTAGGGGTCCAAGTCTTGGTAGCAGAGCCATTGATTCCTTGTTTTAATAAGTTGGGTCTGATAACCCCCTTTAACTGCAATTAAGACAAAAATATTAAAAAAAAAAAAAGCTGGGTCACAGATGTAACAAAGCTGATAATGAGTTATTTTGCCCCACTCAGCCCTGACAGTCAAATGTTTGCAATGTTTGTGGCAATTAAGGAGGAATTACAGAGATGTCTTTTGTTGTTGTTCAGGAGTAGTGTTTCTTCCCTGTGGTGGGTAAGAGCACCCTTTAATTTGCTTTCTATTGCTGCGACAAAATACTAGCCAAAACTGGGCAAGAAAGGGCTTATTTCAGCTTACAGGTTAGAATATGTCTTATTTAGGGCTACTTTTGCTGCAACAAAATGCCATGACCAAAAATCAAGTTGGGGAGGAAAGGGTTACACTTACACTTCAACATTGCTGTTCATCACCCAAGGAAGTCAGGACAGGAACCTGGAGGCAGGAGCTGATGCAGAGGCCACGGAGGGGTGCTGCTTTCTGGCTTCCTTCACATGGCTTGCTCAGCCTGCTTTCTTACAGAAGCCAGGACTGCCAGCCCAGGGATGGCACCACCCACCATGGGCTGGACAGAGAAAAAGCCTTACAGCTGGATCTCATGGAGGCGTTTTCTCACCTGAGGCTCCTTCCTCTCTGATGACTCTAGCTTGTGTCAAGTTGGCCCACAAAGTCAGCCAGTACGGAGTCCATCATTAAGAGAAGTCAAGGCAGATCCTCTAGGCAGGAACCTGGAGGTAGGACCTGAAGAAGAGCTATGGAGGAGCACTCCTTACAGGCTTTTCTTGGTATAACAATTCAGGACTAATCAGCATAGCATACACGTTCCTGATGCTGGCAGATTCTGTGACTCTCATATACCCCTAATTAATCTCTTTATCATCAGGATAAATAGCAAAGCTTTATCACGGCCAAGATGGCTAGTGCATGAGGATGATATAATTTACAAGTCAAGTCCTAGTCTGAGCAGGTATATCACAGAACAGTTTTGTACACATTTGTCCCCGAGATGTGTGAGGAAACTTTGAAAGGCAGGAAGCCAGCTTCCCTTCCTGTGCTCGCATATTCTCCCTTTGATCTTTCAGTATGTGTAGCAATTTGTTTGTTTGTTATCCATATCAGATTCAGAAAGGAACAAAATAAAATTTCCAAGGGAAGTTGCACTATTTGACCTGAATATCATGTCTTGTTGAATAACTCTGGACATAGAGGAAGCTTGGAAAATGCTTGTTTTATGTGAAAAGTAAGTTTTCAGTACTTGCCTTTTCTCCTCTAAATGTTTCCATTGACAACAGATCTTCCTCCTTTTTTAAACATTCGTTTGCCCGTCGGGCTACATCTTAGTATCCCAAGCTTCGTGATCTGCTCCTTTATCTGTTAGGCACACAGACCCACACATGGGCATAGACCTATATATATGATGTTGTATGAAAAAGGTTAATTAAAAATATGTTTAGGTAAAAAATAAGTTCTTGCTAAAAGGATATTTCTAGAATATTTCAATTTCCTAGAATTGTATGTGATAGTTTATTTTCTTAAATATGCAAGTACCTCCTAAGTTTACTTTCCAAAAATTTTTATTGTCAATTTTCTCATTTGCATGTAAGCTTAATGATCTTAAGATATTTGTATGTTTTGGTTCACCAAAAAAAAAAAAAAAAAAAAAAGTTTAACTAAAGGGTTAAGTTAAAGACTCTTATACATATATTAAAACTTAAATATTCTGGGGGGGGGAGTTATGTTTATGGGACAATTTCACACTTTTTTTTCAACCTTAAGAAAATTCCAGACTTATTGAAGATACTATTGTATGCCCAGCTTACGCCATTGTCACCCTCATTTTTGAAGGGCTTTCACTCCAAAATTTAACTTCCTTTAAACTCAATCTGAAATGCTAAAAATCATTTATAAATTTTAACCAAGTACAAGTCTCTTGTGAGTGTATCGTACTTTCATTTGTCTGTGTTTTTACCTTTACATAAGAAACCAACAAATCACTACAGTCACTTCAAAAAAGCAAATCACTTTCATGTGCAGATCTGGAACCTACTGGAAAGGAGCCTGTGGGACAAACCACTCAGCTGTCCCGATCAGTGTCACCTGACTGTGTTGTCCTGTCCTAAAACACTCACACAGATTTAGCATCGGATTAGTCATCTCTGTTTTAATTTTTCACATATTGTGAAGGGGTGACTAATGAAGTGAGCATCTCAACTTGCAGACAGAATTCAACTTTAACTTCCTATTTAGATAGACTCTGAGCAGGAAGATCCTACTGGAATTTGAATCAAATTCCACATGGCTCTGCAGTGACTAGTGCAGGCAACACACAGATACATAAGACAGAACACACATGTGCCTTGAATTACATTATTCTTCCTCACGTCTTTTTCTCCTCCTTATAATTCCTGTTGCTATCTTTTTTTTTTTTTTTAATTCTAAAGCAGGCGCAAGACAGGAGAAAACAGCATCAAGATAATGTGAGACAGTCATTGCTTTATGATGTTTTCACTACACAATAGCTGAGAGCATTGTGCCAGTTTTCTGTAGATTCATTACGCTGATGGGTTCTGCTAAGGAATCCTTCCAAACTCATGATTAAAGTAATATTTCTGAGGCCCTGAGGTGGGTCATCAGATAAAGGCACCAGTGGCAGTACTGACAACCTGAGTTTGGTCCCCAGATCACACATGGCAGAAGGAGAGAATCAACACCAAGAAGTTGCCCTCTGGTTGGTGTTCAGGTGCTGTGGCACATGCTGTCGATACACACACATCCACACAAAAGTTATTAAATGTAAAATAATAATAATAATGGCCATGAAAGAACTCCAGTAACTTGTCTTTTGTGTGTTATATATACTACATATATTATATAATAAAAGTTCCTCCTCATTCTGTCCTTTTGTTACATAAATTAAACTTTTATAACCAAATTTATTAACAAAATTTTGCCAAGAAAATTATATTTGTTAAATATCACTTTCGTCCTTGATAAAAATGAGAGAACTTGGACTTGATCCTCATGAAATGGCAGTGCATGAGTGGGGTTGGTTTGGCGAGCAGAAAGCTGGAGTAGGGTTGGATTCCTGGCATTGCTTTCTCAGCAAAGAGAACAATTTTAATCAGTTACAAAAATATTTGCGATCCATATGCTCCTCTCTGCTCACTCCCATATGCCCATATTCTCTTTTATCTTGGGAGAGATGATGACTTCATGATTCAGCCGTGTAGGAATAATACCTCGCTGACTTTTGAGTTCAGTTCTATTTCAAAACATGTCCTGGTAATTACGCACACACAGAGATCCAGGCTGTTAGCATCTGGGTAGTTACATGAATATGAGTTTGTTCCATCCTCTGGGGAAAAATTATATATTACTTCCTCCTGCTGAAGCCAGGCTAGGTAGGTATCTGAGACTTAGATGTGAACCTCCATTGTCCTTTCCCTGCTGGATTAAATGCCCCTATGCAGCTGTGAGAGCAAGAAAATGAGGCAAAGTCCTGTGATAATTCACAATAACTTCATTTACCCTGGGAAAAGGAAAACAACTCAAAAAGTGCCTGGTAATTTTATCTAACAAGAGTGTTTATTCTAAATAATAGGTTTGCAAGCTACATTGATCCTTTCTTAGTTTTTAATTAATTAATTAATTAAAATGGGACATCTATCATAGTAGCCGTGGTACAAGTGGTCAGAAAAGAAAAATAAAAATGGCTGTCAATTAGTGATCCATTTCTCTGAGATGTGTACTTGCCTATCCCAACAGCTATATGGTTTCCAACAAAAGGTATACATTTTTAAACCGAGTTATCCACCAGCATAAAAGATGAGTAAGTCAGAAATTATTGATGGGGTTCATAGTTGTATTTTCAACAGTTGTCTCCCACTGCCAACAAATGGCTTTGTAACCCAATATGCTATTAACAGAGCCTCTGCCAAAACAGAGAGGAACCAGTTCAGGCTCATCTAAGCTAGTGGGGAGGAGATAGCAAGGAGAAAGGGTTCCCAGACTTCTGAACAGTAGTTGGATGCAGCTAATGTTTTCACAGGCAATAGGACTCAAGAGGTGTGTCAGCTGCTGGAGTCAGCGTGTGTGCCCCCCACCCCCAGGAGGCTGAGAGTTTGGGTGTGTTTTTGGCAGTGCTATCAGGAGCCTTGTCGCTGTTTGCATTCAAGCTGTCTGTGTGGCTGCTCCTCTAGGAGTTGCGAGGAAAGAAAGTGTACATTAGAGCGTGGATTGTTTGCAAGGGTCTTGGAGTGTGCCAATCTGTTGCTTGCTGCGACGGCAATTCTTTGCTGTCACACGGAATGCTCAGCTGTCAGAGTTGTCCCGGTGGGGAGGGAGGAATGTGGAGAAATTGTTCACCAGGAAGCACGGATACCAGGGATGCTTTGCAAATTGTCAGTGGAGTGAAAAGTGTTCCCTAAGCTGTGTCATGGGAAAGTTTTCTGCTTTCTTTTCTCTCTTTTAAACTTTATAGACAAGGCCTCATTAAATCAAAGCCTGTATAAATACTGCACAAAGGTACCTCTCACTGAAGACTCATAGTCACAGAATTAAAGCACATCCCATCCATCTATAATTTAGACAAAGACTTCGATTTAGAAATAAAAGAGATAAACCTTTGGCATGTAGGTGACTTTGATTCTCATTGAGGCAAACACACAAACTTGTTTTTTTTTTTAATACAAAGTGCGAGATTTCACTAAAAAAGGTTAAAATTGAAGTGAGTAATCTTCAGTGCATAATTCAGTTGTTAATTTTAGCTCCTTGCGTGGGTGCTGCTCTGACTTGAACAGCCGGCTGTAGCCTTCATTGGAGAAGAAGCCGGCAGCTTGGGACAGGTGGAGCTGGAGCAAGCTGGGAGTGGGATTTGCTGGAAGCTGGTCATTAGTGTTAGAAACCCAGTCTTACTTATTGTGCGCTTCTCCCGATGGCCACGACTGTCGCCACAATGATTTACTGTTCCTCTTTTTTCAGGTTGTCAACTATGCATCAAACTGTGTAAGGAAACTGCCTGGCGATGGATATTCTGAGCTGCTAATGGGGACATGGGATGGCAGTTACCTCTGATCACTTGGGTGCATTCTCCTGGTGCCGAACGACAGAGGCCGCCAGTCATTCGTCCAGATCTACAGCTGGAATTCTATTCGAAAGGTAAACTGTTTGTGGGGCTGGATCTCATCTGTATTTTACTGTTATTCTTCTTCAATTACCATGCCTGTCTGCATAGACCACTTTACCACAAGCAACTCTCAGGGTCAGGACCTAGCTGTTGGGGGTGTTGTTAGATTTGTACTTTTGAAAATTAGAGCTCAGTTCCTTGCTCTGCTTAATTCTCTGTTTGTTTTCATCTCTGTTTTAACCAAAACAGTCTGAAAATTGAGTTACGGCAACAGAAGTTCTTTGTCTTCCCTCCCTACCCACTGCTCAGAGAAAGCCAGCTGTTCACCAATGAGAAAATGAAACTTTTATTTTGTTAACCACACATGCTGCATGACGCTGAGATAGAAAAGATGTGCCCAAAGGCAGCAGACCCTAAAACCTCCCCAAACTTAAAAGCAGAAAATTAACCAGTTTAAACTTTTGCTTCCTTTAGGGAAACTTTTCCTTATACAATCCCACAATCCTCTCCCAAATAGGTCCGTGCACTTGTAAGATTTTGTTATAGGCCATCTGTTCTGTCATGGTGGATTTTAGCAAATCTGCAATCAAATTTGGTATCGATTTGTCTTGTGCTTCCAATTTACAGCTGAAAAGAAAGTTACTAAATTAGTAGGTGGTAACACAGCCTACACTCACAGAGACTTCAGAACTCTACTCTGTCCAATGGCAGTTACCACTGTAATGACCAGGACAGGACAGCGAATGATGGGAAAGTTTGTGAAAAAAGGCCTTTCCCAAATCCACCCCTCATTCTTCCCTTTTTTCCTTCTTTCTTTCCCTCTCATTTTTCCTTCTTTCCTCCACCCCTCTTCCCTTCCCTCCCTCCATTTTCTCAGAGAAATGGGCAGGAAGTAAATAAATGAATGGTAAATGATTTGTGAGCACATCAAAGGGAAAGAAGTTCCACAGATTTCTAGGGAAGTTAAAACAAACAAACAAACAAAGGAAGGGAACCGATGATGGAATCGAAGTCTAAAAAGCTGCTTCCTGTCTGCAGAGCTGTGTGCTTTGAGTGGCAGGGGGCAGCGGCTTAACACTGGTCCAGGCCTTAATACTACCTGGAGGCTACCCCTCCCTCTGGACCTTGCAGCACAGGTAGCTGTTCCCTGAAGTACTTGGCAGAAACCTAAGGAGGGGGGACTGCTGCTGATCCTGTAAGTTCTAATTTGAAGCCTGAATGTGCTGACCCTGGAAGGTTCATGGCCAAAAGTAGACCCCATGTTTATGCCAATGTTCATACCATGCTTCTACCTCTCCCTCTGGGTTTCATCCCCGTATTTGTTCCTGACCACAGTGCACTGTATTCCTTGTTGCTAGGGAGATGTTTCCACGGTTGAAACTTAAAAATAATTTTCTGAATCATATCTGACGGGCCGCCTCCCATCAGTAGGACCTCTTGACACAGAAGTTGGGGGTTCACCTGTTGAGGCACTGGGGAGCTGTCCCCATTTTCTGCTTTCAGTCAGTACCAGAATATGGGAACTAACAGTTGAGTGGGAGCGACGTGTCTTGGCTAAGATTAGTTGACTCATTTTGACAGAAGGTGTATGCACACGTGCTGGTGTGTGCGTGGATGGGCTAAGGCTGAGGTGAGAAACCTGCCTCCTGTGTGTGCATTTGCTCCCTGGTATTGTCTTGCTCTATCCTCTCAAGTGTGTCAAGTCGTCAGTACATATGGATGCTGGGACCACCTCTGGATGTGACTTTCCAGGGGGAAATGAGAGATCTTAAGAATAATTGGAAACTTCCTAGCACTGATATTGTTCTCTCATACTGTAACCTTTTAGGGTCTAAAAACTCATTGTTTTAATTTGCATCTGGGAGAATGTCTGAGCAAGGAGAACTGAACCCAACCATAGTGGAGGAAGGACGGACTGAGCCAGAAAATGGCATCCTCAAGTCGGAAAGTCTGGATGAAGAAGAGAAGCTAGAACTACAGGTGAGCTACAGGAACCTTACCTTCATCTCTGGGATGTATCTGAGACTCCTTTAGGAATTTGGTAGTTAAGGGATTAGGAGATCAATAGAAGAATCCTCCTCTAATTATTTTTTTAATGATGCCATAAAATGTCTTTAGAAATGAAAACTGAGATTATCAAAGGTGAATGTTTAATTACTGAATTTGCATACAGGAGCCCAGTACCCCTTGCTGACCACCTTGAGCTGTACATGTAAGAGGCCTTTACAAATGTGGCTTTAGACTCTTGGAGTCTTGACACAGATTCCCCATTGCATGGAAAAATGGAGACACAGCTCATAGCTGAGTAATGTCAAAACCATGTATTCTATTCATCATAGACATGTTAAGGTTCAAATTTTATTATCAGACAAATAGAAGCTCAAGAGTCCCCAGCTGAAGAGTCAGAATGCTGAAAAGGATTGAGGGGAGGGATGTGAAGTGGAAGCAGCTGGGAGAAGCAGGCGAGAGACAGGATTAAATACACAGTGATCTACAAGGGAAAAAAAATTGTTGGTACAGGGAAGGCAAACTGAGCTTGCAAGTGCTATAGATTTTCATTGAACTGATTTCCAAATGTGTTAGCATTTTCCATGAGCTGACCTTATCAAAAGCCAGGAACCACATAGTGACCAGAGCCTTTCCAGGCTGTCATTGCTTCTCTCCTGTGTTTGCTCTGAGGAGACAGGACTATATGTGACAATGTCACACAACTGGAATTTAGGACAGGATAGCATCCTTCCTAGTGGTCAGACTATCTTTGCTTCCTCTGAGGATGTCTCCATTATCAATGGTAATGACATCTTCCCCTTTCCTTTTCTCTCTTCTACTCTCCTCCTCCTCTCTGTCTTTCTCTCTGTCTCTTTCTGGCTTATTGGTTTTGTTTTGTTTTGTTTTCTGTTTCTACCACGCAGCGGCGACTGGCAGCTCAGAACCAAGAGAGAAGAAAATCCAAGGTAGGGATCTGCAGGGTCCCAGCGGGGGGTCAATGGCACAGTTACTATAAATTGCACATTTCCCATCAGAGCAGAAGATGTGACCACCACAGCTCAGAGGCTGGATCTTGACTGTCCCATTGCAAAGTGGTTGTGATCCTCACCTTTTTTTTCCTCATATGGATGCTTCTTGCTGAGAATCTGAACACCCATAAGTGTTCCATATGCTGCTTTGGGTTTTTTGTTTGTTTGTTTGTTTTTGTTTTGTTTTGTTTTTACACTAGGAGGGTCAGTAGTGCTTTACCCAATGCACATCCACGGGAGCTGTTGTTGTAGTAGTTTTTGGATAAATTTTAGAGCAGACACTTTAATCTTCCAAGTGATTTCTACCTGGGAATAAATGGACAGTATCACTCAGTGCTGGGAGCACCTGCTAGTCAAATATTCTCTTAATTTAGTTTTAATGGAAATTTGTTCTGTCAAGTGTTTCTTGTGATATTTTCAAGAAATGACATTCATCTACCCTTCATTCACATGGATCAAGATATTTAAGAACTTTGCATAATTTGTTGGGGTTTTTTTTTTGTTTTGTTTTGTTTTTTATCATTGGCCTGGGCTCTCTTTGCCCTTTGTACTCAGGATCATGCAGCACATTAGATCCTGAACTGAGAAATCCGGTTTGGGAATATGCATACAAATGTGGTGGTCATGCTTGGACAGTCTGAGAATGTTTTCTGTTTTTGTACCTGCCCTCCTCAATTCCCAGTCAGGAGCAGGCAAAGGGAAGCTGACCAGAAGTCTTGCTGTCTGTGAAGAATCTTCAGCTAGACCTGGAGGGGAAAGCCATCAGGATCAGGTATAAACCCTGGGATTAGAAAGAATTGCATGACTAGATCTCTATGTGCATGGCCAATCACTAATTTGACATTAAGATATGTTTTGGGGGAGAAGACAGGAATTGAAGAAAGATAGCATTTTCTTGCTACATCCCATTTATAAGACATTCTGCAGAGTTCAGAAATTTGGGCCTTGGGTCATAACTTAGCAAGTAGACTGTTTGCCACACAAGCATTTGGGCTCAACCCCGAGAACCCACTCAAAAAGCTGAGCATGGTGGCATGTACTTGTAATCTCAGCATGGGAGAAATAGAGACAGGCAGATATATTCCTGGGATTCAAGGACCAGCCAGCCTAAGGCCTAACCAGTGACCCCCAGTAATCTCAGTCAGAGACTGTCTCAAAAATAAATAAGTAAATAAATAAGTACAAATAAAAATGGCAGATGACAACAGAGGAGAAACACCTGAGATTACCTCTGCCTCTACATGCATATGCCCTTATACTCCCAGGTATACCTCCCACAAATAGGCAAATGCAAGACCACAGTTGCCCCCTCCAACACTACCTACATACACACAACTAATTTAAATGTGTATTACAGGATATTGCATTTGTTTTTTTCCAGACTCTCTGAAAACTGCAAATGGAAAGGAACTCAAAAGAATTTAGATTAAAACTTAACTAAAAAAAAAAAAAAATCAGTAAGCACGGTAGTGCTGTATGTCCACCAAGGGTCTCTCTTGATAAGGCTGAACCAAATACACACCAAGCACCCTGTCTTTCTGTAGACAGCTTACCTCTCAGCTCCCCCCAAATGCTCCTGCCTATAAAAAAGATCACTGTCAGCTCCTATGAGACTTAAGAAATAGTGTCTAAGATGACCTGAATTGAACTGTGGAGAAATGTCCTTATGGCCTTTGGGTTTTGTTTTTTTTTTTTTTTTAAACTATGGCAAAAATGGTCCAGAAAAGCATCTGGGTTGGTGGTGAATTTGTCACTAATGAGCCGAAGCATATCTCCATGTTCATCTTTGCTCCTTCCAGCAAGATGGGTAGACCCCTCAAAACTTAAAATTCCAGGAAACAGAGCACTTCACATCCTCTATTTTTCCCCTTTTTAACTATTATATTCTCTTCAGGAAAACATAGTCTTGATGCTGAAATTTTGCTTATTTTGTCAGAGGCCAAAGACAGTCAAATGACCTGCATGAGCCCAAAGGAAGGAAAATTGATTGCAAAATCATTAATTTTTGTTTGTATTTACTTTGTTTCTCTTTCGTCTCTCCTTTTCACTTTAATTGAAATCCCGTAAATTCTCTTTACTGACAAAAAGAACATGGAGAGCACTTCCTTTAAAAGAACCAAAAACTAAATTCCTTATAGATTTTTTTCCTGAGTGTTTTCTTTTCTAGTCTCATTTTCTTAACATGCCACTCATGTGGAGAGGCACAGGCAAGCTATCATACAGTAGCCATTACTGTGTTTCATATACAGTATTTTTTTTTGTTTTTGGGTTTTTTTTAACTTGGGTTCTGAAAAATGTGTGGCTTTTCTTCAGCATTTCACATGTGCTTCTATTTTTAATGGAGATGGAAAAGGTGGACCAATGTGAACATCACTCCTTGTACTATCAACGTAGACTGATGGCTTGTAATGTACAGCGTATGATCTCTGTGGAACCCTATAGGATGACAGACTCTGACAGACTCTGGGAGAAGTTATGGCCTAGTTGTCCCTCACTCCTAACGCCAGGCAGAGGAGGCCAGCCTCTGTAGACTTCATCTGCCCTTTGTCTCTTTTGACAAGGCACAGGAGTTTTGGTAAGGGTCATCTGTAGCATAGCACCCATTTCAGAGGCAGGTCTAGGGGTCCCTCCACACAGTGAGTGCAAACGGTGCTTTGTTTCTGCTGGTTCTGAACCCAGAAAACAGGACCAGTGTTGGAGGAGAGAATTCGACCCCTCGAGGGTGGTGGGAATAGGGGGTTGGTAGAAAAGCAAGACACAAACATAAGCAAGTCACTGGATCTTAGAATGTATATGCAATGCCTTCACTAGATAACTCTGAACACTTAGAAGATGTGTGCACTGACTCCCAGAGAAGTATACAGTTCACGGAATGCACTGCTTCCCCCATGTTTGTGTATTTACAGTGTTTGGAAAACTGCCTTCATTTTCCTGTGTGGGACAACCTCTTGTTCCCTGTATTACTTGATCTCAGCCCCACACCTGATGGTTCAGTCTGTCTTTGCGTTAAAGGAAGCGTGCTTTTCTAACAGTACATCATTTGCTGACCAGTGTGTTACTGCAACTTGACTTATTCTTTTACTGTTGTTGGGTATCAACTTATCCTGTACCAATGTATTTATTAACACTTGTATTTTAATATTAAGCATATCAATAAAAATATTAAAAAATAACAGATTGTTTTTTACCAGCTCTATAGCACTTTTGTGTATTCTTTCTACACCATATTGTATACTTATGTGTAGAAAATATATATATATTTTTTAACCTGAGTGTAGCATCTGTCAACACATGGCAGCAATTTGTACATTTTTCTACAGTGGATGTCTTTGGCGTCTGTTTTCCTGTATAGAATTTATTGCCAACATGATGATTTTTAGATTCCAACTTAGTGATGGCTGGGTGGTCTTGACAGTTCTGAAGAAGGAATTGGACCATTCTCTCATGACCCACGTGCCCACAGCTGCTCTCTGAGTCTCCTGAAGGACTGGCTCTTCCTCATTCCATACCGAGACACATCTTCTCAGTGGGAAATGTCCCAGGGATTTCCTGAGAAAGTAAAAGTAAAATGAAAGCCCTAGCTCCTACTTTAACCCTCACTGACTGTGAGTGTGACATCCCTAATCATGTACAGAACACCTACAGCAGAATTTCACTCTGATTTACATATTTTGTATCTCCACTCCTCCCTCATCCCCAGAATAACCTCCTGGAAGTCAGAAAACCCAGATTAGTTAAAAGTCTGAGATGACAGCATCCTTTTAGCCTCATCTTTTGTACTGCTGAGATTGGAGATCTTTTGGGTTTTGTTTGTTTTTTGTTTTCCTCTCACCATCATGGGAGCTTCCCTCCAGCTATCATTCCCAATGGGGGTTCCTCCCAAAGCATACAGCTTTCTTTGGTGCTACCTTATGCTTATTCAATTAGCCAGACTGGCTCAGAGTCATTATGAATCCCAACCCTGGCAATGTCACAGGTCACACCGTTAGAGGAATTTGCAGGACGTTCTCCGTGAGAAATACTACTCTTCACTGGAAACGTTATCCGCCCTATGCCCAACATCGTGAAGCAGGGGCATTGAGTGATCTCTCCCATACACATAAACCAGCCGCATCCTCCCTAATTCATCAGCATGTGCTCTTCAGAAAGTAAAAAAAAAATTCAAACAAAATGTCATCATTTGGTGTATTCTGCTTCAAAGAAGCAAATGTGCAATCAAAGTAACAGCTCCTGTAGGTCAATCAATACAAGCAGATCAGTTTCCAGAAAAAGATAAAATAAAATAACTGAATACAAAAGTAGATCCAGTTCAACACTGCAAACTGTACCAAACAGCAGCTCAAGAGAATCTGGGAAAGAATTGGCTGCAAGTAGATTTATCCAAACATACATTTATAGATAACTTATGAAAACACAGTAGGACTCACCATATTTTCTAAAAGGCATTGTTTATTGTGTCTCTGAATTGTTGCAAAATATCAGTGACATTTGTAAGCAAGCCTGATGACTCCAAATCTAGGATTCCCAGAGCTGCAGGATTCAATTTTCCATTGTGTGGGTATATCCTTCTGAACCTGATTCCATAGGAGGATTTTTACTGTAAAGTGATTGTTGGGTGCTTTCTTTCTCTGGGTTCTAACTGCAGTTCTGACTCCTGGAGCCTGTCTGTCTGTGTGTACCATTCTCCTTATAAGGAACTCTAGAAGGGAATTGGATAAACCTTTTTTAGATATGACAGTGGCTCCCATGTGAGTAGATAAAGTTTTCCCCTTACACATTTAAAAATAAACCTGTAGAGAAAATAAGAGTTGTGATCTACAGGAGTTTAGTTTGCCTTGATTAAGGTAAATATTCCTGAGGCAAAGTTTAATATTATATATGTCTTCTGACCTCCCACTGTCTTCTAGATTTCAGTTCACATTAAAGAGCAAGTTCTTTTTGTTTTGGTTTTTGTTTTTGTTTTCTGACAGGCTTAATTTTTTTTAAACCACTGAAGAAACAGGAATCCATACCTGACTTTCATTTTTCAATGCCTAGTAGCCTCTGTGCAAAATGGAAGCCAGGCAGAGGTGATTACATCTAGCCCTAAATTATTATATTTTCTCCTCAACAGGAATCAATTCATTTACAGCTTTCCAGTTTCCCCAGCCTGCAAGAGGGGGATAAATCTAGGAAGGATGATTCTGAGAGAGAAAAAGAAAAGGATAAAACCAGAGATAAACCCTCTGAGAAACCCAAGATCAGAATGTTATCAAAAGGTGAATTTGAAAAATATTTCCTTACCTTGCTTAACTTGGGCACTTGAATAGCCAGAAGATATTGCAAACTGAACACAAGTGTTTACAGTCCCGGGAACTCCACACCTAATTTTCGAAGTAGTCTCCTATGTGGAAAAAAAATGACCTTGACTTTTTTTTTTGTTCCTGTCCCCTTGTTTGTACAGCTAGAGAGATTATTTTTAGAATCACTCATTTCTTTGAATTCATGTTGGAATTTCCTGTTCTCGGTGACAAGCTGAGGTGAAAAGGGAATTCAAGTTCATTTACAACTGACTTGGATTGGCGAACAATGGTGATACAATAGCTTTATATTTTCACTTTTAGTCTTATCTTAAAGGACAGACAGCAAGACTCTAAGCACCTCCTCACAGTAAGCCACACATGGGTGTGGGGGTCAGTAGCATCCCTGACCAAGAGGGCTTTGGTCTCTGTATCTGGACACTCTTTCATGATGTTTCATCTGAAAAGAAAAATCATATTTCTCTTTGGAAAAGAGCCATTCCTCCTAAAGTCCCAGACTACTGTGTGGAACTTTCAGACTGCTGGTATACCCCTAACTGCACAAAGTAGAAATAAGTCAAGCCGTGACGAGAGAAAGGTTCTAGAGATGGCACCAAGAACCTGACCAGCCTAGGAATGGCAGCTACTCATAATGTTATGCTCCGCAAACATATTCCTGCTTAGAACAGTTAGCTTCTGTGGGGATGAAAACCTCAAGCTTAAGGTGTGTAAGAAGAAAGAACTTAAAATTTCTAAAATGACTGCACAAACCCGAATTTATCCAGTACCAAGAGACCAGAAAGACTTGAGAATATTTATTCCCTGACATGTTTTATATTGATTAATATTTAGTTTTATAATAGAATCTTTTTTTTTTATTTTTTTACTGCTCTGTTTTAATAGAAAAGGCTGTCATGGGATCGCTAGCTCATGAGGTCTCTGTGGGTTGGACAATCTATCATGTGGAGGTAGTGCCCCACTGGTTTTCAGCATTAGAGAAGACACATGGTATTGACACTCCACCACCATCAGTGAGCACACTTCCTCCCTGACACCTAGGTCTTCCTACAGTCAAGATCTCAACCCTCTAGTCTCATTTGCATTCTGATGTTATCCTGCCAGGTTGCAAGTATTCTCACACCCACAGCTTCCTTTAAAATTTACCTGAGCTGGAAGGAAACCAGAAAGTTTGCAAATCCCTTCCCACCTTGTATTCCCACCATCCATCCTGGCTACTAAACTCCATGGTGCTGTTTGTTTCAGATTGCAGCCAAGAATATACGGACTCTACAGGCATAGACTTACATGAATTTCTGATTAACACTCTGAAGAACAATTCCAGGTAACTTGTGAAACAAGCCCTTTGGCAGATGGGGTGGGGAGTTTCAGATAGAATATTACAAAGTGATTAACCAAAATACTTTTTAAAAGTCAAGTACAAAACAGAAATGGCTTCCTTGATGTCTCTTCTGAACTTCCTCTTCTCTGTTGATAGTTTGTATCTCCCTGTGGATGCCAAACCCTAATAGTTAAATAATTGCCCACTGCCTAAATTGGAGTGTACCAACTATAGTTTCCTAACCCAAGGAAATACTGAAGGAAAAAGGAGAGAATAAAAATGGTCAGTATTGCAGCAGTGTAGGTACACAGCCCTGGATACACAGTACTCCAGCTTTGCTCCCTTCTGGCTTCTTTTGATTTTAAGTCATTATTGGTTGTATTTTTATTATTCAAAAATTTGCATGTCACAATTAGCATCAAAATGATAACATTTAACGCCACCAAATACTTAACAAGTGAGAATAAAATGAAAACCCTGAGTTCAAAGTCATGGTATACAAACCAAGGAGTCAACACAGTCTGAAGATGAATTAGACATAGGTCTGCTCTTTTTTTTTTTTTTCCTCTCCCTTGAATTTGATAAACTCTATTGCTCTTTGGAAACTGAAAGTACATGAAACCTTTCCTTTGAACATTTATTTTTCAGGGACAGGATGATAATCTTGAAAATGGAGCAGGAAATGATTGATTTCATTGGTGACAGCAAGTATGTTCAATGGCAATGCTAGCCAACTTGATAACATGTCTTAGTTCAGTGTCCAAGTTAATGATTCATTCCAGAGAGAGCCTTAGATAGATAGAACATCATTTCATACTGTTCTTGGTATGATAAATGGAGAAGTCACTGGATTTTGGAGTGGCCATTGCTTGGATCATGTGTGTTCCTGCCTGTTACATTCCTGACGAAATGGCCATAAACAGGGTCGGGGGAGGGGCGCTGATTAGTATGAAGGAGATGTAACAAGAAGCGACCCTTTTCATTTTTATTATAGTTTTTTAATGGGCTCTAGCTGGATGCAGTCAGTTATGCCTGGAAATAATTGTGCTGCATTTGGTGTAAACTGGGTAAGGACACATGTCCAGATAGACTTCTGTAATCTCTGTTCTGTCCTGGAGCCTGTCCTCTGCCTGCTTCTGTTGATAAGGTATCATGAACTAAGCCATAACACTTTGCAACAGACAAGATGAACGGCTGCGAAACAGCGATGCCTACTGCCGTTTGATCAATAAATCTATGATAGCAGAAAAAGTGTCTGCGAGAGAGGACATCAGGTGATGCTGAAATGAAAGGCGCCAATCATTTCTGAATAAAAGGAGTCAGCAATGTGTAACTCCCTGTAAAGTATACCACAGAGAAAAAATGAAGATGCTGATTTCCCTTCTCCTGTAATTCTGTTCCAGTAACCACTATAAAAAGTTCCCTCAGATGTCCTCATATCAGAGGATGCTGGTCCATCGGGTGGCAGCCTACTTCGGATTGGACCACAATGTGGATCAAACTGGAAAATCTGTCATCATCAATAAAACGAGCAGCACCAGAATGTAAGTCCCATCTTTTGGTGTTTGTTTGATGTTTTCTTTTTCTGTCAAGGATTGGTTTATAAGAATACAGTATACATTGCAAAGTATGTGACTTTTAATATGTACAACGCTGTTTATCTTTCTGTCCTAGTAGCAGTGGGATGACATAGATCTGTAGAAGACTGCATGAGAACCAGGGAAGTTTTTTGACCTCCAGGCAGTAAAATAAACTTATTTCCTGATTTTTTTTTACAATGCTCATGATTTTCATCTTTCTATTAGTATTTCATGAAATTCCACAGAAAATGGTGGAGAATTTCATTTCAATTGAAAAATTATAAATAAATAAAAAACAGGCATTGGGTTGGGAGTGTAGCTCAGTGGTAGAGGACTTGGACAGCACCCACCATGTTTATTAGATTCCTAGTACTACAAATGGATAAAGCCTAACTAAGGAAGTAAGTAAACCCTTTCTGCAAAGCCAGTCATGGTGGCATATGCCTGTGATCCTAGTACTTTGGAGACTGAGGCAGGAGGCTCATGGAGTTTAAGGGCAGCCCTAGATACATGGTATGATTCTATCAAAAAGAAGGGGAGAGGAGAAGAGGGGAGGTTAGGGCAGTAGGGGAGGGAAGAATAGATAAAGGATAGGATTTATAAAGCTGTGGGACACAGAAACATTTGTCCTTTTCTTTCCTCTTTCCTGATGTGGACATGCCCTTGTGGAAAGCTCAGGATACAGAAACCTTGCTTCTAAATCCTGTCATGTCAACTGGGCAACCCAACCTGTGGCATTTGCTCTTTACCACCTGGGAGATAGTCTGAGCTTGATGGATTTCTAAGTTTTAGCCCTAAGAAGGCAATCCTTGGTTTTTCTCAAGATAATCGCTGTCTTTCATCCTAAAATCTTTTTCCTGTCCCATTGAGTCATCAAGACTCAATGAGATTTCACTTGCCTTGACACTTGCAAATGTTTGCTATGAACCCCATGTAGCTTTCAAAGAGTGCTTAAGTCATTCCTTTAACAAAAGGTGTGGCACCTTCAAAAACTACACATCATTAAAAAAAATAACTTTCTTTCTTTCTTTGAGGAGTTTGGTGAGCTGTGACTCACATGGCCTTTGTGTCCAAATGTTAATGCAGGCACTTTTGTGTTGCACGGAGCTCTCAGGGTTAAAACATGCTTTATTTTCTGTTCATCACAGGTTAGGGCAAGTGGGGTGGCAACAAGCCTCCTTATCTCCTCAGAGATCAGCATGAGCTCAGCAGAGGTGCAGAGACAGTTCGGGGGAGGAGCACAGAGTAGGGAGCCTAGATCAAGAGTGGCTATTATCTCAGGGACACCAAGTGCTTCATTTTTTCCCCTGAGTTTCAAATTGCTTTATATATCTCCAGAACAGTTTGAAGTGGATAATGTTTAAGGGCTCTTGAAGCTTCAGAATTATTGGGTCCTGCAGTTGCATTCTACTGCGCTGGCAAAACACATCTCAAAATTTACCAGCTTTCTACTTTATCTGATTGTTGACTCTGGTGCCTTCTCCTGTTTTAAATGTTTTGGAAATTAAAGTTCATACTTTAATCCACCACAGTTTTGTTCACCGTCAAATATACCCAGCTGGTTTTAGTGTATTATTGTTTATGCCTTTCAATACCCACTCTAGTTTTTCTCATAGCTTGCAGGTACCATACAGCAGGGACAGATACACTGAGAACAAGACAGAGAAGGAGTTGACTTCCTCTTTTAATTGGTTCATTGTATTTCTCTCTGAGATCACAGGAAATGTGGATCCGAGCATAGATGGAGGAGATTTGGCCTGGTAGATTGACAACTTGTAGATAGTGGATTTGGTAATAGTCACAATGGTTTTACAGTCATCAGACCATGCAAATACACCAGTTGATGGTCATATTATGCCTCTGTGAATACTCTTGAAGGTGTTCAGCCTTGCTTGTGAAGCTGCCTTTTATACTGTGGTAACTCCACTTAAAGCAAAATTTAACTTGGCTGAATTTACATATAATTTGAATTTTAAAATTCAGTTTCTTTATCAGGTTAGTAACAGTTCAACCTCTTACGGGGTCAGAACTCATATAGAACACATCTATGAGTTGGGAAACTTTTGAATTCTCCCACAGATCTTTGTGTTTCCTTCAGGTTCTCCAACAGCAAGGGAGAATGTGACCTGTCTTCAAGGTTTTCATTTTTTAACTAACAGGAATCCTGTTACTACACCTCTTCCCTTCCAGAGAAGCACAGACTTTGGTCCGGTTTAGAAAGCTTTACTGTGCAAGTGTCTGCATGCAGCCCGCTTATCTGTCTGTGTGAGCCACATGAATGTAGTTGTCTGGACATACCAGACATAGCATCAGATCTCCCTAGATCTAGAATTATGGGCAATTGTGAGTTCACCGAATGTAGATGCTGGGAGCTAAACCTGGGTGCACAGCAGAAATAGCAAGTACCGTTAACTGCTAAGATACCTTTTCAGCCCCCAGATTTTTCCCCTGGGCATTGTTAAATAGAGTGCACATGTCTGCACCTTCAAGACAGTGCCAGTGAGCATGGGCGGACAGCATTTCTCAAAGGCCGTGATTACTCTAGTACCAGCACCAAATCCAATCTGGTCATCCCATCTCCCCTATCACCCTCTATTAACCTTCTACAAGTCAAGTCATGGCTAACCCCACTGTAAGGTGTAGACTTCCTAGTCATTAGCTAGAGCATGGAACTCTCTTTCTCTATCCCAACCACCATGTTGCTGACCCTCTATCACTTAAGTGGCTCTTGGGGGCAAGGGTGCCAGTGGTAGAATTTGAGGGAAAACTGATACCTCTTTGGAAAAGGAACAAAATGGAAAGAGGACGTAATTAAGGTTATTTCAAATAGTAGCATGTTGCAAATTTCAAGATGTGGATCATGTTAGCAGTGCAAGCAAAGACTGTTGTTTCATGAGAATGTATGTATGTTATAGTTGTCTACTGCCAGGGCCTTTGGATTTGAATGGAGCATTCTCTTCAGAGCACCATGTTGAAGGTCTAGGCACCCTGATGGTATCAACTACCATTTATTTAGGGGAAATTTAAATTCTCTGCAAATATGAAGAGTTGCCTTACCAGAGCAATTAATTGATAGTCAATCAGAACCAGGCTAATTCTGATATATTGTTGAATTGAAATATATTGACTCATAGAAGTGAGAGAGCTGGGATGAGCATTCCTCCCATGGCCCCCTGTAAGTGGTGTGTTCAAGGAGCACCTTTCCAGTCTATGCAGGTTTCTGCAGCTCCCACACAAATCCTTGAAAACTACGTATTTTAAATGCCATTGTGGCTTAGGAGAACAGGTCCAGAATACAAACTCTTTAGGTGGAGTATGTGAATGAGCTAAAAATTTGAGGGAGAGAAACACATTTTTTACATTGTTTTGTTGCTTGTTTTTCTTCAGTGAGTTTTATAAGGTGCTCCTGTAATGTAGATGCATGAATTATCATCACTGTATCAGCTACAGCTGGGTGTCATCAGCTTCCTTCTGTCATGGTTTTCTGGGTAAGAGGCAGTTTAAGACATTCCAAATGATGACTTGAGACTGTTAAGTTTTCCACAGAGAGCAAATAGTTCTGTATGAAATTCACACTGTTTGGGTCAGAAGGGACAATCCCTGAGAACCATGTGTGAGTATGACTTGCCTCTGTTTGCTATTCCTTATCATATCCTCAGCTTTCATTCATTAGCATGATAGAAAGAACTGGTCTCCAGGACAGACTCCTGAGTGATACCATCTCCTTCTGAGAATCATGGCACTTACTATGTGTTCACTGTACCCTATTCTTTAATTCTTGGTTTATTAATATTATCACATCTAATCCTACAAAGAGAATTTCAATTTGGGGCTTTCTCTGTAGAGTAGAAATAATTAGCAGGACTCACTTTTAAACCGGTGTGCATAATGTGATGGTTATTTCAAGTTAAACCATCTCAACTGTTGAACCAAGTCCTTAAGATGTGTGGCTGGAGTCAATGGGGCTTCCAACTGTGTAATTCCTTTGTTGTCTGATAAGAAATAGGGATTAAAGAGCTGTTATCTCAATGATGTTTTGAGGATTTACTTACTCATATAAGAAAACACCAGAATCTTTTTATAATTTGATAGTCCCAGCTATATTTTTCTGGATCGTCACCACTAACATGTGTGGCTTGTTGAAGGAGAACATCCATGAGTCACATCTATCGATAATGTTAGTGTAGAATATGAATCTATTCATTGTATTCTTCCAAAACCACTGCCGTCAGTAACCCTACAATCTCATCACATGCACAGGAGCCTCAGCTCCATGAGGAACAAAAAAACAAAATGGAGAGAGTTGGAGTCAAGTCAGTAGAAGTTTTGTATTAATACTCTCAATATTCTTGGGATTCCCAGGGACATGTGACTTTGTAGCAGAGAAGTTGTGTTCTTGATGCCCTGCAAGAGTGGACAAAACTTAGGAGAGCTAACACTGAAATAAATACAGGGATGAGAGGATTCATCTGTTGGGTCCAAACAAATGTATGCTAATGTTCTGCATTTACTGAGCAGTTCCAAAGAGCTAAGCTGTCTGTAGAGATGGTGGCATCTAATTATTGCAGCCATCTAAGGAAAGACTCTTTTAAAAACCACAGCCATGCCTAGACTGGAGGGGCAATCTGCTGGAAGGGAGAGAGTCACGAGTTCTTGTAGAAGGCAATCCAAGATGGCACTGCTGTCTGAGTAAACCTATGCACATTAGAAAATTAGTAAAATAATCTTGGCCTGTAGAGCTGCAGGTTTTCAAGGTGTCAGAACAAACCAAGAAAGAATAGGCGAGGTTACGTGACCAGTTGTCTCCAGGCACACCTTTTGGTTCATAACGGGTCTTAATGGCTAGTGAGGCATTCCATTGGAATTATCTGACTTTTTTTTTAAAACAGCAATTTCAGTGCCTGAGACAAGACCCTATGTTTTTGTAGTTATCGTCTTTTGTTCACACTTAATAGGTTCTGTTGTTCCTTCTCTCTGAATTTTGTCATCAGCAAGGTTTATTCCCAAGCACTTCCTATTTCTCAGTATTGAACTTCTGGTTGACTCTCAGGTTTGGTAGTGCCATCCTCTGAAAATCTATAATGCGGATACCAGGGTCTATGTTAGTTGTCTACCACAAAGATATTTATAATGTGCTTAGTCTCTATAATGTCGCTTTTCTTCTTCTGTGATAGTTGAGATGGAACCCAGAGTCTCATGTTTGCCAAGTAAGAGCTCTACCAGTGAGCAAATGCCACCAGTTCCAATCTCTTTTTTTCTTTATAATGTTCTTATGTTTGTCTTCAGAAAAGGTCTCACTGTGTAGTTCAAGCTCAGCTTGCATATGTAAGCTCTTGCCTCAGTTTCCCACGTATATCAAAAGTACGAGTCTCCACCCTAGATGAATGTTACCTTTTACTTGTTTAGACAGGAGACTAAAACTATAAAAGTTTTAGTTTCATAGCTTCATAGAAAAAATGTCAATTTTGTCTGTGTTACAAGCGTGTGCCTGTTATATTAAAACCATTGTGCTTTTCTTCATCTCTCTATTCTCCATTTTCTCTCTTTCAATTATTTTTCTATATTTAGCACAAAAATATACATTGTTCTTTTAATGGAGTGATTTTTTAAAATACTTTTTATCTTCTTTTTTTTTCATCCTAGAGAAAGGATGTAGATATAGAGTTTACCATTTGGAGACTTGAAATGATCTACTTACACTAGCATTTCCCACAAACAATGTGATTCTTCCACAAGCGTACTGGATACCTTTGCATATGGCAGATCAACTTTTAACTTGTCTCAGATAATTTTCATGTTAAGAGGTTGTCATCTCTTCAACAACTTTTATTTCATCTTTCGCATCCACCCACTCCCCTTGCCTCAAATTCCCTACCCTTAAGAGTTCAGAGCAAAGCATGCCAATAGTAAATGTACTAGAGGACGGTACTTTCACTCCCCCCAAACCGTTTGATGAGGCGAGTGGTCCAGAGTCTACTGCCAACCATTGGGATGATTTCCATGAGCTTGAGGCCAGCCTGGGATACATGATGAATTTCACACTAGCCTGGCTACAAGATGTTTGAGGTGGGTCCCTCAGAAGCAAAACAAAGCAATACAACAAAAAGAGAGTTAAGTGCTGATGGACTCAACTCCATGATTCTTGAGGCATGTGGTGCTTGACACGAGCCTGAAGGGATGAGTGATATGGAGAGACTGCTCCAGAAACATGCTTAACTGAGAGTCTATCAGCCAAGCAAGGACAATGACGCCCCTTCTAACAATGAAGCCTCTCTACGAGGCACCATCCATGAGGTCAAAGGGCCTTTGCTAAGAAGGGACAGGTCATTACTGTCTTAACCACAGGATGCTGGGCCTTCCACCCTCTGGGGCACAGACCCAGGACAGAGAGGCTGGTCCCAGGTAAAGGACCACTTGTTCTGTTGAGTGCCTGAGACACTGAGGCTTAACTTGGGGACTCTTGGATGTTCACAGTGGGGAGTTTCACACCCTAAAGGGGGTTGTGTTTTCACTGAGTCAAAACAAAATAAAGAACAGACATAGGCTTCTACCACATTCAGAGTTCTTGCCCCTTAGAGCTGTAAGGGGCACTGTGAACACACTGGTGGCATGCTGAGTCCATGTTTACTTAAGTCCTCTGAGGAAGACCAAACATCCATTTGATCTCACGGATGGTGCCTTGTAGAGAGGCTTCATTGTCCTTGCTTGGCTGATAGACTCTCAGTTAAGCATGTTTCTGGAGCAGTCTCTCCATATCACTCATCCCTTCAGGCTCGTGCATCTAGGAGTGGTTGCTTGGCACCCCATCATTTCTAAACATGGTGAATTTGTGTTAGGGTCAGTGCTGCCAATCATCTGACTAGAACCCAGAGATCAGCAGTGCCTGAGAACTGCATTGCTCTCAGACCACCTTGAGGCTTGTGGACTGAACAAACTCCGTATCTTTTCCCTTTTTTGATTGGCAAACATACTGAGCACTTTGGGTACTTGTACATATTGTTTAATGATAAAATCCGAATCATTACCATATCCATCTCTTTAAACATTTACCCTTTCCTTGGGAAGACGCCTAGGTCTTTAATCATCTCTGAAGCTTAAACTCAGAGCTACTTGTTGCCCTTGGTCAAACTCTGTGCCATTTCTCTCAACTACTATGTTGTCTCCTTAATATTGTCTTGCTTTTTTCTCCAAGAATATAAGACTTTTTTGCATGAGAGAGGGGGATCTCAGAAAGAGAGAGCAATGAGGAAAAATATGTTTATTGTGTTCCTTTTCCAATTGTATGATAGAGCTTACTATTTAATTTTTGAAACAAAATAAGCATAGACCTTGTATACAGATAGAACTGCATTGTTATCATTATTTTTTAAATTTAATTTATTTATTCATTTATTCATTTTACATCCTAATCTTAGCCTCCTCCCTCCCCTCCACCTGTTCCCACCCTCCCATTTTAATGAGCTTTTCTGTGACACAGTGATGCATCTGAGGGATTTATTTATTTATTTATTTGATTGTTTATTACTTACCTCTCAGCACTGTAGGATCAGTCAAGCTAGTCTTTCCTGTAGGATAGAGACCAAACCTCAAGTCTCTCTTACCTGCTCAGTTCACATATATTCAAAGCCAGAGGCCAGGAATTCCTGCAGCTCAGCTCTTGACCTTTCAGAGGTTATGATCAGAAGAGGTGAATGATGTCAAATTATCAGGAAAAACAAAAGCGTAACTCAGTGGTATTCTTCCACTGCTATGCATTGGTTCACTTGCAAAATCCCAATTTGCATTTGCAAAACTGTGCAGCAGGGTTTGGAGATGGCTCAGTCAGTAAAGTATTTGCTATGCAAGCATGGGGACCCGAGTTTGATCCCAGGAAGCACATAAAAAGCCAGGCTTGGTGGTGCATGCTTGTAATCCCAGCACAGTGGAGAGAGACAGGAGGCTCCCTGAGGCTCGCTGGCCAGACAGCTTGTCCAAATTGGAAATTTTCAGGCTGGTGAGAAACTCTATATTAAAAAACAAAAAACAAAAAAACCCAAGTCGAATCATGTATCTGAAATTGACCTCTGTTCACACATGTGCATACACATAACACACACACACACACGTCACACATACACACCACACTTGAGCATACACATATGAAAATGTTCAAAGAGCAAAAGAAACAATGTTAACATTGAAGTAGATGGTAAAATTATGGATCGTCTTATCACATTTATTATTGAGGTAAAATCTGTCTCCATGTCCTTAAAGTATGTTAGGTAAAGAAATACTTCTCAAGTTTTCAGTACTGTGGGTCCCATGCTTTCAAAATGAAAGTTCTTATCCATTTTCTTTTCACTATGTGGGAAATCAGCTTTATTAAGATTGAATATGTAGGTGTGTAAACACATTTACAAGGTGTAAATCCAAGGCTGTATGTGTGTGGCATTTAATGCAAAATGCATATTATGCATAGAAAGGCTACCACACAATATACACTGCATATAATATAGGCCCACGTGTATAAAAGCTCTTTGAGGAAGCAAAATTGCTATGGTTTGAATCTCAAAGTGCAGAGATATTTACTGCAGGCCAAAGGAATAGGCTCAGCATGCCAAGGCCTCCCCACTGCTTCTAGATTCACCTACAGCATATACAGTTGTGTTCTTGGTGATTGTAGGGACCACTTGAAGATGAGACTGTCACTGGATGCAGACATTATAGTATACTGCCAAGCTTAGACTCTTCAAACCAATTGTGGTCTACCAAAAAATATAAGCACATAAAGAATACCTTCAATCCCATATCCTGACTTCTTCCCACCTCAGCCCCTTCCAGACCTCAGTGAGTAAAAAGAGGAACATAACCTCCAACTTCCCAATCTTTCTTTCTCTCCCTGCCCTCTCCTTCAATCTAGGAGAAAGAAAAACATAGCATTTCTTTATATGTGCAAAAAGCAAGCGGACACAAAGGGCAGTTCTTCATCAACTAAATCACAATGGCAATTCTTCATTAGTGGAAATATAAAATTTACCTTTAAGTTTTAATGGATTGTTTCACACAAACATTATAATGTATAAACAAAAAACCCTTTATTTTCAGGAAACATCAATTATTTTTCACAGTTTCAAAGGAAGAGTTATTTTCATAAACACCCGACTGGTGCATTTAGATACTCATGAATCAAACATTATTTAAATATTATGACACAATTTGGATCTATCATAATTAAGATTATCTCTAACCCCGATGAGAACGTTGGTTAAATATTTCTTGGTGTGCCCTGGGCTGAGAGGATGGCTCTGTGAGGAATGATGACTGTCACCAGGCCTGACTACCTGAGTTCATACACTAGGATCCACACAGTGAGTGAACCATCTCCTACAAGTTACCCTGTAACCTACACACATGTACACACATACACACACACACACACACACACACACACACACACACATACACACACACACACGATAAATAAAATATAATAAAACTTAAAGTCTAATTTATTGGCATGTCTAGTAACATTACCTATTCAGAGAATAATAAGATTTTTTTTGTTACTGTGAGCCTCACTAGTAGTGGGCAGAGCACTTGAGAACTGGTAGGATTGCTTATGTCTATCCAATCCTACTGTGCATGTTAAAGTACATATTTTTTTCTATTTATACAACAAAGCAAATGAGCAGGACTCCTCCTTTATAGAGACTGTATAAATTTTCAAAAACAATAACACAGTTAATAAGGTACATGACTGAAAAGGCACAATGTGTGTTAGGTTTGTTTCTCAGTGTTGTTTGTATGTTCAAATCATTTTAATATTAATGATATTCTACAGTAAATAAAGTTCATGATCATTTCTTCTGAAGTCATTGATGCATATTCTGGAAAATCCTCAGGTTTCATTTTAGGGAATGAATGTTAGAGTCATTGGATATATTAATATAACAATATTTTTAATTCTTTTAGAAATCTTTCTGGTTAGTTTTATGTCAACTTGACACAAGCCGAAGTCATCTAAGACAGGGAATCTTAATTGAGAAAAATGCCTCCATAAGATCAGTCTGCAGGGCTAACCTGTAGGACAGTTTCTTAATTAGGAATTGATGGGGAAGGACCCAGCCCATTGATGGTAGGGCTACTCCTGGTATGGTGTTTCTGGGTTCTATAAGGAAGCAGGCTGAGCAACCCATGAGGAGCGAGCCAGTAAACAGCACCCCTCCATGGCCTCTGCATCAGCTCTTGCCTCCAGGTTTTCCTGCCCTGTTTGAGTTTCTGTTCTGAATTCCTTCAATGATGATCAGTGACATGGGATTATAAGTCAAATAAATCCTTTCCTCCCCAAATTGTTTTTGGTCATGGTGTTTCATCACAGCAGTACACCAAACCCTAACTAGGACAAATTTCATACAATGTGATTTGAACATATTCACCCATGTTTCTCCTCTCTGCTCATCCCAGATTCTTTATGGAAGACAGAAGTATATGGGCAAGGTATATTTGAGATCTAGGCATTAATTAATCTCATTAATGAAGTGTTGGAAGGACATGGAAAATCCACATGCAGATAAATATGTCTTCTGTCAGGGTAGAAGCTGACGAGGGAGAAGGATAAGCAAATTGAAGCATGTATCTTATGTGTGAGTGGAAACTACATGACTGGTTCATAGGTTCTTAAAATACACCACAGAGATTTTTTGAAATATAAAGATTAATGCTGTCTTCAGCTAATCTTGAATATGAACAACAAACAGCCTAAACCAAAAAAATTATTCCATTTATCCAAATACAATAATATTCCAATTAATCCAAATACAATTATTCCAAATAGGAGTCATTTTTGCAGAATCACTGGCACTTATAGGATACAAGTGTAGGAATGTTTGTACAGCTTCAAGAACTTAGGCATGCATTATGCATTGTCTTTGCATCTGAAAATAGAACTAGACAATATTTTGGATGGCATTGCGTGGAAAATCATCCATTGATCATTTTGAAGGACTTTTTCTTTCTGGATTATAGATAATATTTTTCATTTGTATGAACTTTTGATTAACAGATAAACTGGAATAATGATTCCAGTGTTCTGAAACTCAGTGATCTGATTGTATCCCCCTATTAGGCAGTGTTGAAATTCCATGCTCAATATAGTTCATGAATAACTAGCCACACAAACTAAAAATATCATACCAGGTCTTAACTGTATGTAATTTATTTCCCCTTTAAAATTTTTCATTACATCCTTCTTATCCCCTTAAATCTTTGTTCTCTGTTACCATTGTTTTGTTTCTTTATAGCTAGCACACACACACACACACACACACACACACACACACTCACACACCTTGGTGATTGTCATCATTTGGTCATTCTCATGTTGTCATTTGTCTACTCATACAAATCAAGAGTAACATACCAATAAACATGGGAATTTTGCAGGGTGAGATGAGTTTTCATGTACTAGAAGGTTCTATGTAAGAAATCTGACTTGGAAAAAAGAGCAAAATTTAATGTTGCATTTCTAAAAACTTGCAGTATAAATAGAAAGATTAAGAAATAATTTGACAAAAAAACATTTAAATCCCTAATTTAGCAGATTATTAAATAATACATTCAATGAAAGATTATCTTGTAAATATTCAAAATATAAGAATAATTATCTATAATCCAATGATTTGATGTGAGTCATTATTAAGTTGCTAAATTGTTTTGCTATCCATCTGAGATAATAGCTTTCGTTATTTTGTTGCTATAAAATAATATGTAATTATTATAATCACAAATCTACAATAGGTTAGAAGTAAAGCTGCTTTTCAACTCACCATCCAGAGACAGAATTGCTGCTAACATTATTCCTGTTGTCAAGTGTTACAGCTTGAACATAAACAGAGTCAAATTTTATTTGTGTTGTTATACAGTGCCTTTACTTGCTGGTCAATGTTACTGAATATTGTTTTAAAGAGCTTCATGTTACTATAATATACCTCAAGTTTCTTATGCAGTATAGGAGAGATCTTTACTCTTCCTTTGTTAAGAAATGGAATTTCATGTTCATTTGTGGTCACTTCCTTTGGATTCATTCTTAGAAATAGATAGCCCAGTTTTTACATTTTTTTAAATTTTTTTTAGTTTTTATTTTTCATCTTTGCCAAAGTAAAAACACTGATTTAAAAGAATCTTACAGATCCTTCTAAGTGTCCTTTGTGATAGTCCATAGTAAAGAAGAACCAAGGTACCTTGTTAGCCTGCGTCTCCCTGTTAACACTTAATCACACTAAAGGAGCTCAGAAGAAAATGGCTTAGCAAGATTGTTTGATCTATAAAACACTCCTTACACAAGCATGAAAAACTGACTTTGAATCTCCAGAAGTTTAAAAAAAAAAAAAAAAAGGACAGGTACAATGCCACAGACTTATAGTCTCAGTGTTGGGGAACAAGAGACCTGAGGACCCCTGGAGCTTGATGGCTGGTAACCAAAGGGTGCACTCCAAGTGCAGAGAGAGATGGTGTCTCAAAGTCTAAGGAGGAGAACAACTGAGCAAGACACTCAGAGTATACCTCTGGCCTCCAGAAACATGTACTCAGGTGTATGTGTAACTTCTCACACATGCATACACATGGACATATGTATACCTATACTATTCATACATACAAAGAAAAGAAAATGATTTTGCAAAACCATGTAAAGTTCTAAACACAGATTTGAAAGATTCTAATCACAGAAGGCTTGCTATATATGCAAGCTAGCAAGATGCTTCAGTCTGTACTTGACCTGAGAGTGTTCCCCCGATCTCTCAGAGTGAACGGAGAAAAATGATGCCTGCTAGTTGTCCTCTGACTGCCACACAGGTATTGTGGCACCCATGTGCATATACAAGGTACATAGTAAAAAAATGCAAAATATATACAAAGTTAATTAAAAATACTTCCACTTCCTATGTTAGAGTATAACATACAATATCATTTTTTAAATGAAGTGGAATAAAATGACAGACTGACACAAGAAATGGTGAAACATACTTATTCAATAAGGACAAAGGTTTTCTTTTCAATCAAAGATCCACTGTTATAAATATTTAATTGAAATTTTCACAGCATGCTTAGGTTTATCTAGTATATTTGACAATTAAAATCCTTTACTGTTTGTTTCACCATCCACCTGTTTTCCAGCAGCATTTATTCATATCCACATAGCCTCTCCTTCTGTCTGGGTGACATACTAAGGCCTCTCCATTACTGCACCCCACTATTATCACTCCCACCTCCATCCCCACCACACAAGAGAGTTCAATTCTTCTCTTCTGTGTGGGAAGGGAGGAAGACATAAAGCTGAACTATTTGGAAGAGGAGTAACAAGTTTGTTCTAAAGAACCTAACAGTGAGGCTAAACTGTTGAAACATCCTTGAAGATAAGAAAAAGATTCAAAACAATAGTGATAGTGAATGCTTGTTTATCATAAGATTTAGGGAATCTTTTTTAAAACTAATACTGGAATTGATGGAGTAGAAGAAAGATTTGATTATCTTCACCAGCTTTTCCATGAGTTCCATCTATAGGAGGAACAGTGTGGAATCAACTTAAATATTCTTTTTTTTTTCCCAAAGAGGACAAGATACTGGCTGGAGATGCAAGCATGCTTATTATACAGGAAGAGAATGTACCATAGACTGGGAGCAGTGAGTGTGCTATATGTGCTATTGATTGTGAGAAAAAATATTTTTACCTTGAGATGAGGAAGCTATTACCTATCTAAAATAAGAAGCTAGACATGACACCTCACGAAGCAAACACAAAAAACAAAACAAACAAAAAAGACAAGTTAGGATGGTATGATACATGTCCATGGGGCCCATAGCAAAGTCCACTTGTCGTCATTTAATAAACACCTGGCTTTTTGTAACTTTGAGAATTGTTCTTGAATTGCATTCCTGAATTCATAGATGAAAAAGAATTCATTACCATTTGAAATACCATTCCTAAGTGAATTACTGTAGTGTCATTCATCTTATGACTCAGAAATAATACTGGTATGGTGTTCAATTAGTTGATAAAGTGACTTTTAGAAGTTGTACTACATGGGCCCATTGTCAGTGGTTTTTAATTCGATTACAGCAGTATTTCAATTGATGCTTTGGTTAGCTCTAAAGTCATGAATAGTTCTCCATGAAGCCAACCTGGAAGAAAAAATCTTATTACAATTTCTTGATTATTTTTAAACAAACTTCAAAGTTACTTTATGAACATTCAACATATTTTTCAAGAAACCTAAAGGAATTAATCTTTTTTTTTTCTAATTTTTGAAGATATAATTAAAGAAGATACTTGGAAATCAGTCACTGAGAATGTATTTTATATAATTTATATCAATATGAAATATTCTTAGTATTTATGCTATGAATAACAACACACCTTCTGATTAAGTTTTGTCATGCTATCAAAGCATTTTTACTCATGCATACATATATATGTTTATATATTTATGATATATTTCCTATAAATAAAAACACAATGAAGAAATGGAATTTTAGAAGGAATATTGAAATAGAACTCTATCACACTTTACTCTAAGACGTTCAAAGTCAAGAATGAGGAGGATTGAGATTCCTTCTCTATCTAAGGAACTCTCAGACTTTTGTAAAAAGACTATAATGATTAATAAATATAAATTAACAATCGTCCTTGTTTTCAATTTGAATGTATGTTCCAACTAACCAAACTCTTTGATGTACTGTTCTATAATTACAGAAATTATGACCTCATATCTGATTGAGCAACCTTCAATCAGTCTCTGAGTTATAATGATTTGCACACAGCCAGGCCAAATTGTCACTCATCCATATAATGATTGATTGATTGATTCATTCATTCATCTGTTTTCATTCATTCATGGTGTTTCACTTGGATAAGGGATCTAGAGATTAAGGCTTACAATGAAAGTATGGGACCCACATGAACCTATCTCCTAGCTAGCATTCTGCGTTATCATTCAAATACATGTTATCTTAAAAGAAAAAATTAGACTAAACACATTCACCTTGGGCTCATGCCTCAAAATGTCCAGGTCCTCTCATTTGTGTGCGAATATTTGCAGACTGTTAAAAACAAATACAAAAAGGATATCTGTAAATTTAGACAAATTATTTCATTTGTTACGGCTTAACAGACTAGTGCCTGAGGATACTGGAAGAGACTAATTAATATTTATATGGTATAATTAACATTGATGTAATCAACATCTTTAAGTTGACATCCTCCTTTCAGTTACTATGGAAAAAAAAAGATAAAACAGCCAAAAAAAAGTGTTCATTGGAAATGCCAGGATACTAAATCATTTGGGGGAGTTGTCATTTACCCAGAACTGTAATTGAACATGTTACTATCTAAAACTTTACTGTACAATAAGGAACCCAAGTGAACAGTGACTAACATTTATCAAATTTATTTATTCCTACTGTCCTCCTCCTGCCACTTCCAGATCATTTACTATAGTTTATTATATTTTAAGTTTGGTGGGAAATGTTTACATTGATCACCAAGATGATGAGATGAGGCTTCTTGGTTCTTTAAGTTGAGGGGTGAGCCCCTTCCCAGCCCCCACCTCTAGCCCACTGTGGACTGTGTAGTAAGAAGGACTGTATTTTCATGTCTGTGAGGGTGTGGCCAGGCTGTTTCATGACTGTGGTTTCATGGGCACATTTGTAGTTGTGGAATCAAAATAATTACTGAGAAGATGCTTTCCTCATTATAAAAAATAAATAAATGAGCTCCTTCTGCATCCCATTTTTACTGACAGGTTGGGGAAGGAGGCGAGCATCATTTTATAAAAGTGTGTGCAGTATAGCTGGAACTACCTGAGTTTTTCTGCTCTTGTCTGCTCATGACCACTCCCTTAATTTATGAACCAGTGTTGAAGAGAGAGTGCTTCTCACCCTGACCTGAATTAGACACTTAAGTCACTCTTTTGTCACCAAAGTACTGTTTGTGAGAAAATATTTTCTTATTTGCTGGTCACCCATTTTGGAGTACAGGCCCTATAAAATGCTATCTGTGATACCAGGAATTCAGCAGGGGCAGGAGCTCCAGAAGTCATGAGACACTGTCCTTAACCCAGAAACAAACACTTCAGCATGTCCTGTGTGAAGAACTCCAGCCCCAACTCATTCATTGAATTCTAGCATGTGTCCCATGCCAATCATGGGTAACTAGCCTATAATGATTAAGAGACTTGGCAAAATCAATTGACCAGTCTGTAGTATTCAATTACTTAGAGCCTTCCCTTCATACCAATCAGCTAATAAGTTCTTTAAACTAAATATCTTCAGCTTTCTTAATTACTGAGATTTAGAAGACAAGGTCCAGAAGGTCAGGGGCTAAAGGAGGCAAATTCCAGAACATCTGGTATTGGAAAAAAGCAGAAATAACTTTTAAACCAAGTTCTCATCATGGACTCTGTGACTCAGCATTCCATGTGTGGGAGGATGGATTCTATGTCTTAAGCATGTATATTTAGATGGCCTGGTGGAACATACCTTTAATTCCACTCACTTAGTAATGTGAGGCAGGAACCCATTGGCTCAAACCAGCTTGAGCTCAAAGTGAGTTCAGGTCCAGGCTGTGTAACCCAGGGAGATCAGGTCTCCTAATTAAGAGGAGAAAGAGATCCTGCACCTCAGGGCTACAGTCCTTCTAGCAGGCATGAGTCCATAGGTTCAATCCTCCACTACCAGAAAATACAAACATTAGCAATAACTTCATATTTGCTTGAGGATATGAATGGAGAAATTATGTATTCAGGAGCCACCAAAGGCCAAAACAACGAAGCAAAACACCACCGACACTGTATGTGTTGGTGGCTTTAAATGTTTCTATATGTTCATCCCTGGTGATCAGCATGTAGCAAGCAAGATTCTGAGTTGGAAATAACAAAAGGTATTGTAATCCACATGTAAAGTGATGTGTTATGACCCTTCTATATATCGGCAGCAATTCTAATTTCACAACCAAGTATAAACCTTTCTCTTTCTCTCTCTTTCTCTTTTTCCTTTAAGTTAAATGCCACTGTGGGAGGGAAACACACTACGAACTAAGTTTATTCAGATGGGGAAGAAAAATTACTTTTTTTATTGATGTGTTTTACTTTGCTGGCAGACCAGAGCAAAGGTTTTGTGAACATTTAAAAGATGAAAAAAGTGAAGAATCCCAGAAGCGGTTTATCTTGAAGCGAGATAACTCTAGTATTGATAAAGAAGACAATCAGGTTGGTTCTCAAGTTTGAGAGTGGCTGACATTGTCGTTTTTGAAGGTGGGCTGACTGACGTCCTTGTTGTCCCTATGTTGTCCCTTCCTGCCTCCCAGCCCCGCCCCCCCCCACCTCTGACAACTGCTGCCCTCTCTCCAACCCCTTGGCCTCCACTGCCTCCCCCTCCGGCATTCAGTGGGTAGCCACATGGTGTTGCTTCTATTGCTTAGCAGTGGCTCTGTGTTGGGTTGCATGGGTGGTGCTTTGCGCAGTCTTCGCTGCATGTTGTGGTGGGGGTCGGGATGCCGCAAGCTCTGTGGGGGTAAGCCTGTCAGCCGCCGCCGCGTTTCCAGATGTCCGTGTAACTCTGCCAGTCGCTCCACTCCCTACAGCTCTGTCCTTCCGTTGTGCACAATTTGAGCTGGATTATCAATGAGGACCGCTGGGCCACCGCTGTAGCTGTAAAGAAAATACCTTGTTATGGTGAGGACAGGAGGATTTTGCAACTATCCTAAAAATAAGTCTTCACAGAAAAGCATTGGGTTTATGTTCTAGTCTCCCACCCTTCTTCCCGTGTTTTATGGTCTATGTAATGTGTTTGCTCGTTTGCATGCAGCGTAGAAGAAACTGATCCCTGTGTATTTTGCCTGTGACAAAACACTATGTCACTCTAGAACAGCCTTGACCATGGTTCTTGACCAAAGGTAAAGAGACCTTACTGAATCTCTTCTCTGTGTGGGTAGGAGAGAGGAGGGTTATAAGCAAGAAAACTAAGTAAGGGACAGAACCCCCCCAAAAACATTTAACAACAGTAAGAACATCAGAAAGTCAGGGGAATGCTGTGACAATTGCACTTGGTGTCTGACAATCAAAATAGATATTTTTGAAACATGCCTTTGCTTTAGAATTCATGAAGGTAAGACAACATGCATCTCACTCAAAGTCTCGTGTTAATTACTCAAACTGAGTCACCCTGAGCAGGCGTGTGCATCTCTGAATGTGACTTTTTTTTTTTTTAATGAGCTTATTTTCCATTTGAACCTCCTTGTCTCCCAGCACCACTGCCACCTGAGCTGCACTGGGGCTCTTGTTGACTCAAAACATGCCTGTGTTGTGTGCTCCATGGGTGTCTGGTGAATGTGTGGATGAGTTCGCTTGGTGCGGATAGCATATTGTCCAGAATGGCAAATGATAGGAGGCAGGCCGCTGAAAAGCAGGGAGAGGGTCAGCGGAAAGAATGAAGACTGCACTTCTTATGCTGGGTTCTTTGGATTGCTGTTTTAGCTTTCTCAGCACTGACCATTATCAACAGACAGGTTTTCTAGGCTGACTTTATGTTCCCCCCACAAGTCACAGGGTCAGCCATAGAGTGACCAAAAAACGGCTCAGGAGCCAGAGACCATCTACAGGTTTCTTTCAAATTCCCATTTTCTCTGTTTTCTCCTTCTGTCTCAAGCTCTCAAATATTCACAGATACTTTGCCCCTCAGGGCCCCTGAACTCACTCTTCCCCCTTTTCCGACAACAGTTTGCCTCCTGTTGTGGTCAGACACACTCAACAAAGGTGAAAAAGTCTGATTCTGGCCATCCCAACTCTCTGGACCAATTCCTGAGGCATATGCTAGACTGCTCACATTTCAAATCATTCATTCTGCTTTCTTCCATAGTGGATGAAACCAGGGTAGCACACCCTTATGTCAGCATCTCTCTCTCTCTCTCTCTCTCTCTCTCTCTCACAGAGAGAGAAAGATAAACACATGTGTGCATATACACACATGCATAACACATATACGAATTCACACAAAGATATACACACATGCATGCATACACACACATATATGCATACGCACACAGATACTCCCAAGTCCAAGTCCCCCAGCCTGGCCTCCTCAGGAAGCAGAGGGGGTGGGACTTGTAGGCTCCAGTTATTTAAATAAGCATTTATTATTCTCAGTGACATGCTTAATAGCTCAACATGGATAACCCTCCTGATCTCTTTTCTCTGTTCAGCAAAACAGAATGCATCCATTTAGAGATGACAGACGAAGTAAATCAATTGAAGAGAGAGAAGAGGAATATCAGAGAGTGAGGGAGAGAATATTTGCACATGATGTGAGTAGTTGTTTTAATTGCCTCTTGAGTATGGTCCTTCCGTCAGCAGAAAGGCCCCTCATTCCTCAGACAGAGAACTGGCAGAGAGTACAGAGGCTGGAACCAAGGAGCAAATTACAAAGTGGAAAACACAAATGTTATTGGTAGAGACCCTGGTTCAGGGATGTGATGAAGGCAGTCCAAGAGTCTGCATGTGCCCCTAGGGAATGGTCTACAAGGGTAGAGAGACATGGTTTGGACCAGTAAAAGAGACAATCAATACAGAAAGGGTTGTTGGTTTCATAAATCAGGTAACCTACTAGTAAGCAAAGGGCTTACTGTGCAAATATGAGAACCTTAGTTTGGATCCCCTTGTGAAAAACAGGCATGGGGCCAGGCTTCCACAACACAAGCACTAAGGAAGTAGAAACCAATAGATCCTGGAAGCTCATTGGCCGACCAGTCTAGTCAAGTTGCAAGCTCCTGGTTCTTTGAGAGACTCTGACCAAAAATGATAAGGTATGGAGTGATAGAAAAAGGCCTCTGGGCTCCACACATGCACCCAGCCATACCCATGAGCATATACCACACACACACACACACACACACACACACACACACACACACACACACGTGCACGTGCATATTTCTGCAGATGCACACACATATACATGCACACAATGCAAACAAAAGGCTTTTTTATTTAAAAATCAACACAACTCAGAAGAATTCGAAACCAGTATGTGTTATATACACACAGACACACACAGAGATACACACACACACACACAGACACAAATACACAGACATATACAGGCACACATACAGATACATACACACATACACAGACACACACATACAACACATACACACACAGCCATGCAGACACATAGACACAGGCACACATATACACACATACAGACACACATACATAGATGTGCACACAGAGACGCATAGACACAGATACACATACATACAGACACACACACAGACATAGACACACAAACACACACACATACATAAACAAAGTCTCTTCTGAATTCTTAGCAAATATGAAAACTTCACTATGTAAAAGCTCAGTGATAATATTCATTCCCACTCTTGATTTCAGATCAAATCAGATTTATAAACAATTTGTCATAATCACTAAACAACTAACTAATTTTGTTGTTGTTACTGTTAAAACCAAACAAAGAAAATGTGGTTGGGATTTTTTTAAATACATTTTTACCCATTATGCTCAAAACCAAATGCAATTAAGTTAGATAAAAATTAAAAAGTAAAAATTAAAGGCCGAAATATCAGTGCAAATAAGTTAAAATACCAAGAAACTGCCTTAGCTTTCTATTCTATAAAGTCTTTGAGAGTTTCCTCAGGTGTTTGGAAAGCCTAATTCCTACAGTAGCAGAGGATGCTTCGTTGCGGTCCTCTGTGGTCAGTACTTCCAGCATCCTCAGTCAGGTCAAATCTCTGTCGCAGGGGCTTGTTGCTCAGGGACACACCAAGCCAGCTGGAAATTTGGTCTTTGTTCCTCAGTTTTGGGGAGACTGCTTCAAGCCAAGGCAAGTGTCAGCACCCCCCACTCATGGTAATTCTATAGCTTAAAGCTGCAGAAGAGGTAACATCTGCCATGTCGATTTCACCCTTCTATCCTTACCTCACTTTTTTTTTTAAAACATTTATTTATTTATTTGTTTGTTTATTTATTTATTATTTATTTGTTTATTTATTATGTATACTGTATTTGCTCTACATAAATGCCTGGGCACAAGACCTCAATGTAGATGATTATGAGCCACCATGTGGTTGCTGGGAATTGAACTCAGGACCTTTGGAAGAACAGCCAGTGCTCTTAACCTCTGAGCCATCTCTCCAGCCCAGCCTCACTTCTCTTGAAAACACTAAAATAGAAATTTAATAGTTGAATACTTTGGTCTAGAGCTCTTAAACTAGGAGAGCATAGGATAGGAAAACAGAGGTTATTTATTATAGCTGGAGGTGTAGGTGCAAGTCTAGAAAATAGGTGTGGACTATTAGACTCTTGTTGTGGTCAGAAACAGTTAATTAGTTAATTAATTAAGAGAATAAAATGACTAAAAGTTTTGCCCTGGTCTTGAGAGGGAAGAGTATGTACGTGGTGAGCTAGGAGACAGCCCATTTGCTCCTGCAGACCTTCATAGAGACACCTTCTCCAGAATGCACATCTGTCTCCCACTCTTGGACTCCACCCTCTTTTATATATCTACTTACCTATATACCAGCGGTTTTCCCTCCCACTCTGGTTCTGACAAATCAAGTGTTTTAGGAATGTGTCAGTATATTGAGAAAGCAAATGTCCATCACAGACAGGGCACGACCAACCTTGCTTTTGTTATTATCTTTATAAAGTCATGCCCCATTGCTAGAGCTAGGTACCAGGAAACAGAATTGTCTCAGATAACTGTCTGGGGTAAGAATGGAATCCATAATTCTCAACTCCTCAGTAAGATGGCCACATGGAGAAGGAGCCTGCATGGCTTTCCTTCACAGGTAGAGTTTCCAGGGGAAATACTTAAGGCACTCCTGGCCATGATAAGTTTTTCTGGATGGATAACATGCTTTTCAAATGAAAAGCAGATTTAAGTATGGCATAGCTTAGGTGCCAAGCAATTGCCAGTCACTCACGAATCCCTGACCGATATCGTTTGACAGTCTGTTTCTGGCACTACATGCGCTCTGATATTGCAAGGCAAGTTCTTAAGATGAGTGTCGTTCAGTCAAAATACACTCACAAATGAGACTCCACAATTGAGTGACACCCTTGATACCATTAGTAAAATGATGGTGTTTGTGTTTCTAAGGGGAAAATCCCTCCTATTGCTTAATACCTTCCTTTAAGTTCTCATGATCCCTAAAAGCCTGAGAGAGGAAGACTCAGGTCCACTGTCATTCTCCTAGCCCACAGAGATACTCTTGCCTCTTTCGCTCTATGGTTACCTACTTATTGAATATCACAACTCATCCCCAAATTTAGCAACATGAAGCAAACAAAATCTACCCCACCATCTCTATGGTCGAGGCATCTGGTATAGTTTGGTGGGTGGTGATAACTCATAGTCTGTGACAGAAGTCTCCATTCGGCTCTTAGCTGAGCCTAGCTCCAGAAGGTTTGGCTGAGGAATTGTTAGCTTTTTCCCAATCCACTCATGTGATGACTGGCAAGCCACCCTTGTTCACTGGGACCAATCTGTAGTATGCAATTTTGGGGAAGATGATCTTCCCTGGAAACTCTTGTGTGTATCCAGAATGACTACACACTTCCCCAAGAGAATGTGATTCCTGAGAGAAATGGAAGCAACAGTCTTTTATAATATAATCTTGGAGGTAACCATTTCCCCTCCAACTGCAAACTGTTGGACACACAGACCAAGCTAAGAACAATGTGTGAAGGTTGTTAGTGTTAAGGTTGGAGGTGACTCTGTATTAGCAGGATGTTACCACAGCATCTATCAACTCAAAATTTCAAGCACGTAACATGGCCATATAAACTTTCTTGAACACACATATACCTCAACGTGTCTTCCTCACCACTCATTGACAGCCCACTTCATGGGACATCTATGCACCCGTAGTCCCCCTAGATCATTGATTATCATCACCACTCAAACCGTTGAGATACAAATCATTTTTCATAAAATAAATTACTTTATTAAGTCAACTGTTAAACCAATGCAAAGGATCCAGCATAACGATCCCGTGCTTTAGAGGGTCTAATTTTTGTTCTAACTATTCTTTGATTTTATTTTCTCATGATTAAAAAAAAAAAAAGAATGAACAAAACCGGGGCTGCAGAGATGGCTCAGTGGTTAAGAGCACTGTCTGCTCTTCCAGAGGTCCTGAGTTCAATTCCCAGCACCTACATGGTGGCTCCCAACCATCTATAATGAGATCTGATGCCCTCTTCTGGCCTGCAAGGGTACATGCAGATAGAGCTCTCATATACGTAAAATAAGTAAATAAATAAATCTTAAAAAAAAAAAGAATGAACAAAACCACATTTGCTCTGCAATTTTTATTTAAATAGTAGCTATTCAAGTATTAGTAAGTATGTGTACATTTCCCTCCCTGAGTTACAATAGAGTGTTTGGACATAACTTACTTACGCTTTAGCAAAACTCAGGTTTATTTTAAAATTAGAAATGTTCTTGAAGCCGGGCAGTGGTGGCGCACGCCTTTAATCCCAGCACTTGGGAGGCAGAGGCAGGCGGATCTTTGCGAGTTCGAGGCCAGCCTGGTCTACAAATTGAGTCCAGGACAGCCAGGGCTACACAGAGAAACCCTGTCTCGAAAAACCAAAAAAAAGAAAAAAGAAATGTTCTTGAATGTTTTGAGGAATCATGTTGGCCCTCAGATGTGTGTGTGTTTGAGTGTTTGAAATTCAATGCTCATGTGTGCCTGTGTATGTTTTTATATATGCAGCCATGTGAACAAAAGAGGCATGTTGCCTTGGTAATATGCTAGACACAATTTCAAACATCGCTTCCAAGGTGTAGTATCTTGAGATAAGACTGCTATCTGAGAGCCTAATAGTTGTAAGTGTACAGACAAATTTAGCTCTTAAATAATACATACTATACTGTCAGTAATATTTGGGAAAAATGGTATTTCTTTGTAAGAATTTGATCTCATTTTCTGGTCCTTTCCACCTGATGTTATTAATCTTAGGAAGACTGGATAATAAAGGAGGATATTCAAAAAAGGCCTGTCTTGCCTGTAAGAAATTTTGCTGAAGACATCTGTGTGTTGATAGGGCTCCTGCTTGCCCCTCTAGCATGTGTGGGGTCTGCCCTCAGAGCTACTGAGAGGGCACAGGCTGTGAGCACAATGGGGGTGGGATGTGGGGGAGAACTCTAATCCATTAAGCAAAATCATTTTCTCCTTTGGGGAAAAAAAGGAGTCTTCTATATCCAAGTATGCATATAAGTGACAGCTTTAAATGTTGTACTTAATTACTGTGACACTTTTATCTTTCTCTGCCATTAAATGTGCAAGTTATTAATACTCGCTTTTCTAAAGTTTATTTCCACCAGCTACTGAATCACAGCCCATAGCTGTCTCACTTATGAGAGTATGGGGAAAGGTCCCTGGGGAGACTGCTTTTGAGGACCTTTCTAAACACTCAGAAGCACACTCTTGAAGGATGTTTTTGGCGACAAGTATCTTTAATTTGTTGGTGTCTTGCTTTTTCATTCAAAGAATTGAAGTTTAATCTCTGCTCCCTGGATCCTGGTGGAATTAATTAATTAATTAATTAATTAGTGCAAGCCCACTGACTTGTTCCCAGCCATTGAAGAGACTCCATGTCTAAACAGAGCCTTTGGCTGAGTGTAAAGAAGTGATATCGCTGTTAGAAAGAAAGTGGACAGCTATCTGGCTAGCCTCTCTGAGTGCTGGCTGCGTTGACTGCAGGTTTAATTTAAAGAATTGCTCTTAGGAGCCTCGAGACCATTCAGTTGGTAAAACAAAGTACAGGTACATGAGACTGATCTCCCAAACCCAGCCAAGAAACTGTGAGGTGTGATGTCACATGCTTATAATTCCACTGAGGAGGCAGAAACAGGAGAATCCAGGGGTCTCTGGCCAACTACCTTACACCTCTTGGTGAGTTCTAGGTCAGTGAGAGGCCCTATTTCAAAAACAGTAAGGTCTGTGAGATGGCTCATGGGCTAAAGGCACTTGTCACAAAGTCTGACAACCTGAGTTCAAGGCCCAAATACCCACCTGGAGGAAGGAAAGAACTGATTCCTACAAGCTGTCCTCTGACCTTCACATGTGCACCTTCAGTTGCATACATCTACATGCATGCACACACACATGCACACACATACACAAATGCAAAATAGTTTTTCAACCACCAAGCAAGTGAATAAAACATGGACAGCATGTGAGGAACAATACCGGACTTGTCCTCTTGTTTCCACACATATACATACATAAGTGCACACATCTACATGGAGTTGCCAAAGACTCACTATTATCTCTGTAATACAGTGGACCTACTAGGTCCCTACTTATGCCTTTTATAGGTCATCTATTCATTTTGAAATTTATATACAGAAGATGGTCCATAGACAGACAGATGGAGAAATAAACGCCTAACACTTGAACATAGTTCTTTATTGTTTCCCAGACAAAGTGTGCTATTACAAAAGCACATCTCTGCTTTACATAGGCTTCTCTTTTTCTTTCTTTTAGTTTTACCTGATCCACCTTATCTCAGCAAGTAAAGATGGTAGGATTTTACCTTCCCTAGAGTTGAGTCAGTAATAGAAATAAAACAAGAAAGCTTTCTCTGTGAAAAACTAAGAAAAAACAGACAAAAGATGCTTGATAGCAATTTCTAAGTAGATTTATCTGGTCAGTGTTTGTCTCCTGTCCTGCCTGTCCCTTTAATTCAGATGAATAATTGATGGCATTCCTTCAACTTTGAGAGACCTGTAGTAGTCTCCCTCTTCCCTGAGGATATATCACACTAAGCAGGGGAATTCAGAGTTAGGCTTTACAGCTCTGCAATCCCTCAGTGGGTCTCATGAAATCTGCTTATCCTGTCTTGATTTGAACCTGTGCCCGAGGCTGGTGTTTGATGCTGCGTCCCTGCTCAGACGATAGTCACCCACCTCTCCAACTGTTTCACTCACATTTCTCTTTTGACCTTGGTCCTGAACTGGAACTTAACCTGTTCGTCCTTGAAGACTTCCTGATGGGAGAACAAACACCCTGTGCTGCTGAGAACTGGTTCCTCCGATGATGACACTAACCCATTTTTTTCTCCTTTTTAATCTCATCTCTTGTACATAATTTTCTTAAATCTCTTTCCCCTAGGAAGGGAAAGTAGTTTTAAAATCAGGCAAGGATTTGAGAGAGTCCCATCAATCCAGCACATCTGACATGGTGCCTTTTTTTATTTTTATTTTTCAGTCAGTTTGCTCCCAAGAAAGCCTGTTTTTGGACAACAGGTAAAATGAAATTTATGTTTCTTGTGTCTTTAGGAGGAATTGTCTGTTGTGTGTCCTATACATAATCATATGTTCCTATGTATCTCATATACAAATGTATACTTGTATATATGTATGAGAACATGCATATATCTCTGTATATACACATATTATTCACATATATGTTAATTGATATGTTTAAAAGCATTGATTTGAGGAGGAAGTTATCTCGGTTACTTTCAGACAGAGGCTTAAGCATTTTTGCTCAAAGTCTCTGTTTCTGGCCATCCCACAGATATAATAACCCTTGCAGCCCTGACATGGGATAGGAGCAGAGACTGAGTAGACAATCAGTTTCTATGACTTATTGGCCAGGTGGCTGAAAGTATATTTAGTATCATCCCTTTAAATAACTATGCCAAAAAAATCAGATGATTATGATTCTAAATTTCAAATTGTAAAAATCTCCCCATCTTCCTGAAAGAGCTGATATGAAAACTTTCTCTGAAGGATTTTGTGTTTATCAGTCAGGCTAGCTTAAGCCTTAGTGAGAGAGAGGCTTGAGAAACAGAGTGTTCTTGGAGTTTATAGAATGTCTCGTGGTAAGAACAAACCCTTTAAACTTAACACTTACCCTTTAAAACAGTTGTTTAAAACTGTCACAGGTATTAAAATGTTCTCATGATTCAATTACATCAATTCCAGACAAATGAAGGAAGTGACATGAGATATCCTAACCACATTTAAGATAAGGCAAAATCTGCAACATAGTTTAGAAGCACAGTATTTGTAAATAAAGTGGCAGTTAATTTGACTTCAGGTGTCAGCATAACAGGTGTCCCTCTAAGTCTGATCAAGTTTGAACATGACTAAATGGTAGTGCTCAGAAATTTAAACTGGACATCAGAGATAACTAATCTGAAAGATAAAGAGTTACTGTGTTTGCAGTTGGAAATCTTGAGAGAATCACTTCTTTTAGGTGAAAGAAAGACAAAATAGGTTCATTGCCAACCCAGACAATTTGAGGCACAATTCTCCATTTTTAATAAAACTGAGAGTTCAGAATTAATTGGCGATGACCTGAAGAATTTCAAAATTTTACACCCATACCAGAGACATTAAGCATTGACAGTTCACTTCCATGGAAATACATTTATAAATCCTCTAACCATCCATTTCTCTACCATGTTCTCCAGTTCTATTCATTGACTCTTAAATACCCTAGATATTCAACTTGGATCATAGTCAACTTTATCATAATTGGTTGTATATGTCCTTTGCCTATATAAACATGTCCTGATAGTCTAAAAAGGAAATATCAAATTGAATGTCCCTTCATAAAAATTAAATTGTATCTTGATCACTTATGTCTGAAATATTGATATTTCCAGTAATCCCAATGTATTAATAATTTTACAGTTATCTTAAGGAAAATCCCAGCAAATAAGTTTAATTAAATTTCTATCCTGTGTCTACCAGCCCTTTCTGTTCCCCATTTCTGTTTTCACATTCCTCCTCTTACCCTCTGTTTAGCATAGAATAAAGGGCTACAATACTTACTTGCTACCATGAATGTATTCATACATACTTTTACATCACTCAGGTAAATTCCAGTATGTGGGATTCATTTATAAGCAAGGCACGCTGCAGTGAAGTGCACATTCATTCCGCATAGGGCATTGCATACCCTCAGGCTTTATGTCGTAAACACCGTGTTTTTCATTCCCAGTAGGCTCCAGGAAGACATTCACATATGCAATGAGACCTATAAGAAAAGACAGCTCTTTCGGTTGGTATGGTTTACTTTCATAAACTGTGTTTTCGGATGATGTGGCAGAATCCGTGTGAAACATAAGTGTTAGTACGCAGTTCTTCTGTTCATGGGGTAAAATTTGTTCAGTTTTCTTCTTGTAGTGTTTGTTACACAACTGGACAGGGTGAGAAATAGCATGGAGAAGCCATGACTTTGTGGATTCTTCTTCTGGGTTCCCCACAGGAAGATCTGTGGAGTGAGGGAAGGACTTGCGTATTTTTTGAGTTCTGTGCTAGGCTGGCAGCTCTATGAGAGCAGAGGGGCCATCCCCATCTGTCATCTCTTAAATGCCTGCCTGACATGCTCTATCAGGCCAGAAGTTGTAAGCAGTATTATTAAAAAATACTCAGTATCAGTCCCTGCAAGATGGCTCAGGGGATAAAGGTGCTTGCCACCAAGCCTTATGAGCAGAATTCAGTCCCCAGAACCAACATGGTAGAAAGAGAGAGCCAACTCTTCCTGTATGTTGTCTTCTGACCTACACACCTAAGACTTGGTACACACACACACACACACACACACACACACACACACACACACACACA
>CAJQZJ010003646.1:12286367-12297910 GCA_907164525.1 Lophiomys imhausi
ACACACACACACTCACACACACACACACACCAGCTCTTCAAGCCAATGTATTCCTATAATGAATATTCCAAATAACCTGCAAAGGAGATTACTGTCCCATTCCTGGTTCATTCATAGTTACTAAGGGATGATTTAGCTGCATGTTGTCAAAGATGGGTCAACATAATCGGAGTTATACAAGAGAAGAGCAAAGTTGAACTTGGAAGAATAAACTCCTCCGGAGACTCAAGCCCTTGGGAAGGCAATTCTTCTTCAACAGGTCCAACGGCTTTCTTCCATTTCTAAAAGTGTGTATCGGGCACCTGGCCATGGGTGACCATAGTTCCTTCCTGTATCAGTTCTCCTCTTAGGTGCCCATTACTTCTGAAACCATCTATCCCCAAGGTTCTAACAATAGGCACCATAAGAAAACTTTGATGAAGGGCTGTTTTCAACCACAGTGCCTCATGAAAAATACTTTTTAGTCTCTGATTTCTCTATTCCACCCCCCATCCCTTGCTTCTTGAAGCTCCTGTTGGCCTTTACTGGTTCTCAAGTCCATTTCCCTTCTTAATCTTCCTGAACACAAACAAACAGAAGTTTCATTAGTTGCAGCCAGTTACAAGCTGTGACCCCGCTCTTGCTCACTTTTTCTGGAGTATTTCTCTCAGAAATCCACGCAGACCCCTCGCTTCTCAACAGGGCATTATTAACTTACAAGGATTGGTTTTAAACAATGCTTTGATCAGGATTTGAGATTTGATTTAAGCATTGGTCACATACTGATAAGAAGTTTCACTTACTGCCTGTTAGTAATGCCTCCTTCATTCATTTATACCCCATGAAAATTCTAGGGTACTTTAACGACACATTATTTCGGCAGGAAAAAAAAAAAAAGAAAACCTTTGTAAATACGCACAAAATTATTCCTTAAGGAGATTGGAAAACAATGAAACTACAGTTTTCCTCACAAAACGCATGCAAATTTGCATGCCCCTTGGAGAAACTCCGGAGTCCTCAAAATTCAGCTTTAGCTCTTGGGTAACTTCCATTATACTAGATGCATTTTGAATGAATGAGTTCTTTCACTTCAAGAGGCTTTTGAAATTTCCACTGATGCCCTTGGAAAAATCTCATGTCAAAATGTAGTGTCAGTCCTAATGTTTTCATAAACTTTTTCTACCTGAGAAGGACTAATAAGATGTTTCCTTAGATTACTAAGGTTAAAGTCTCAGGACAAATGCTCATTGTGAGTTCATACAGTAATTCCATTGATCACTCTTTTGTTAAAATGTTGCTGAACAAAGATATCATACAGAACATAAAGTGGGAACATGAATTAATAAATAGCTTTTCTCCAAGGCCAATTATTTAATGCTAAAGAAGAAAAAAATAACTTTCTTTCCTGGGAATTATTTTTAGAATTATGTAAGATGATAATTACTTCTGAACATGAATTCATTATTGATTTGACTCAGGAAGGTGTACCCTTCTCTTCTCTCAGAGAAGTTAACAGTTATGTTTTATAGTACTTGTCTCCAACTGTGTTTCCTTCACTGGCAGAGGGATCATGGTGTCTCTAGGTTCAGATTTCCCATTTATAATGTGTGCCATGTGTCATATGTTATGTGTCTTTATGTCATCTGGGTATTTGTAATAGTGTTGTTTGGAGAGTTTTTAAAGGGTCAATGGGAAGAGTATAAAATGTCAATTCTACTAAGGGCCAATCTGCCCACCCACCTGTCATGAGGCATAACTCTGTCTCCATGAATCTTTCTGATGGTTATGCAGGGGTAACCGAGACAGTTCAGGAAGGACTTCTGGGAGCCGGCAGAGCAGCTCAGAGACTGAGCTCAGGTGGTCCGACCACCAGCGGGCCTGGAGCAGCACAGATTCAGACAGCTCCAACCGCAATCTAAAGCCCACCATGACCAAGACGGCAAGTTTTGGGGGCATCACGGTGCTGACCAGGGGTGACAGCACATCCAGTACCAGGAGTGCTGGGAAACTGTCCAAAACAGGTAGGTACTACTGAATGGGTCCCTGCCCTGGTGCTTCCCAGATTCTACCCAGGCCATATGGTCTCTGTTTCTCTTGACTTTGAATTAACTAATAGCAGGAATGTTAATTCCATTCCATTTAAGGAATACGGATGTTTTATTTAGGTGGGTTATGGTCTTTCTAGCTAGCCACAGACTTGAAACTCAATTTTCTTACTGGTAAAATGTGAGTTATCGGATGCTCTTTGAACCCAGTTTACTTACTTAAGGTTTAAATGACATTTTTAAAATAAAGATGATTACCTTGGTAAATACAGATGACAAAATTATTTAGCAAAAATTAGCCACTACTTCTAAATGTAATGCTGCAACATACTCCTCGTAGCTGCCTTGTAAGGTCACTATAATAGTAATAGATTCGGCTCCTGTAATAGCACGCTGTTCCTCTGGCCCTGGATCTGTTATTATTTAAGCTGTATGTACCTATTTCCTCCTCTGAGGTATATAAATGATAAAATCCCTACATTCAATGATTATTAGGAAGACAAAAAGTTTCAATATATGCAAAGCAGTTTGCATAACTGGAGTGTTCCAGATGTCCAATCAATACCCATTTGCATTTACTGTGGCCGTGAAATGTTTGCATCCCTAATTTGCCGATGAGGAAGACCAATCTCTGGAATGTTTAGTGTTTCCAAACTTCACTGAGAGGTGAAGGTAACTTTCTTGTTTCTTCATGATTTCTGCTTTATTCCTTTCTTCCTCTGGGGTGGGGGAGGGGAGAGTGGTATTTTAAGATGGACAGCATGAGGGAGGTACAAGGTGCTTAGGAAGTGGTGATGGGTGATCTAGAATATTCACTGGAGCCACCGCTTTGGAATGGCTAGCATCACTCTCAACTGGGAAGATGGCTCCATCTGTGAACTGCCTGCTTTACAAGCACGAGGACTGTAGCTTGAACCCAGTAGGAAGCGGAGCTGGTGGCATGTGCTGGTGATACCAGCAGTGAAGAGGAAGAAGTAGGTCCAGCCAGCCTAGCCTACTTAGTGACTTGCTGTAGGATGTTGATACCCTGTGTCAAGAGAACAGTGGATGGTGCCTGATGGATGATGCCAGATGTTGAATTCTGACTCTTACACTGAGAAAGAAGGGGAGGTCACCATAACTTGAGCTCTCACTGGGACTTGAACTGTAATTCCAACAGGTCCTCCCTGGTTGTCAGGACTCGGGTACAGCAGTGGAAGACCTAGGCAGAGGAAGGAGAACCCCAGTAGAAGCTTAGACATCATTGTCCCCTGTACTGACTGCTTTCCAGACTCACGCAAAAGCAGGAGAGTAGGAGTTTGCATGAAATCTGGGTCCATTAGTTTAGCATAATTATGTTGTTGACAAATTCCTCCTAAGAAATTATCTCATGTTTTCCTACACAGAAGGCAAATTAATAACATTTATTCAAGGACTTCACTATATACATATCACTGAGCTCCATGGAGAGCGCAGGTGGGTGGGTGCCCTCTTCCTGAGAGCCCCATTCACTTGCTGTTAAGCTCTTGATTCCAACTCTAATTAATTGCTCTCCTACCATACTATCACAGCATCTGAAATCCACCACAAGCTGCCGCAGTGTACTTGAACTCTTGTAAACTAAGAAAGGTTAAACAGTCTTAGTTCTTATGATGCAGAAACCAAGTACCTTAAATGGTGCTCTGAAATATTCCAGCACCTGAAAAGTGCTCTTACCATTTTAAAATTAATCACCATTTTCCACACACCAAACCCCTGTCACTTTCAAAGCTCAACTCTTCGGAAGCATTTAAAACACTTCAACAATGCTAAAACGCCACACTCCTTGGAGTACCATTAGAGATTATAAGCGCTTCAGATTTTTTTTTTTCTTTTAGTTTAAGTGTCTGCCTAAGAAAGCTTGTCAAGGTGCAGGCATGGAAAGGAGAAAAGACTTTTTTTTTATTAGGAGATCAAGAGAGGATGTCAAAACAATCTTAAACCTCCCCAAGATGGTTTTATGAAGTAAACCTGTCAGTTTCTGCTGTCATGAGCTTCAGAACAGACTTCTGATTTACTTTCTAATTGGCATGGTAGAGTTGAAAACTCTTAAAGTCTTTCAGAAACCAAATGTGTTTTCTGAAATGGGACATTCAAGTTACTCTTCTACTTGTGCAGATTCTAGCTCTAACTAGGTAATAGTGAGGCTTCACACATTGGAGACGCTCTCCTACTTCAGCGTACATTCATGGAGTCTCTGGAGGCCACAGCTGCCTACAGAAGCCCAGCACAAGTCTATGGAGGTTGAGGATGCTGTCACGCTGACCTTGGGAGCATTCTTGTGATGGTCCTTGTGCTGCAGCCTTCTTGTCTGCTTGGGATTGGCAATGTGGTTGAGCGATAAGTGCACACTTCCTCCTGGCTCTTTCGCAGATTACCCTGTCTAGTCATTCTTCCCAGTTGCTGAGCTCCAGAGCAATCAATGTTCTCAACTTCAATGACATCAGAGACACAAGGGCTAGTTATGTCACACATGGTGCCTCCTCCAAAGGCTTTGGAGTCAGTAGGTGTCAAATGGAGCCTGGCAATCTGCCTTCCTATACTTTGAAATAGTCTCTCCATAAACATAAGACATCCCTTCATCTTCAAAATTTGAGTGGTTGCCCGATTTTATTTTCTAGATGGAATACATTTCCACTGCTGTCTGACTCTATTCCAACTTCTGAGAATTGTTTTTTGATAGTCTAATATTAATTTTAATGCCCTAGTTTTAATTTTCTAATTTGAATCCGAAATACCTCATCTTTGAACAACTAGCACTTCTTTATTTTGGTTACTCCAAAGAAAAGCCTGGGTATTGTCTTCGTCTTAATAATCTTAGAAGTTTAGATTACTCTGCTAAACGCTGACCCCCTGAGTAGAAAAATATTTTCTAGAGTTAATTGCTAAAAGATAAGACTCTTGTAGCTTGGGGTGAGCGGAGGAAAGCGTTGGGTGGTGGCAGAGGGAAGATTGGTCATTATGATGAGGCCTTCCCTGCACACTGTGATCACTAATAATTTAGTGATAACTTAAGTACTGTTCTTAGCTACCATCACTTACCCCTTGATTGGAAGGTCTGGGTACAGAATATTATTAGACAGAACACTATTATTTATCCACTCCTTCACAATTTCATGCACATATGCAATGTACTTTGATTGTACTTCCATTATCCTCTGTGGTTCTGCCATTACCCCTGGTGAGCCCCTTATTCTTCCCAATAAGTCCCTCTCTTAATTTCATGCTGTTGTTTTTCTTTTGCACCGCCCTGCATATAATTAGGGTTACTTATATGAATACTAGGGGGGGGTTATTCACTGAAGTATGGGTAACTAGCCAGTGGTTATACCTTCAAGGAATATGACCCTCCACCCATAGTAACCATTAACTGGCTACAGGTCCTCAAGAAGGGGCAGGGCCTCATGAGCTTCTCCCCAACCCATCGTGGAATGTTGAGGATCCTGATCTTGTGTAGGTCTGGTGCAGGTAACCACAGCTGCTCTGAGTTCTGACTTTAACAGAGTTGAGTGAAAAGAGAAATGAAGGCTTGATGCTTGTAAGAGCCTTGAGCCTTATCCTACATCAAGGAAGCTGTTTACACATATTTTACAACTGTTTTTATGAAATATATTTTAAACAGACAATCTATAAGGGGAGGCTTTAAATAAGGCATTATGTAGAGTTAGGATAGAGATTTTGGACTGACCAGTGACTCCTAAAACCTATCGACTTCCTTTGGGATGATGAGAATGTTCTGAGGTGGGAAAGTAGTGGTGCTTGCTCTAATTCAGCAACACACTAAAAGCTATTAGATTCCATACTGGGAAAGATGAATTTTATGGTACATAAAATATAAGTCAATAAAGCTATTGTAGTGAACAAAATAACCTGATGGAACTAAAAGGAAGTTTTAAGTGTTATACTGTAGTGCTACTAATCTACCAGTTGGACATAGGGAAAAAAGTAAGTGTGCATGTGTGTGTGTGAGTGTGTGAGTGAGTGTGTGTGTGTGTGTGTGTGTGTGTGTGTGTGTGTGTGTGTATGTCTTTCTCTACTGAACAGCTGGAGAACTTCATTCCCTTTGTCTCCTCCTATTTCTTCTCTTCCTCTTCTTTATCTACCTTCTTCTTCCTCCTTTATTTCCTCTTCCTCTTCCCCTCCCATTCTCTTCTTTTTCTTCTCCTCTTCATCTGTCTCTTCTTCCTCCTTCTGCATCATCCTCTCCCTTCTCTCTGTGTTTTTCCTTCTTCATCTTTCCCCTCATCCTTTTCTTCTACTTCTTCAGGGTTTTAAGCTCATTAGCTTCAAATAAGTCTAATATTTCAAAACATCCCAGTGTTTCCTGTTTTGTGTAGACTAAAATTCCAACCATCAGTTCCTGCCTATCTACCCCTAACTTACCTCTTGTCAAGACTTGTGAAAATAGCTCCCAAGTCTAAGAAAGGCAGCCTACGTTGTAGTGTCAGAAGAAATTGGGATTTACATCATAAATGCAACGAAGCACTGAAAACATGGAGGTAAAAGGAAGTCTGTTCGAAGCTTGGTCAAGTATGGGAAACTAAGCCATGTCTTCCCCTTGCTTCTAGTCAGTCTGGAAGATTTACAGAAGAGAGCTCAGAGGTTGAGGCAACAGACACTTCCCGGAGAGCTATGGGATGTTGATGGTAGACTGGAGTTGAGGCTCCTTTCTTTTGTGCTTTTCCCTTCTGTCCTGTCCTTGCAACTTCTGCATTTTGGTTTGCTTTTGTGATTCACCCCCCCCCCCGTTCTTTTTTTTAAATTCTCCCTTTAGGGTACTCTGAGTTTCTCTACCATTGTCCTCATGTCTTCTCCCTCTTTTGCTTCCTGGAACTGCTATGCCCCACTTGGGGAGTAACTTTGATAACTGTCTCCCATCTTCTAGAACTTGGCCAAGCTTAGTTGGTCAAGGTGTGACACTACTTGACAGCTAGGTGAATGACACATGACAGGAGTGAATGGGATGCGTGAACTTCATGAAGGCTTAGAGCTTGGACTGTATGGGAGCCAAGTGGCCTGAGTTGGGCTCAGGACCTGCCTCACAGGGACCAGGCTCCTGAAAATGTGTCTGGTGAATCTGGGGACTTGTTCTGGTGCCAACACCAGGTTTCTATAAAAGTTTGATCATTCTCAGTGCTTGTCACACCAGCATAGTGTTTCTTCAATGTTTGCCTTGCTTCCATTAAGCTCTTAGAGAAAGGAAAGCAGAAACATTTTTTTAACTCTTGGAGCCTAAAACTCTTAAGTTTTCGAGTATACATCTCAATATGATTTAAACCTTTGAATACTTCTCATCCTGTGCTTTTATCATTGTTTCAAATGTGTGTTTTTAGTCAAATATTTCAGTGATCCAGCTGTGCAGACTATTATCGCTCTACCTTTTCCAGATGACCATGACTTAAAAACTGGCCCAAGCGTACAACAAAGCTAATCAGAAAGGGCACCTAGTGCCCTAATCATTTATCAGCTTCTTTTCTCATGACTGTTACCAAATACTTGACAAGAAGCAAATTAATGGAGGAATAGTTTATTTGGACTCACAATCTGAGGATACAATCTGTCATGGAAACTAATTTTTCCATGATGTTCAAAGTTGCCCCCAGTCAGAAGGTTAGCTCTCAATTCTCTACCTGTTCTCTTAAGTCAGTCCTCTCCCTATGGAAAATGCTATTTTATTTTATTTTTTTCAGTTGTGGCTACCAGTTTAGTTTAGAGCTACAGCTCTTGCCTAAGCACAAACAAGTCTCTGGATTTGTTCTCCAGCATCATAAAAATATTCCCCACTCATGCAATGCTGTGTTCTCAACAGAAATGGTCCAGTTCTCCACTCACATAGGGAATAAATATCAGTTTGTATCAGTCCTCTTCAAATTTTACTGAATAGGAGCCTGAAGAATGGAGCTTCAGAAACATGGGTGGGGCAGTGCCTCTTAGGACCTCTCAGGTTGACATCTCTTTATCCTCCCCCCTGTTCCTGTTTCCTATCAGTCTATCAGTCTCACTAAGAGAAGCATCTCATAATGTAGCATTAATTACTCAAGAGATGGGAATCTGCAGGCACTGAGTTCATAGCTTGGAAATCCCATTTACCTGTTTATCTCCTAGAGCATATGTGCAAATGCTGAAGGAATGCTTTTTCAAAACCCTCTTCTTTAGAAAAATTGGCAGACCTGAGAACCAGGAAGCAAAGATTTCCATAAACACAAACTCAAAATGTGGAATGGACATTGACTAACCTTATCCTTTAGCACACACCCCTTACAAAGGAAGGAATCAGCCTTTTGATGTCTATTGTCTCTCTGCTTCTCTGGGTACCAAATGCTCTGTTGATTCCTGTCTTTCTGCCAGGTTCTGAGTCTTCCAGCAGTGCGGGCTCCTCGGGATCACTGTCCCGCACCCACCCACCTCTGCAGAGCACGGCCCTGACCTCTGGTGTGACAGCTGGTTCCCCTGGCTGTATGGCCTATTCAGAGAATGGAATGGGAACCCAGGTCCCTCCCAGCAGCACCAGCTACATCCTCCTTCCACTTGAAACTGCTACTGGTATCCCACCTGGAAGCATCCTTCTTAATCCACACACAGGTCAGTCCTCCCCTGTTTTACTGGGGACACAAGTTATTAAATGTTTTTTCTTCTGTTTGGTGACTAAAGTTTCCTAGCAAGACTTCTGAAAAGTACTTGAGTAGGAGACAGAGTGTGAGGACCACTTGGCGGTGACTTTGAGGAAGTCTGGATTTATAGCTATGTATGCAAACGCATCAGTATTTTTATAGATCAGAGACTTCCCAGGAGTGACCCCTTCTCAAGAGTTAGGGCTGGAGCTCCATGGTAGATCACTTGCCTGGCATGACTAAGGCCTTGGCTTTAATTCCCACCCCTGAAAATGGAGAAGGGGGAAAAGAAAAAGGAGAAGGAAGAAGAGAAGAATGTGGAGGAGGAGAAAGACGAGGAGGAAGGGGGGAGGGATACCAGGCAGCAGCTGAGGCAGCATCCCCTTCTCTTGATCCCTTCCTTGGCCTTTATCAGTCTTCTGGAGATCTAAGACCAGAGTCAGCAGTCCTGAGCTGGAATACACCAATCAAAGCTTAGTGTTTCTCACATTCAATGCTCAGTGAGTCTGCATTACATCTGATGTATTTTTCACTCAGAGACATTTCAGGAATGCAAGGCATCCCTTTGATTCCTAGACCCCAGGTCCCTGATTATTGCAGATTATAGGACTTTATCCAGCTCCTGCAGAGTAAGAAGAACCTACATGAGTAAAGAGAATAATGACAAGCCATTAAATAGCCCCTCATGCGGATAATGAGCCCAACTTGCCTAATAGTGGGGCTGGGAAACTGTCCCTTCCATAATTATGCCTCATTCCATGATGAGCAGCCAGTTTCCCTAGGGGATCAGATAACTCTGATTTTAACAACAAAGAACCTAGGACATTGAGCCTCAGTAGATAAATTGAAGAGAATCCTTAAGGAAGTTGGCCTTGGTCCCCTCCAAGGCCTCTTTGTTAACACTCTCAGGATCTCAGCAGGGAAGGGGACTCTGCTGGCTGAAACAGACCAAAGGCCCCCACCACAGAGAGCAGGGAGAGTCCAGAATATTATTAGAGCTATGCCAACACACTTAGCATTCAGAGCATTTTATTATTGACCGGAAAGAATGGAATTCTCTGGACTCTGAAGTTTAGTTCTGGTATGTAGAGTATTACTTCAATTATCTAAGCTTGAAAATACATGTCTCCCATGATCTAGGTAGGTCTGCTTACATGGAGAGTGCTACTGGCAATTAGGGTCCTAGGTGCAACATGGGAACTATGGTAAAGTAGTTCCTGGAGTAACTGTGTGTTCTCATAAAGCATATGGTCCATTCTCAGAGCATGGGATTTGATGGAGACAATTTGAAAGTACCATAAGTTTGAGAGAACAGAAACCATAATCATTTTATCAAAAATCACTCAAAAGCCTCAGACTGGGTACTACTGAGGAGCATTTTCTGAATGGTTCTGGTTTTGTATGCTTCATAAAGGATATTAAAGGAGACCAGTATCACAATCACTACCCTGATTGAAGGATGAGTTGATTGTTGGTGTAAAAGCTTTTGCTGTTGATTGGATAGAGAGCAGGCATGGAATATTCACTTGTTTTTGTGATTTGGTTTAAGCAGAATTCCAGAGTGTTTTTTAAAAAGGCACAACAGCATGTTTTGTAGAGTATTATTAGTAATGATAGTGTGGCTCTGCATATGTATGTATATATTTTCATGTGTAATCTCACTTAGTTAGCAAAGAAATAGAATTCTGATGGTGCCAAGTTTTGATTCTCATTCATTAGATGGAGTCATTTGAGGCTGTTATCAAAATATCTCTTTAGAGAAAGCCTCTCAAATAGAGGGAAGGGCCTGCTAAATGCTTCTCCACAGACGTTATTCTGCTCTGACAGACACTAGGCATTGAACCCTGCCTCACAAATGACCACCGTTATTGTATTTTATAATATAGCTGAATAATGGGAGCTGAGAAGTTACATTTTCTGGCTGGGCAGATGTCTCCATGGTTAAAGCATTAACTGATCAAGCCTGAGGACAGGACTGAGGACCCCAGAATGCTTGTAGATGCATGGTGGGCATGGCAGTTTGCCTGTAATTTGAGAGTTGGGAAAGTAGAAATAGAAGATGCCTGGAACAAACTGGCTACCAAGACTCACCAAACTATACAGCTTTGGATTTAAGTGAGAGATCCTGTCTCAATGAATAAAGTGGGAAAGGGTTGAGGAATACTCCTGACAGCAACACTGGGCCTCATGCACCTTCAGGCATGCCCAAGCATGTTCACAGTCATGAACTTGTACTTACATGTGCATGCACATGCACACACCCCTAAGCCCACACACATGCAAACATATATACACACATATGTTCAATCCACATACGCATGAAAAAATAAATTATATTTCTTCTTTCTTCAGTGCTTTTAGTTTCATTGATTGAAAATATATACAGGCTGGGATTGAGAGATGGCTCAGTGGTTAAGAACACATACTGCTCTTGAAGAGGATCCAAGTTTCGTTCCCAACACTCATGTCAGGTTACTCACAAAGACCAGTAAATCCACCTCCATGAAATCTGATATCTCTGGTTTCTGTGGGCACCCACACACATGTACACATACACACACACTCAGCACATGTATATATACACACACGCACATATACACACACGCATATACATACACACTGAAAAGTAATAAAAATTAAACCTTAAGATAGAGCTACATGGTGCTGGAGAGATGGCTCAGTGGTTAAAAGCTCTGACTGCTCTTTCAGAGGACCCGGGTTCCATCTACAGCACCCACGTGGCAGCTCATAACTGTCTGTAACTCCAAGATCTGACACCCTCACACAGAATACATTCAGGCAAAACACCAATGGACATAAAATGTAGGTAGATAGATAGATAGATAGATAGATAGATAGATAGATAGATAGATAGATAGATAGATAGATA
>CAJQZJ010003646.1:12308083-12339549 GCA_907164525.1 Lophiomys imhausi
ACACACACACACACACACACACACACACACACACACACACACACACACAGAGTGTTGGGTTCTGTGTGATGCTATTCACATGGCGGAAGCCAGGAAGGCAATGTCCTGAACCAGGAAACTTTAAATTCTCCTGCTGTTCAAGAAATTTGTTTTTCCCTTCTTATCAATTCACAGTCACCTTCTGGAGCTAATCTCCAGACAGGCATGTCTCTATGAATACAAAGGACAGAGGAAAGCCAATATCCAGTGTCCTTTCCTCTTCTCCAGAGGAGCCAGAGCCCACACCCGATCTCACAGGTAGCCATTAATCATATTTAATTGACTGGAGTGTGTAAGACACCACAGATCACTGATTTTTACTGTCTTCCCTAAGACTGATTGCTTGTTCCTGTTCGGCACCAAACATCTCTGTAGCTCTCCTGGGTATCCCTTGCAGAATATTGGAAGTGATTACTGTCAAGAAGGAAATGCACACCAGCATTTTCTGGTCCATTTTCAAGGCATGTGGATCCCAAGCAACTTACATCCTAATTATGAAGTATAGCTTGGGAGGTGCTGTTTAAAGCGCATGTCACCATGGTGCCGTTTGTTCCACTGCCTTCACATCTTGAATAAATTATTTTCTCTTGAAGCCACACAAAACCCTCCACCAGGATATGATTTTTCCTCAGTTGTTCACTTTGAGTGATTAATTAATAGGACACCCCCAGTCACCATCTCAGTAATATTTCTTCCCTTGTGGGATTTAAAGTGTAGTTTAAAACAATTTTAAGTAATAGAAGAAATGCCACCATTACTATGCTAGCTGTTTTACCAATTCATTAAACATTTCAAACTTAATTATTGGGAAAATGAAACAGACCCATAGATACAAGCATGGGTCACAACCCATAGTGTTCTTCATATTTTTTGTAGAATACATATGTGTCACACATATTCTGATGCAATAAACATTTTAAAGTCTAGCTAGCCAACCACCCACAGTGTTCTGAATATTGTGTAAAATACATATGTGTCCCACAAATTCTGATGCAATAAACATTTTAAAGTTCAGCTAGACAACTGTGCAACATTGGAAAGAGTTCAACCAAGTCAGTCTGAATGTGTCTATGGAAATATGTTTGGTTTCCTCAGAGGACTACCTTTGAATGTTTGTTTTCTCTGGCTTGTATGTGATTCCTTAATGCCACTAGAAGGAGTCCACCATTCACATGAGTAAGACTAAGCAATCTGAGGGCAGGAGATAGGAGAAGAATTCTTTAACCTTCTAGTAACTTCTCCTCATGATTTATCTCTTCCCTATTAATCCAACCACTTTTGGATTCTCCTCATCTGAATACAGTTGCTCAAAATGCACATTTATACTCCTGCAGGCCATCTATATTCCTTTCTCAATTCACTTTTCTCACTTCAAAGCTTTCATACTGGTCTTTTGAAATATGGTCTTTCAAAAGTATGCTCAGCATACTCTCCTTCCCTTAGGATGGAGGGAGGGCTGGAGGCTAAGGATGGGCCAAGTGCCCCTTAGCCTCTGAATGTTTGACGTTCCCATTCCTAAGAACGAAGCAATGACCCACCATGGAGAAGTGCAATGGAAAGGTGCCTGAACCTTTGCTAGGTATAGAAAGAAAGAGAATTAGAAAGAAGAATGAGAGCAAACAAACAAAATTGAGTAGCTACTAAAATTTACATGTGTGAAGTTTGACATTTTTCTAAATTATGAATGCTCATTGGGAATTTTTCAAGTATTTGCCCTCCATCCATTATCAATGAAGGTGTTTTGTTTCACATTGAAGCTGAAAAACTACAGAATAGATGTCATGGTCTGATGAGATAGCTCAGACAGTAAATACTGTTCTTGACACCAAGTAACACAACCGCAGTTTGATCTTTAGACCCACATGCTGGAAGAAAAGAACTGAGTCTAACAAGTTGTTTTCTGATCTCTGTACCAATTCCATGGCATGCAGGTGCCCACAACTATCTCCACATTTCCACAAACATAAACACACTTATGTACACACAGTAAGTAATAATATGTATCTTTAAAGAATTTATATCGTACTCATAAGCATATACTGAAACAACACATAATCTTTTTTCTAAGGAAACAAAAACGGAATAACAGATGTGTACATAAAATGCTAATAGATAAGTTATATAGTAGTTGCCACTGTTCTTAATATTGTGGGCCATCTGTGTTATAGGTAACATGTAATAGGTAGTTACTTTTAACTGTATCACAACTTTCTAGAACAGGAACAAATCAATTTACCTAGGAATTCTTTGTTTTTTGTTGTTTTGAATTACCTTATGAAAAAGAGAAAACAGGCTGGGGAGATGGCTTAGTCCATAACATGCTTGTCATGACAACATGGAGATCTGGGTGAGAGTTGCCAGCACCTATAAAGATTGAATATGGCTATGCATATCTCTAACCCCAGAAATAGGGGAAGGTCCAGGGTAGAATCAAGTGGATCCCTAGACTTTATTGGCCACCAAGTTTAAACAAGTTGCTGACCTCCAGGTTTAATGAGAGACCTATGTCAAAAGTAAGGTAAAGGGACTAGAGAAATGGATCATCAGCTAAGAGCATGTGTTGCTCTTGCAGAGGACCCAGGGTTCAGTTACCATCACTGACATGGTGGTTCAAGGCTATTCATAATTCCAGTTCCAGGGTATGTGATATGTTCTTCTGATTTACACCAGACACGAACAAGGTATACAGGCACAAATGTGGGCAAAACACTCATACTCAAAGAACAGAACAAATAATCCTAAAAAGCAAGGAAGAGATGCTTAAGAAAGCACCCAACATCACACTCTGGTCTGGTCTCTGCATACATATGTGCACTCCCATGTGCATGTGAACACAAGAGGGGGGATGTTAAATCACCATGAACAATGCATGCAACTCGAAAATTGCTGGCTGCTGATCAATGAGGCAGAATAGTTCCAGGCTCTTCCAGCCCCTTCCCCTTGGTCATTGACAGTACTAGGAATTGAGAATAAAATTCGAGTTGACTCCATGACATTGCAGAACCACAGCCATACCGTGTTTTCTTTGCTTCACCTTCATTCTGAGGGAAGGGAACATATGATGCACTCTAGTAACAAGATGGAAAACTGATATCTTATTGATATAGGTAAATCAGAAAATAAAATAGCCATAAATATCAGAGCTATGAAGCATTTGGTTCATAACCTTGTTCTACATACATAACATACATACTCTTGGGTATATAACAGGTGGTCACTGTTTTCTCTTTAGAGAAGATGATAAGAGAAAAGCCAGAAGTCTGAGAATAGAAAGAATTAGCTGGGGCTGGAGAGATGGCTCAGCCGTTAAAGGCTAGGCTCACAACCAAAAATGTAAGAAAGAATTAGCTGAAATCAACAAGAGCATAGCATTACATAGCATTAGCAAGTGGGAAAGAAGTCTTCTATATCAGGAAACATTTGATCTCAATGGGAAGATTTAGATTTCCATTGACTGTCAGTCATTAAATGGTATACAGAAGATTGGCAGGCCTAGGGGGTACAGATCTATAATCTCAGCATCTGAGGAAATGAGGCAGGAAAATTGTGAATTCCAGGCCTTCCAGGATCACAGAATGAGTCCAAGGCTGGGCCACTAAGTACAAGACTCTGTTTCAAACTTGAAAGTGAGAGGATCCTCCAAGGATGGCTGGGGAGATGTGTCAGTACCATGGAAATGCTTACCATACAAATATGAATACCTGACTTGAATCCCCCAAACCCACACTAAATGCCATGCATAGTGGCTCACTTTGGAATCTTGGAGCTGTATGAGTGGACAGAAATAGATTCCTTGGATTCCTCTTGACAGCCAGCTTCAGGGAATGGGCCAGTTTCAGGTCAATGAGAATCTTGCCTCAAACAAACAACATGAATAGTGTCTGAGGAATGACACCCAAGGCTGACCTCTGGGCTCCACACTCATGCTCATACACACAAGCTCATGTATATATACATACATACACACAAGATGCCTGGGGATAAAGCTAGGTGATTGATAAGGCACTTACCCAACATGCATAAAGGCCTAAGTTCAACCCCCACTACCAAAAGTAAGTTTGCAGAAGATACATAAGCAATATCTTAACATAGGTCCCATTTGTGTTGTATATGCTAAGTATAAAATCACTCTTTGAAGCCTTGGCTAGTCATGAAGTGGCCTTTTGTTGCTCATGACTCAGTTATCAAGTGGCCAGGACTCCTCCTCCCAACAAGTTCATTTCTATTCCTTATGGTACTGGCTGGAGCAGCTGACCCAGGCTTTATGCAGCATCTGAAGACTAGGGGTGGCCAGTCAGGGAGGAGCCTCTGGCCTCTTAATGCAACAGGATAGGTAGATATTTTCCAGGTGACTAAGTCCCATCCTTGAGCAGCAGGATTGAACCTCTTCTTAAAGTTCCATTTTGAGAATCCCAGACATCAATCACTTCTGCCTCTTTGCATTGATCAAAGCAGGTCACAGAGGCTCCTCAGCTTCCAGAGCATGGACAAGAGATATCTCCCATCATGGGAGAAAGAACCTGCACACTGAAACAGGTGTGAGAGAGGATGCTCATGGCCCACCTTGAACACCTCCCACAGTTAAATGACACTATCTGCAACAGTGGGTTTTATTTGAAAAATGTGTTTCTTGCGCACAGCTCTCTCATCTCTGCCTTTCCCTCCTCACGTCACACAGATGTCCGTGTATTACTACCCCTCTGGTCAGTACCCTACCTCAACCACACAGCAGTACCGACCCCTGGCCTCAGTCCAGTACAGTGCTCAGCGGAGTCAACAAATGCCACAGACCGCTCAGCAAGCAGGTACGTGAAATCTGTTTCCTTTCCGTCCTCCGGCTTGGTTATTTTTGATGGTGAATTTCATAGGTGCTCTCATTGGATGAGCACCCAAAAGAAACAATTTAAGTCACAGGTTTTCCCTGCCCAGGGAAGCTGACAAAACATTTGCTTCGCCGTGTGGGGAAACTAACAGGTACAAGAAGACGGAGTGCAAGCCTGTCTGTGCATGTGCAGCTGTTCCCTCACAAGCTCTTTCCTCTGGGTTTATTTTAAAGCAGAAAGACAAACACATCCCTGTCTTGCCAGCCCATGTGTTTGTGTTTCCTTTTCAATTTAAAGAGAGTATTTCCCTTAGCCCTCAAGGAGCCAGATTAGCTTGTCTTGATACTGTCCTAAAGTCCAGCGCCGTCTTTAGAAGAAGGCTCCTGACTATGCAGCATACATTGATGGAACTCTGACTCCATGGTTCACTGTCACGATGGCCACTTGCCTGCCACCCAGAGCCCCGGCAGCCACTGTGCAGTGGGAAGGGGGGCCGATGCACTGTAAGAGAGTGAGTAGCAGGTCTCACAGTGAACCGGTCTCTTTCCCTACTGTGTCACGCTCCTAAGGAATGCCTACCCAGAGAGCAGCAAGGCAAGCGCCCAGCAGGGCAGAGGGGAAGTGCCAGTAGATAGAATTCTGCATCATTCCTGCTGGCCAAACTACAGGGGGGAACTGCTAATTGTCACACTGAAGATGCCTGGCTGAAGATGCCTGGCTCGGAGACTCTGCCTCTGTAAGTAGGTCACACTAAAGAGCAGGGCTCCTGCTGTGGCCCTCCATGAATGCCTGTTCTGAGATCTGATTTCTGCGCTGGATACATGGGAACACAAATGTGTAATGCGTACAGATGTGTGGGTAACGTGGGTAATAAGATGTGTGCCATTTTTATAAAAAGGGGAAAAAAAACCTGACAGTTCTTGCGAAGGATTAGCTATAGAGCACAAATACCCCAAGAACTCCATTGTTGATGATGCTGGAGTTCTGCAAGACCCAGACTGGAGACAGAATTTGGTTCTTCTGCCCCTCAGATGGCTTGTTCTTACGTTCATATTATAACCTATTCAAAGATGTTTGGGAGAAATTAGAGGAACCTGCAACAGCCAGTTTTTAATCTCGTTTAAATGCTGTATTTCTTTGGGCCCTCTGAATGGCCTTTGTAATTTTACAAAAGTAAGAGCAAAAGGGTTTGAAGCTGTTTTTAAAGAAAAGCCTTGGATCATGAATCCTACAATTACCAGGCTATCTCCAGCATGTTGGTAGGAACCACGTTTTGCCTCCTGCTCCATTCTACAGGATAGTGTATTTGCATACTGAACTCTCCCATCTTCACCTGCTAAAGTTTGTTTAAAAATTGTGTTTCAGGGCTGTGAGAAAGCTCAGTTGGTAAAATATTTGCCATGTGATCATAAGAACCCAAATTTTATCTTCAGAACCCAGGTCAAAAATAAAACAAGGCCTGTGAGGACTTGAGTTTGTAATCATCGCCCAGGAGAAGCAGAGACAAGTTGATCCCTGGGTCTCACTGACCAGTCAGATTAGCTACTCAGCAAACAGTAAGCCAGTGAGAAAGCTTGTCTCAAAAGCCAGGGAGCATGGCCTGCGGGGAATGAAAAAATTGTCCTCTAGTCTCCACACATGCATGGATATCTAAAACAGACACCATATTTGCACTCATAAGAAAACACACGTTCACACATGAAATTATCATTTAATCTCCCAGACCTTAGTTCTGAAGGTACCACAGAGAAGGTTGACTTTGGATCAGCAATTCATTTGGAAGAAAAACAATGCAAGTCATTAATTCTACTGATCTCATGTTTATCTAGCATAGTGTCTGGGTGTGACTTTCAGGATTCTAAAGAGATATATTAGTCCCATGATAGGGTGTTGTGATACAAAGGGATGTGTCTACAAAAGTGTTCGAATCTTTTAAGTGCAGAGTGTCTGGCTCTGTTTCCAGGTCCTTGAGCCCCAGAATTAAGTTTATAGCAATCTCTGGTATCACCTTGGCCATGCCTCCTCTCCACTGTCTTCCCTGAAGACTGACAACGTATGAAAACTAGCTGTAGCGTTTTCCTTCTTTTATGAGGGATAACAGAAGTACAGAGAGACACACAGAAATTCCCTCTTGAATCCCTGGAAGATATATGTAGATAGTCTTTACCACATGACTTGGTAACCTGGTGTCCTTGACTTGCCCCAAAGTTCATATAGCACCATGGATATGCCTTCCCCAAGAAGAGATGGTGTCCCTTTGACCTTTACTTTATAAAGAGTAAATCCTTCTGGAGGGCCATGTTCAGAATAGAGACAAGGGCAGGTTCCTGGTGTCCAGGGCATGGGTGACAGTAATTGTGAGAGTGAGAGACAAAAAGAGGGAAATTGTGCAAGCATGGCATGGTCCTCAGAGGTGCCACCAACAGCACGCAGATGCAGACAGAGACCTTTGCCATCCTGGGATTTGATAACCAACAGCACGCAGATGCAGACAGAGACCTTTGCCATCCTGGGATTTGATAACCAACAGCACGCAGATGCAGACAGAGACCTTTGCCATCCTGGGATTTGATAATTGCACCTGACACTTGGCCTGTAATCCCAGTAGAGCTTCCCTGGGGGGATGAATTTACTGTGGACTGGTGAAGGCAGATGTTATCTCAAATTCATAGAGAATCCTGTGCTGATAAAATCCAACTGAGATAAAGCACGTATGTTCTACACTCTGTAGGTAGGAAAACCTTAGCTGAGCCTAGTGTGTATGTGTATGTATTCCCCATGCATGTGTTTGTGTATTCACTTGTGTGTGTGTATGTGTGTGCAAACGAGTGTGTAGATGCACATGGCAAGCAGTGACTGAAGGTTAATTTTGAAAGTCCTTCTTTACTCGTCCTCCACATCCACAGATCCAGCCTGTCTTACTAGTCTGCATCCTCTGGACTCCACCTTTCAATGCTGGAATTCCAGGCAGGCTGCCTTGCACATTTAGCATTTACTGGGGAGCAGGGGAACAGAACTCTTGTCCTAATGCTTGCCCAGCAGGTATTCTATACAATGAGTTATCTTCCCAACACAAACGTTGAATTTTTATGAAGAGAACTGGAGTCCGTACAGCTGGCTGAATGAGACACTGAGTGCCCAGACATTAAGTCACATCAGGAACAAGATTCTTCCTCTTGATGACATTCTTCTCTTTGCCCTATTGATGAGCACTACTAAAATTAAAAATCTCAACCTGGCAATAATGATAAATGAAGACCAAGGATAGTAAACAGTTTTGGGGAAGCCAAAGGAGATATTTGCAAAATGATATTTGGATCTCATAGTTGTTTATATTAGAAATAATAAACCTTTAATATGGAATATCTCCTATGGAAATATTCTATGTTCTGTGCATGTTTGTAAATGGGCATTTGAGAAAAATCTGAGTTATGCATTTGAACAACACTGACCTTATAAAAGGAATTCAGAAGTGTACCCTCCCCTTCTGTTTTTGTTGTAGTTGTTTATTTATTTGTTTGCTTAGGTTTTTTGTTTATTTGGGGGGTTATTGTTTGTTTGAGGAGATTGTGCGAGTTTGTCATATTTTCTTCAAATGTTGACAGAATTCTGCTGTGAAATCAACTCAGCCTACAGATTTAACACTCATTTCTTTAGATTTTCCTGATAATTTTATGAGTTTCTAGAACATTTAAATTATGACTTGTATTTCTTTTTTAAATTTTTATGTATATGTTTGTACCCCTGAGTGTACATATATGTAGTGCACACAGAGGCCATAAGAGGGTGTTGGATCCCCTGAAGGTGGAGTGATTGTGGGTCTCCTACTGTGTGTGCTGCACGCCAAACCCAGGTCCTCTGAAGGTCACCAAGTGCCCTTAACTGCTGGGCCATCTGTCCAGCTCCTGGATTGTCTGTGGCTACAGGGATGTTCAGACTGTCTTTTACACACTTTATTTTGAGCTTGGGAAGTTTGTGATTCTCAAGAAATTGGCCCATTTCTTGAAAGCTGTGAAATTTAGGAATGCAAAATTGACATTGCTATTTGGATTTCTTTATTATTAATAATAATTATTATTATGATTTGCAACAGTAGGGATTGAATTCAGGGTTGTGAGGTGCTGAGAAAGCTCTCTACCATTGAGCTTTATCCCCAGTCCCTTTCTTACCTTTCTCACAGCTTTATGCCTGACACTGTTTCTCCCTCACTCCACTCTTCCTATTTTTGAACAATCTTTCTATATTTACCAAATTTATCCAACTTGTCATCATTTCATTGACTTTTTCTCTATTGCTTTAGCATTTCAATTTCTTCTTTCCCTTTTTCTTTGCTCTGCTCAAGATAGGTATGTTCTGATGTTGTTTTCTATTTTCTTGAGATAGAAGGCTCAACTGATTGGACACATTTTTGTTCTGTTTACCATAAACATGAAGCGTCCTGTTCCCCTCTCAATGGACCACCACCTCTGAGCCCATATTTTCATGTTCTGTTTTCATTTTCAAAGTTTGGATTGGTTTTGCTTTTTTTACATGTTACTGGGATCAACCCAGGACCTTGTAAATGCTTCTCTAGTAGCAAACTATACCTCTAGTCTTGTATGTATTTTTATACTTAAAAAAATATTTCCTTTTTGACCAATGCTTTATTTAGTGTGATGTTATTTGATCCACAACAATTTGTAGAGTTCCTTCTTGTCTTTCTGTTATTGGTTGTAGATCGATTCCACTGCAGTTTGATAGAGATTTTGTGTGTTTCTGGTTCTGCTAAAATTGTTGAGGGGGGTTTGACATGGCCAGTCATGCTCTACCTTCATGAATGCTTCATGAACTGCCAGAGTCCAGCTCCGGGTGAGGACAGGGCCTGAACCAGGTGGATGCAAGAACAGCAACAGAGGAATCAGACATGGGGCATGTTTTAGTTTTGTTTTGTGAGAGATGGACAGAGAGGAAGCACATCTCGGTATGACTTGTCCTACTCTGACAACCTGTGTCTCTGTAGGCCTTATTTATACACAAAATCATTTCCTCAAAAACTTTAACCATTGATTACATAACCACAAGAAAACAAAGTGAACAAACAGTAAATCTCAGAGAACTAAAACTTAACATTATCATAAAAATCAGTTTTCTTTTAACTCAATGTCTTTTTCCTTAAAATGGGTGTTGTAAGGCCTTGCAGTTACAGAAATGCTAGACAGGATGACTCTCTTTGAGTTTGACTAAGTTAATAGGCCAGAAGTTATTTCCTACTAACTGTTATATCAAGGTTATCATGTATTGAAACCGAACTTTTAAATTATTTAACACTTATTTATTTATTACTAAATTCACTTATAACAAACACCAACAATTTCTTAACTATTAATCCTATAAAATCCTACAACCCCTTTAACCTATCCACTAAACCTATTGATAATTATAACAACTATTTTCATAACCTTTTAGAATGATACAGTCTCTGGGGCAGGTCCTCAGTCGTCAGGAACACAGTCTTTGTTGTAGATTCTTTAACGCACTTAGCAGTCCTTTTTCTGGATCTCTCAGATGCAGGTTCATCAGGGTAAGTTAGTTATTGCAGTCTCACCTTAAATAAGGCTTCATGCTTTCTTCTCTGTGGGAGACCCCAGCCGTCTGCAGGCCAACTTACTTCTTTTGAATCAGGAACTCAGCTGCTCTGCCTCAGTCCTTAAAGCCAGGCACTGTTTCCTTTAGGCCACTGTTTGGACAGATCAAACCCCTCTAGGCAAAAGCTGAGCCACAGGGTCCAGTCCTTGGCCTTTTGGTGTCTTGCTCAGGCTTTCTTTGCTCACCGGCTTCTTTCTGCTTCAGGGAGAGAGCTGGCCATCAATGGCCAGCCGTTTTTTCAGCAGGACTCTTGGAGCTCTCTAGCATCAGGGGCCTCTTCTCTTCTGGGCTCCATGCACTGTCCTCAAATAGGAGGAACTCTGTTTCAGCTTAATTTGGGCTCCACCCACTTAGCAGCTGAAAACAATGTCAGGCCAGATACTTTGTTTCTTCAATTCTATTGAGTCTTTCCTGTTTTCCTGACTTCAAACTTGTTTTTCAGTCTATTGAGTCTTTCCTGTTTTTGCTGACTTCATGCTGATAATGCTCTTCAGGCCCCGAATTAAGAGACAGTATCAGAAACTCCTATATATTTCTAAATCTAATTTATCTAACCCCTACAATGTATTATTTTATTAACTTGAAAATCTAATCTTTCTATGGAAGCCCAATCTCTTAGTCTTTTGTTCAATTCTACCTTTTTCTCCTCTATTTTCCTATTATATTTGATATAGGATCACCATCCTTTCCTTTGACTTTTAAAGTACTGTGCATCCTTTTGGCAGCACACAAACACTGCTTAAATAAGGGCAATCTATTCTTTATTTTTCTAAAATATCAGAAAATGTCCTGATGGGACAAGTCTGCTCAGGAAGCCAGGCAGTTCACTGAGCCAAATATTTTTCTCTGTGTCTTTGTCATAAACCCTTGTTTCAATATGATCCCTATCTTTATTACATCCTGTAAAGGGTAGAAGAACATCAGGATTCCTAAAACTGCTTACTGTATCTTCAGGAGGGTACCAAGGCTTGCCATTGATTGTATAATCAAAATATTTTCTTGTCCATACTAGTTCCATGTTTCTGAGACTGGATATACATAGAAAAAATAACATGAAAGCCTAAAGATTCAGTTAAGGTTTGTCAGCTTCCAGAATTTCCCTAAGTTTTTCTTCTTTAATGGTTTTTCCCAGACTCCGTGCCTCATGCTTATTAATATTATTTAAGTAATAGGTTCTATGGAAGACTCTTTTTTTTTTTTTTTTTGCACAGCTGATTCTTCCAGGGGACTACCATTAGTTTATTCTTATTAACACTATCCCAGCCCTAGCCTTTGGTGAGGGGCCCTTAACAGCAAAGAATACAAATATTAAATATGTCAGAAACACAAACAAAAGTTGTGTAGCAAATTTCCACCAAGGGCAGTGAAAGGTCAGCCAGATCATCCAAGCACAGGAACTTTGTCAAACAATGCTTGCAGGATGCGTGACATCCCCAGTGAACTTTTGGGGAAACTGGATAGTCTATGTTTAGGTACCATGTTCTACAAATGGCATCTACATCTTGTGGGCTTGTTTTATTGTTTTGAGATCTCCCACATGTTGCTTGGCGTTTTATTTGCGAGTTCTGACAGTTCCTGATAGGTGGAAATTCACACCAACCATAAAACTTTCTAAAGATCTAATATAAACCTCCAGGCAAGGGCTACCCCATATCCCTGGTATCCTAGCACAGAGGAGAAGCCATCCAGTTACACATAGCTGGCTGCCAATCAGCTTCTTTTCTGAGTGAGTGAGATGTGCTTCAATCCCCTCAAAAAGAATGTTAGAACATTCCCCAGAAAGAGTCTGGAAGGGAAAGACTTTGATCATTGGAGGTTGGGAGAGCAATTCTTTTAAGCTTCTCTCTGTGTGTCTTTCCCCATCTCTTGTCTCTATCTCTGTCTCTTTCTCTCTGTGTGTCAGACATTTAAAAATATTTTATATTTATTCTTTGAAAATTTTACACATTCATACAATGTATTTTGATCCTATCTATCCACCACTACCTTTCTCCTTCACACCCATGTTCTTCCCAAATTCATGTCTTTGCTGTTGTTTTTAAAGAAGCCCTGAGACCAATTAATACTGCCCATATCCTAATAGGTATGGGTCAATCCACAAGAGGGGAGGGAAACAACCTATCCTGAGCCACGTCCCCAAAAGAGAGACACTCTGCCTCCCTCAGCTGTCAAGAGCCAGTGGCTCCTTCACCATGTGTGGGGCCCATCCATGATACCACGATGTTCAGGTCTCATGCAGATGACAGCCACTTCCACTGAGAGTGGATGTGTTCATCAGCCATACCGTGCCCAGAAATCATCATCTCACAGATTTCTTCCTCGATCATTAGGTCTCACATCTTTCCACTCCCCCCTCCCATAGTGCTCTCTGAGCCTTGAGCAAAAAGCGATGATAGACATGATTTGTCTTCAGCTGAGCATTTAGAGGCTTGGCCTCAGTACTTCAAGCTTCTACGAATTGCTATATGAACTACTTACTGTCCACTGCAAAATGAAGCTTCCCCTACAGAAGCTGAGAGGAACCACAACTCCATGGGCATAAACATAAATATTTAGAAGATAGTTTAAAAAAGAAAAACCAACATTCAGCAAAACAAGTCTCTTGTCTCTCATGGGCTTTTACACACTGTTGGTTAACAACAATAGTATACTTCAGAATTAGATAAAATAATAAAGATGGCAACAGCAGACATCCCACAGTTCTGCCCACCTGGTAGACCAGGAAAGCATGTGTCTTTGCATGTCATGAAGTCTGCAAAATGAGATGGCTGCAGATCAGAAAGACAAAAAAAAATTCCTGAGAGATTCCTAGATTATATTATAACTGATGCAGATGATTTTTCTTGGATTTGGACAGCTATGGAAATGATATTTTTCAGGTTTTGCCTTCTGCACATTCCTCATAGCCAACCGTCTACTGAATGACATTTTTGGGGGCAAAAACTATACTGCAGATAGAGAACTGTCTATGAAAATGCTTCACATTTCAAACTATAGTTCAGATGGAGAACATGAAAATAAATCAACCTCCCTACTCAGACTCACACCCATATAAATAACTATAAGTAGTATCCAAAGGTTTAAAAAAGGGGGGGGGGATAGTTGGGTGGAGAAATGGCTCAGAGGTTAAGAATAGTTAGTGTCTTGGAGAGGACCTAGTTCCATTTCCAATACCCATGTGGGGCCATATAACCATTGGCAGTTCCAATACCAGGGGATCTGATGCCCTCTTCTGGCCTCTGTGGGACCTTCTTACATATGGTGCATGCAGGCAAACATTTATACATATAAAATAAAAATAAATATATTTTTAAGGATATCAACATAGGAGGGCCCTTGTTGGGAAGAAAAGCTTTAGGGAGGACAGGTAAGGGGGACAGGAGATTAAATGCTCAGAGAATATATAAAATTTAAAAAGAAGGAGAAAACTGTATAGTACTGTAAAACCCAAGCAGATTTGTGAGAATTTCTTATGTTTATTGAATGCATTTCTTCTCTGTTTTTAAGTTTTTGTATTGAGTAAATAACGCTCCAGTGGCCTTGAATCAGGTTGGAATTCTGTTGCAAAGACAGTGGTAAAGGCTTTCTTTATCCCCTTCCCCTGACCGCAGGCTGAGTAAGACTCTATAGCCCAGGATGGCCTTAAACCCTCAATCCTTCATCCTCAGCATCCTCAAATTTGAGATAAATCTCCCTTAGGCTTTCTCATCCACATTGCCCTATCAGCCATCAGGACACAGGACTAGTATCCACAGAAGTAGAGCATGGACACTTGGCTGCTCAGCAACAACACTGAGCCTAGATCAGGCTTCTGCCCAGTGCAGTCTCTCTCAAAGTTGGTGGGAAGGCCCTGAGACTTCAGTGTGTTCAGATTCAGTTACAAAGGCAGCTTTCAAAAAACATGCAAGTTTAATATGTCTGACAAAGTCCCTGAATATGTGAACTCAAAACCACCAAATGCAGACAAGTTATGAGGGGAGCAAACAAATGAGACTGAGGGTAAAATCCCCAGTGGTTTGGAGATACACCACACCTGAATTTCAGGATTATGTCAATAAGAGACACATGAGGAATTTTGAAGGAAGGGAGAACCAGGCCAAGCAATATTTATCTTGACAGCTAATAATACAATATGAGAGTACCACAGAAAAACAAAGCTGACTCTCTGAAGTTTGGGAACAGCTCAAAGATCACACTTCCATCCCACATCTGATGAGTCATTGGCGTGCAATGAGTTCTTCAGGGAAGAATTGCAGAGCATGAGGGAGTCAACCTGTTGGAAGTACCAGTTCAAAAATAACCCATTAGATTAGGAATAGCAGCACTCAACTGTGTTTATATTGGTGTGTACAGGGAATGTGTATAAGATAACACAGAGAAGTTGGGGGTGGGGAGAGACTGATTGATTGATTGATTGTTTGATTGGTTGAAGGGAGAAAGCTTTCCTTCTTGGTGTCTCATCTTCTCCCATTGGAAGACACAATGACTCAGCTAAAATTTCAGTGTCAGTATTTAAAAGCTAAACAGAATTCTCTCAGCTATTCAATTCAAATATAAACAAAATCTCAGCTGTAATTAAATGTTGTTGGGTGGAAAAGAATGAACAAGCAACTGAACAAATCGGTTCTTTTAGCAAACAAATATACATATTGCTAGAGTTTCAACCTTAGTCAGGGAGCAGTGTGTCTGGGACCAGGTGTGCCTGGTGACTTGGAAAACTGTAAAATATGCAGCACCGATGCTGAGTGCTGAGATGACAGGATGTGGCCTGGTCTTGATAACCCACCCTGTCACAGCTGTGACCCCTCATTCCTCCTCCAATCACTCTGTGTTCTATAGAAGAGAGAGTGATGTGACAATGTTGGTGGCACTTCTGGCAAGAACATCCAATCATCTATTGTACGTTCATGTTTGAAAATAGACCCAAACCACAGTGCCCTTCCTGTTAGGCCTACATGCAAGCTTAAGAAATAAGGGTGTGCTTACCTTTATTGATCTTCTTTTTTCAGGTATTCCAGTCTACTGTAATAGAGTATTAACAGCTCTATCCTAAGTAAGAATGTCACTACCTCCCTAATGTTCTTAAGCACATATTTGCAGTGGGGTTGACAACAAATGCTATATATTCATTCTAACTTATTTAGCAGTTGGTGCCAATGTCATTTGGAGAGATTTTGCCTTTAAATCAGTCTCTTTCCTCATTGTTTGTTTATTACATTTCACAACTATGCTTTCCCATCTTGGGGTTGGATGGAAATGGAGGGAGAGAAGAGGGAGTAGGAGAGTGGCAGAAGGGGGAGAGACTTGATGTTATAAGTAGGATGTAGTTATTTCTGGAGTTAGGGAGGTGGCTCAGTTGTAAAATGCTTACCATGCAAGTGTGATGACCTAGGTTACTCTCAGAACCCGCAGAAAAGAAAACCTGGCACAGGAGAGTCTCTAGGACTCACTGTTCAGAGGTCCAGTCTCAGTGACTGACTTTATCTCAAACAATAAGGTAGAAAACAATTGAAAAAGACACACAAGTCAATCTTGGGCACACACAAACACACACACACATGCTGGGAAAAGACAAAGAAAATGAAACATTGATCTACACCCATTGGGATTCTGTTTTCCTATTTTAATTTTCCTCCCCTGAGATTTGATAATTCTAAAAAGGATCTATTTAACTATTTTACCTGTAATTTCCATAATGAACTTAAAAAAATGTGGTACATTTACACAATGGAATACTACTCAACTATCAGAAACACAGAAATCATGCAATTCGCAGCCAAATGGATGGAACTAGAAAAGCTCACCCTGAGTGAGCTAACCCAGACTCAGAAAGACACACATGGCATCTATTTACTTATAATCGGATTTTAGCCATACAGTACAGGATAACTATACTACAACCAATGTACCAAAAGGAACAGAAACATAGACTTTGTTACCTATTAATGGGGCAATTTGCCCAAGGGGTGCTACCATGTAAGCCCCCAGTGCAAGAGGAAACTCTTAGCCCTCATATGACTGTTGAACTCTCGGGGCTGATGGGAGGGTGGAACTGAGGGGGATGGAAGAAGGGCACTGTGATGGAGATGTAATTTCAAGTAATAAATAAACAACAACAAAAAATTGGAAAGATAAAAGGACTAGAGAGCAACATGAGTGTTTAATGGTCTCTCTGATTTCTGTTAACATCCGTGGGAACCACAAGGATAAATCCTGGTGGGACACACTGTTAGAAAAAATAATAGTTTGGAAGAGGTTTCTATGGAAATGTTCCCTTGTTTTTGTTTTTATTTTCCATTACTTGCCTTAATTATTACATTCGAAGGAATGGGGTTGAGAAGTATCACATTGGAATTAGAAGAAAGGTTAACGTGTCTGGGAACTGGTGACAGGAATTGCTATATTTTAGGCATGAAAAATCTTACATGTCCCCACGTGTAAATGTCTAGGCTCCCTGTACCCAACAGGAGTTTATAATGAAAGGACTTTGTTGGGTGTGTACGTGGCATTGGCTTTAGACCGCTGACTTGATCTTACCTTTCAGTTGTTATATTTTGCTTTGTTAAGCCATTTGCACCATGGGTGTGGTGATGTTTTTCCTAATTTTTTTTTTTGTGTGTGTGTGTGTGTGTGTGTGTGTGTGTGTGTATGCACACACACCCAGGGTGACAAACCACACAATTTCTGTGTCTAATTACACAATAGAAAACGGAAAGCAGCAGCTTATTGAAACAAAGGAAAGAGATGTGGGCTGAGGTGACAAGAAAGGAAAGGCAGCAAGGAAAAAGACTGTGTTTTTATGAGTGAGTTTTGGAGGCTTTAGAAAGATGCATTTGTTGGAAGAATATGGTTTACTAACAACTTTAATGAAACAATTTAAGAGCAAATAAGCCTTTCTGAGACGTATGCAGTCCTGACGGTTTCTTTTTTCTTATCTATTGCTTTCTTGATAATTACCTGGCCAGTGTCTTTGGCTCAGTTATTACTTACACTTTTGAACTTTCAGTCCCATGGGTCTTTAGAAACACCCTTTAACAATTCTTCATAGTCTTCACTTCCTCCTCACACCCAAATATGTTCCCTTAGTTCCCATCTCCAGTTTTGAGGCAGCACCAACCCACCAGGATTTCTCTTTCTCTTTTCTATATTAGACAAGATTCTCACTGGAAACTCTAGATGCACTGTGTCATGTTTTATCATCCCCGCTCCCTGTCTCCCTTCCTCCTCTCTCAACTGATTGACATGTGCCTTTATATCCACATATTCTTGTTCATATTGAGAGTTCGATTCTGTCATATCAGCTCTGAATACCTGATCATCCTTGGAGCCAGCCTGAAAGGTGGCCCTTGTGTTTGCACGATCACTTAGAGATTCACAGAGATGAAATGTGAGGAGCAGGTTTCATTTTTCTTCCTACATTCAGAGATGCTGTGGTACTCATGACAAAATTGTTAGATTTGTGGGGGACTGTGTTCGTCATTTCCGCTGAACACACTTTTGCTTAAAAAATTGGTGGTCTTCCCATTGTTTTGAATATCAAGTAGTACACAAATCATTAAATGTAAAGAGCTGCTACTCAGAATGAAATAGTTCTGAAGGATGCATTTCTTTACCATCCATTTTCATTCGCTCTGTCTTCAGATGTGGCAGGATAGTGCAAACTCCAGGGACACAAATATCATTTCAGCAAAACCAATGAGAAAGGACCCACTTCATATACCATACCCCGACTTATTTATCTTCCACCATCAGAATAGTATCCAAGTATTAATCAGCCCTTCTAGTTCTGAAGTAGCATAGCTGTGTTTTCCACACCAGCAGAGACAGGCATCAGTTACTGCCACCCAGGGAGACTACAGAATTGCATGGATATCACTGAGTTACAAAGATTCTGAAGGAAATATCTTGTCTCACACACCCTCTTTAGCTGATGAGATCCAGGCTACACAGTTACCAGAAAAGAAGCCTAATTGGATCAGTCCACAACCCAGACAGCCTTACCTGTTGGCTCAATGGGAGATATTGGTGATGTGTACAGCCTCCACATGAAGGCTTTGATTTGATCCTTGAAGCTTCAACAGGCTTCCCCATGGCTTTATTCAGAGGATTCAGGGATGAATTTGATACCCAAAGACTCCCACTAGTCTGTAATGTCCTAATGACATACATTGTCCTTGGCTCCCGAAACATTCTTCTTAAAGTTTCCCAGAGATTCATTAAAACTGGATTTTTAAAGTTCTTCAAAATATTCCTATCTCTTTTTTTTTCTTTTTAAAGTTCTTTGCTCTTTCACCATGACACATTTTATGAACCACTAGTTTCTGCCCATTAGAAAAACCTCAGCTTTGCTGTCCTGACAGTAGGGATGTGTATATGAGCTAGAGAGAACAATCCAAGGCTCATAAAGGAAAGGTGTGAGTTATAAGCTATAACAACATAACTGTTCTGGAACTAAAAAGAAAGAGGGGGCCAGAATAGAGTCCTAAACACCTTGCAGAATACATGCCGCTTCGGAAAAGCTCATGTTTTGAAACATGACATGAATGTCGGTGGTAGGTCAGCCTGCCTCCATGAGGTTTTTCATTCTTTTTTCTTGCCTAAGTAAATCAGATTCTAAAGGAATACCGTTCAACTCACCTCCATAGGCCCATGCAGCAGTGTGCGTGGCCATGATTCAGAGAATCTGAGTCTTACCCAGTGAAGTGAGATGGAGACTTTATCTGAGAACAGCTAGTTCTTCCTGCTAGAAAAGACTCAGCCATGGCTGTCCTGAACCTGGGTGTGTGGAGATGAGTCAAGAAGAGCAATACAAAGACAAAAAGCAAACCATAGTCTCTGTCTCTCTCTCTCTCTCTCTCTCTCTCTCTCTCTCTCTCTCTCTCTCAACTGTGTAAGAATCATGAGAGAGAAGAGATAATCCAGATGGTAATGTGTTTTTGTTGATGGACAGAACATTTTTATAAATTTTGAAGGGGAAAGAGTGCTTTTAGTAAAAGACCCAAGCCTCCACTTTAACAGCAATGGGTTTTTGTTGTTGCCTCTTCCTTTTCTGCCTTTGATCTATGTGCGTGCACACTATAGACAGGAGCCTGCTTTTAATAAGAGAGATTGTGCCACTTCCTAATTGTGCCAATCGTTATTGACAGAGCATTTCTTTATTCAGCATTTTACATTTTATGTACACTAGCTCTTCCAACATTTCTGACTCAACTATTTAATAAATAAAACTGTGTTTGTTGATTCTACCAGGCTTGGGCAAAAAAAGAAAATGAAAGCAATCTGCAAATAAGCTTCTAGAACTGGTGAGAATAAGTTTACAATGTTGCAGAGTACAAGGACCGTAAATGAATGTCAGCAGCGTTGTGTTGTTTTACACTACTGACAAATAGAAGAGTTTTGAATTCCACTTATAATAGTGGCATGCTTTTATCAACACCATCCATGATAGCTCTTCTGATCTGGGATTCAGGAAGGCCTGGGACAGATGAGGACCACTCGAGAGAACCTCCTCAGACTCCCAAGCAACAGTGTATTGAGGTGTGAAAGCAATCATGCTATGAGATGTTCCTCCAGGTGGCCTTTGGTTGCCTGCTTTCTTGTACCACGACATACACTGTGGAGACACTGGAGCTTGCAAATCTTTTGTTTATGATTCTTCAGCTTCCAGTTTGAGGGAGTATTTCATAGCACGTTGTCACTAAACAGTCTCCTCTCAGACAGGGGAATTTTCAGGATAATTTCTACCTCTGTCAAGAGCGATTGTTTTTAAATTTTTCTCATTGTTAAGTTGGCACAATTTGGGGGGTCATATCCTCTCAAGTGTCTTTATACATATACTACAGGAAGGTAGCTTTCTTGGCAACAGAAATGTGTACACACACACACACACACACACACACACACACACACATTTGTGTGCGTACCTCTTCACAGTGTGCTGCTGTTCACCATGCTCAAGGCTCCCTTTAAGGACAGTTGCATGATACTTGGTTTAGTTACGGACTGAAAGACTCTCCCTCAAATCACTGATTCTATTTTTTTTTCCTTGATGAAAATAACTCAGTTGTGGAACTGGAATCAATGCCTTTAGCTTTCAAAACGTTTAGGTAGGGAAATAGAAAACTGAGTAAAGTAATGCACATGTGCGCGTGTGGTGTATGTGAGTCCAAATGTGATGGTCCAGGTGAAGTGCTTCTAAATGGTGGATAAAATTTGTTTTTACATTTATTATCAGTCCCTGAAATTTGTATAAAAGATGTTTTTGACAGGATACAGTGGCATGTTTGGTGACTGCTATAAAAATAATGTATTAATTCACCAATACTCACAACGTACTTATTCAGCATGCTTCTGAAGAGCTCTGCATGTTTTTCTCCTTCTATTAAAAATGACAAGATGTGGTTGTAGGGATACAACCACAGTTGGAAGAATGCTTGCTGTGCATACATGAGTCCTGAGTTCCAACCGTTGTCATATGAACCAGGCATGGTGGATGCACAACAATAGTCCTAAAGCTCCGGACCTGGAGCCAGGGCAATCAGAAGTGTGAGGTCATTCTTGGCTATGTAGAGAGCTTGAGATCAGCCAGGGATACAGGAGACCTGGCCTAAAAAGAGTAATAAGAAGAGAAAATGCAGTAAGACAAACATAGACATAGAACCTTCTGAGAAGGTGAGCCTACTCAGTTCTGATTTTGGAAATACTACACAGTAAGTTTGCAGATCGCCTGAGCTAAGTGCTCAGCTGTCTGGGAGCGCCAGGAAACCAACAAACCCACATCACTCGAGACCCGAAGTTCAATTTCTTCCCATGCTTATTGATCCTTCCGGCTCTGATTGCTGCTTTCCTCAGAGCAATAATGGAGAGTATGCGCACACAGTGGTTGGCTTCTCTGGTACCCCACTGCTGAGCCTGTCAGTCACAGAAGGGAGGGTCACAGACCCACCCCTTCTACTCCCTTCTGTGGAATTGCCACCTGCTCAGATCACCACCATAAGAATCTCCATTTGCTGACACCGATTGCTTCTTTTGCAGGATGAACTCCCCAGTACAGATAGAGATGAAAAAGGAACTAGTTACTGCCATCTCTATTCCTATATTTCTTTCTCTCTCCATCCCCACCTTTCTTTTCATGCATACTAAACCATTGAAATTTATGATTTTAGCCTCTGGAGCTCAGGATCGACAGCTAAGGCACTGTCAGATTTGCTATCTTCTACAGTGTCTTGATTTGCTGATGTGGGTCCAATCTTTGTAAACTGAAGAAAGATGATCAGTGCAGAAAATCAATGTATTTGGCCAAGCGCCTTTACATTGTAGCCCACAAACACTTGTACTTTGGATTATAATATCAATAATTCAAATTAATCAAATAGGAAGAGTGAGCCTGTGTCCTCTCCTGCTCTGTAACTCTGCAGTGCTGTAAGAATAACCTCAGTAATTAGATGGAATATACCAAGAAATCCTTGACATATTTGTATATACTTACACATTTCAGAAGCCTACAAAATGATAATAAGCCAGGATTTGTAAAGAAGACTGTGACAATCAGGCTAATAAAAGTCCAAGTGCCCCCTCCCCTTTGCTTATTATTGGCTTGTGTGACAGTAACTGGGTATAAATTATGTAGATAGGAATGCCAGCTCCAGGCATCAGCAAGAGCTACCTACCTTCCTGCCTCAACTCCCAGCCCCAAGGGTTTGTGGCATTGTTCTAAAGATGGTCTACTTGAATTCTTTCCATTTTCATCTCAGTGACAGGCAGCATTCGTAAAAGGACAGCTGCCATGTGGCTGTTTCTGTTATATTTGTAACAGAAGCTTGGGTTGGATTTGGAGAGCCTCTGGGGAGGCTGAGCCTCTGAGGAATCACAGCAGATGGCTTTATTGAGTCGCTAACAGGCATGGGAGTAGAAGCAGGAAGTAGAAAGACACACCAGCTGGAGTTGTATAAATCCTAGTCCTAAAGGAACTTGATATGAACTTCATGACTGACTGAACTATATTATGTACGTGGAAGAATTTGGAGACGTTGTGAAATCGAATTCAAACTGTGAGGACTTTAAAGTGAAAGGGCCTGTCACCGCCCTGTGGACAGGAGACTCATCCTCTGGCACAGCCCATTAATCCCATACCAATTAGCCAAGGCATAGCTGGGCATGAAGCTTGGTAGTAGAATGTCCATCTAGCATGGGTAATGCTCTGTGTTCTTCCCACCGCGTCAACAAACAAATAAATTAGAGGGCTGGGAAGATAGCTCCATAGGTAAAGTGTATGCCGCACAACTCTGAGGACCTGGGTTCAGTTCCCCAAGAGCCACATTAAAAAGACAGCCCTAATCCAGAGTGCATCTACAATCCCAGTTTTTCTCCAGTGACATGGGAGATGGAAAAAGAAGCCTGAGAGACAGGTAGCCTGGCTTACAGAGAAGCAAACAAGAGTCCCTCTCTCAAAGTAGGGGAGGACTAACCCCAGAGGTTGTCATCTGACCTTCACACCAAGGCAAACATGAGTCTGCTTCTGGCTTACACACACACAGCCCCCCACTCTCTCACCACCTCCCATGTTGATCCAATGATTAAAAAAAAATCTAGTTGTGAGAAAAATGTTCTTTCATGAGTCCTAAATAACAGTTCCTCAGAACATATTGCACCTGATTTCAGACTGGTGTGTGGAAGAGTCATGAAGAATACTAATAAATGAGGACTTAGGGAGTTCCAAATTGTGCCAATTGCCAACATCTAGACAAAAATGATTCAGTTTGGGTGGGGCAGATGCCTTCCCTCACTCTTTTCAGAAGCTTTCTCCCTCTTTAAATGCAATGAATTCTAAAACTCACACAGGCCAGTTTCTCTGAAATGCATTCTTCAGCAATTAATATGCCATTAATATTTAAGAACCACTGGCCTGAAGCACATCGACTTTGGAAAGTCTTCTTATTTTTGTTCTTGCCAGTGTTCAAAGGGAAACCCCATTGGTAGGAATGCCATGGGGATAGAATTGAGCATGAATTTTTTTCATCCACACTTTCATCTATAGGTTTGTTATCTGATATAGCAAATGTATACTTGCCTTTTTGGTCGTTAGGAGTGTGTTCAGAGATGTTTATGAGTAATAACACGGAGGGAAAGTACATAAAGAATGAGAACTGGTAGCAGGCTTTGTACTTAAGATACAAAGTCACCCATAAGCTATTCACGCACGCTTCCTTATGCAGCATCACCACAACAGGAAGTCAGAGAACTTCCTGTGACATCAGCTCAAAGAGGCCAGCAGCAAAGCTAGATTCCACCCTGTCACTTTTTGCCTTATCCCAGCTTTAAGAGACATATTTTCATAACTCCAAGTGAAAATGAATCTCAATAGATTTAAGAACCAACAAAGTTCTTGGTAAAAAAAAAAAAAAAAAAATGAAACCTAGAAGAAAATGGATTTCTAGGGCTTAGAGTCGAGAAAGATTAGTGCTACGGCTCCTTGCTCCTGAGGGTGTTCACCCAACAAAGAAAAAGTTTCTATCAGGCTAATTTTTCTGAGGGTGTAGTTTCTATATGAAAACATAACACCAACTTTGTATTGAGTGTTTACTGAGCCCCAAATAGTGCCAGGCAGGAATCCAGTGATGGTCACAGAGAACCCTAGGAGTCCCTCCACACTGAAGTCATTTCCACCACTCCTTCAAGAATCCTTTCAGATGAGCTGTGACTCCATCAGTGTTCAAAGAATAAAGAGCTTCCTTCAAATGGAGAGCAGTTAGCATTAAAGTTGAAGCTTGCAGTAACTGTCCATGTTCACATGTGCTCAAACACAGGCACACACACACACACACACACACACACACACATGCACGCGTGCTTATGTGAGCACCCTTGTAGAATCTCTATCATTTTTTCTGCCACTGTGCCTGTTCTTTGCTCAGAAGTCAGGTGTCAATTCTTCCAGATGCTCTATTCCTTTTTTCTTGGTTTACATCTGCCAAGATGTCAAACACTGAAACAGGATCATGTGCTTTCTGTCTCTTTCCTTCTACCATGATTTAAGTTGAGAGAGCCATGGTGAAGCCTGTTAGAAATGTGTTTGAGATGGGCTGTCAGTTGATGGCCAGGAACCTTAGCTATGAGCAGAAGGCACGGGGGACAGCACGAAATGCTGTAACCTTCAGTTAACTGGATCCTCTCTTGTGCCCAGGGTCTTTCAATTTATCGCAAAAGGCAGGCATCAGTGTATTGAAGTCAGTGTGGAAGCCTTGTTGGTTGAGAATAGCTGGGATGCAATTTCACACATGCTTTCCTGCCAAGGAAAAAAATTCAACCATTCCAAGAAACAAAGAGGTGACATGGAAATGTACAAATTCAGCAAGGTGCTTTCAATGCTTATTAAATTAAATTGCAAGTAAGTAGTTCCCTCCTACCGAGATCAAAGTTGAGAAAGACAAAAGCGCGTCCTTTCAGATAGGTTGCCCTCAATAATTGCTACATATAAATTATTTACGCCATGTAATGGAATAGTTAAGCTAAGAAGTACGGCATTAGATTACCTGAGATCAAAGCTCTGCCATGTACAACAACGTGACCTTGAACAGATTAATTTCCCTGTGCCTCGGTGTTCTCTCACATAAAGGAGGTGATCCTGAGACTGTCTCATCAGCACTTAGATACAAAGGGACAGGAGAAATGCTTTGTTCAATTGTCAGCACAGAGTGCTTGACATGGGGAGAGCAATCCCTAGAGAACAAGCCCCAAATGCCCCAGTGGGTCTGCTGAAGAGAGGAGGAGTGAGTCTGAAGACCTCCCATACCAAAACCCCTTCCTACTTATGAAGATAAATATCCAGTAACAAGATGGCATGAAGTCCTGAGTTCTATCTCCAGAACCCACACTAAAAAGAAATACAGGCATGTTAATATGCATTTGTAATCCCAGTGCTTGGGTAGCAGACTATTTGTACAAGATTTCTAGCTTACTTGTGGTTCCAGGCCAGTGAGAGACCACATTTAAAAATCAAAAGACGCAAGGTGGGTAGTGCATTACAAACCAGAGATGAGTTAACTTCTGGCCTCCACACACCTGCACGTACTTTATATGCATGCATACCCTCACACATGTGTGTTTATGAATGAGCACGCACACATGCATACACATACATGCATACAAAGATAATAGAAATTTAGCTTACTGTCACTTAAATGCTTGGTCATACAACTAGAGTTATACCTTTATATTTTGAAGAGGAAACTGGGTGTTTTGGGTTTTATCCACTTGACAAAATATTGTCACAGCTCTGCCAAGTTCCAGCCTGGAATTAACTTGTGTATCTCCACTAGCTGGGGCTGTAGTAGCCTGCAGGTAATGTTGAATGCTCTCAGAGGCTCCAGTCTCTTTATGGCTGGAAACAAGAGCAGTTTTTTTTTGCCACTGCAGAGGAAGCACCACTATCATGAAATCAAACAATTAGGCACTAATTTGTTTCCTGGCCTGCCCTAGATGTCGCTGCCTGTGCTGGATCACCATGGAACATATATTCTTGCTGGAATTTGGAGCCTCCAGGCCACTGATGTGCCAATTGCTTTCACTTGGGGCTCTAGTCTGTGATTTATCACCAGAGTGTCCTACCCTGCTCAAATGCGCCCTTTGGGGGCAGAGGCAAAGCTAATATACTTTCCAAGTGTGTTCCAATTGCCTCAATAAATCACCACTGCCAATATAAGCAGCTCTATCATTTGGCAGGACAATACGTTATCTTCATGCTTTGGAGACACAGGCTCTCTAAGACCTTTATTCGTGTAAATTATAATGCATCATAACCCGTTTCCTAAAATGAAATTAAGAAGCTCACAATGTGTGTATTCTTAAGATGCAAGAACGTACGCCAAAGATAGCATGTGAGCCAGTGAAGGGAGGAAACCCTTTATCCTGCTTGTTTTATAGCACTGTTTTATTTCTTTATTATTACCACGGTGATGTGAACATTAAATGTTTGTAACCGGGGTTAAATTTTGTCTGGCTCTTTATTGCCCCAGTGTTTCTGTGCAAACAGTTGACAATGAAGGAGGTTACTAAGTGCAAGGCACTCCCCTTTGAAAATGTGGAAGTAGATCTGTTGATGAAATGCCTTCTGTGAGGATCCAAGCTCAGTCCTCAGTGCCAACATAAGGAGTGAGGCGCAGCAGTCCATTCCTGCAGCCCTGCACTGGGGAGGTGGAGACAAGCGGGTCCCTGGTGCTCACTGGCCAACTGGCCTTGCTGACTTGCTGAGCTCTGGGTGCAGTGAGACCCTGTCTCCAAAATAAAGTGGAACATGATTGAGGAAGGCATTCCTAATTGATTGCTGGTAGCCACATGCATGTGCACACACACACACACACACACACACACACACACACACACACATACACACACATATTCTGGCATACAAAGACACACACACACACTTCACTTAGATATGGCATGGTGAGAGATTGAAAAACTTGTGGTGTGACCTAATTTTACCCCTTGTCAGTTCTGTTAGACAACTTTTGCAATCAATCAAGTTATGGAATCAAATCATTTCCCATAGTGTTCTCAGGGACCATCTGTGAATTTCTCAGTACTTTCTCATCCACCAAGCTTAGATTCAGAGTGCATATGATTTGAATCTTTGAGATCCCTGATTGGGAAGATAAATGTATTACATAACAGCACAGTGTCCGAGGTTCCCAATAAGGAAAATGCACTTTAATTTTGATATTGTTTGGGGACTCTATTCAGGATGATGGACAATAAAGTCTGTTCTTTTTATTGGATTGACTGAAAAACTGCTGGTATCTATAAACTGATCTGCCATCACTTTGTACGAGGTAAGAAAGTACTTTTGCCTGTAATTGCACCAATAGCTCACTCTGAGAAAATGATGCCAACAAAGAAGCTAGCTTTTAGAACAAGCAACTGCTGTACCTGTTCTGAAACCATGTTTTCTTTGTTGGTTTGGACTTTGTTGTTGTTTTTGTTTTGATTGCTCTGTACCACTGAAGGTGCAAACTGGTGTTAGAGACTTGACTGGCATGTATTAGTTCCTGAGTTCAATCTCCAATATTTCTGAGGGAGAGACAGACAAAGGGAGAGAGACAAAGAGAGAAAAATAGAGAGAAAACAGAGACAAAGAGGCAGAGACAGAGATAGTTAGATACAAAGAGAGACACAGAGACATAGAAATGGAGGGAGAGACAGAGGCAGAGACAGAAAGAGGCAGAGATAAAGACAGAAAGAGATGAGAGACAGAGAAAGAGACAGAGGCAGAGACACACACAGAGATAGAGACAGAGAGGCAGAAACAGAGAGACACAGAAATAAAAGAGCATTTCCAGGCATCTTATGTTTGAATTAGTGTGAAATCTTTACATTTATCAACAAGATGGACTCATGTGGCCTGACAGAGAATTTTAGAGCTCGACACATCTTAATTTGAGGTGGTTGTTTATTTTTATGTCAAAACACTCAGTGGCCATTGTGAAGAACTTCAGTACCTCACAAGCCTTCCCATGGCTCAGCTCAGGATCTCTCAAGCGGTTTCCTAGAGACAGACAGTGTGCTGCCTTAATCTTAGGCAGGTAGAGCGTTATTGCTGCCACCACAGCTCCCTGGAAAATCAGGGTCACCCTGTGACTTCTGTCTTCCCACTTCTTCTGCTTCCTTGGATAGTTTCTGGCTCTCTCAGATGCCTCCTATCTCAGAGGCCTAAATCAAACAAAGCTCATGCTACTGAAGACTGCAGGGTACCCCATGCACTCGTGTGTGTGTGTGTGTGTGTGTGTGTGTGTGTGTGTGTGTGTGTACACATGCACACTTGCTGTAGCTAGAAGGACTGTGGAGGTGTGGACACAGATTCTACAGGTTCTGAACATACAAAAAAAAAAAACTCCCTTTCTCTGTTGCATCTCCTATTTTCCCAAAACCCACACCTTACTTGTTTCTCTGACCATGTCCATAGGTAGGGGGGCTGATTTCTTCTTTTCTAGAACTTATTCAACATACAAAATTTACCTCAAACAGTAAGCATAAATATTATTGTTTTCAAATATGCTTATTTTACAAATAACAAAACATGGCATTGCCTAATGCTAAGATGCTAAGATACAATTAATCCATATCTCTTTCGAAAACCCAATTTTGGATTACCACTGTTTCATTTCTATTGAGGACAAGGAAGAGAAGAGAGGTGTGATATTTAGTTTATGGTAATGCCATTAATTTTAATAGAAATTTATTCATGCAATAAAGAGAAGAGAAATTTCCCACCCCCACCTTTGGAGGATTCACTCCAAGATGCCTTGCACATAGCTAAAACCACAGGCGTTCTGCGCCCCATAGAATTGGTATCCCTGCCTCAGACTCATGCCTGCCCATGAGAGAGCTTAATGTGAAAATTAGCCACAGCATATCGCCTCAGCCAGAGACGTAGCATGAGCCCCACCAGCAGATGAAGCCCCTGCTGCACGTTTTATAGTGCTAATAGTTTAAAGCCTCTTTCCGAGTCTGTGCAGCATCGTGGCTCCTCTACACTGAAGGAATTGCTGTCCCTCCTGTCAGGGATCTCTCGCTACCATCTTCTATAGGCTGAATGCTTTCTCAGGTGTGTCCTTGTCACAGGGAACATGACTTCTGTTCATGTCTCCCACCTCCAGATAAGACGCTTTTCTCCTTCTTTCTCTCAATGTGCCCCAGGAACTTTGGTCCTTCAGCAGGTTGAGGTGTGTGTAGCTGTCAAAGGCTTCCTTTTCCTTCCTAAGAGAAGCATAAATAGAGGAGTCTTTCTACGATCTGACCTGGCAACACCAGCGGAATGACTGCTTTTCTTTCCTTACTGGGTCTAGATCTTTGCTTATTTCACCAGGAAGAACTGTTTCATAGCTTCCATTTGGCGTGTCTAAATCTCAGGCCTCACTGTTCTTGCCCTTTGGGACACGCCTTAGTCAAATGCAGGTCACTTGCTATCATGGGCAAACTTTGTTGTCAACTTGACACACTGGGGAGAGGGGATCTCAGTTGAGGAATTGTCCCCATCAGATTGTCCTTTGGCCATTTCTTGATTGCTAAATTCAGTGGATTGCTAAATCCACTGAAGGGGGCACCATCCCCTAAGCAGGGTAAGTGTGCATGAGTCTTGAAGCAGCATTCCCCCATGGTTTCTGCTTCAGGCTCCTGCTTGAGTGCCTGCCCCGTCTTCCTAGGTGATGGACTCAATGAAACCTGTGGGCTGAAATAAACTCTCTCCTCCCCACGTTGGTTTTGGTCAGTGTATTATCACAGCAACAGAAAGAAAACGAGATCACTTTACCACAGGTCATGAACCCCCCACAACACTAGATCTGTTAGCAGATACTCAGCTAAAAGACTGACAAACATACCAGGACAGGATGCAAAAGTGTGAGTCTGTGTCTATCCACTCAGAACAGGAGACAATTTAAAATGTATAAATTACATATTTCTGGGGTTTTTCCATTTGAACTTTAAAGTGGGCAACTGAAACTATGGAAACTACTTAAAGAGATCCTGTGGACAAAGGGCAACAAATATACATTGAAAATAGTGAGGTTACTTCATAGAAGATTGCTGGCTTCAATTAGAAATCCCATCCACAAATTTTCTTCAGGGCTGAAGGTGCAGATCAGCCACGGAGTGTGTGTGGTACATGCACATGGCCCAAGGTTCAATCCTAACACTTGTGGGGATGACATTTTACTAATAATTTTATTTTGGCATATTGAGTTCTACATTTTGTAAGTGTTTAATTGAGCATAACTTGCTTTAACTTGTCTTTTCACAAAAAGGCCACCCACACTGCTTCTAAATGATGACCATATTATAGTATTAATACAACAAAGCTTTTATCATTAAACATGATTTATTCTCAAATTGTCAGCAGGCTCTTTAATTGTGGGCATGGCATTTTCCAATCCTAAATCCATTTTAAAAAGAAAGTTTATTAAAGAGTTCATAATATCACATATTACGAGTAAATTCGTAATAAAATGACAGAATTTGTCTTGCATGCCAACCTCTCCTAAGCCAAAATGCATGGTAAAGGGAGACAATTGCTGGGGCCAGGAGACAGCTGAGTGGTTAATAAAAGAATTCACCCTTTAGACGAAAGGAGAATGCATATAGACTTACATGTCTACCTCACTGAGCAGCAGACATATCATGAACAGCAGAAACACGGAGTTAAAAAGTGAGCTACTGGAGTTCTAGATTGATTAGTGTGAGCTATAGATGTATGTAATTCCTCATCCTGTAGTTCCTGGCATGCAAATGAAAGCTGCTCAAGCCTGTCACATTGCAGCTTGTTGGCTTGGCCTTGCCATTCTGCTGTTCTGCTTTTTACGTTGAGTGAACCAAAGTTTTTCGGTTTGGGGGTGCCTTGCGCTGGGGACCTGTTCCCTTTCTGATCTTTAAGTCATAGCCTTTTCTCCACAATGATCAATAATCTTGAAGAGCATCCTTCCTTGAAACATGTACTTTCTCTCTTCTTTCTCATTTTCTCATATATTCACCATATATGCGTATGTAAGACAGAGATTATACAGCTGTATCTTGAGGAAGGAAAAACCTGCATGGCCATTCTTCAGGTAGAAATGACCAACAAAGATAATGCCTGGAGCACAGTGAATGAGAAATAACAATTCTCACGAGAGCACGTTTCAACTCTAGGACACCATGGAAGTGAGCACCATCCTGCCCACTCATTCACTAAGAGATCCTGCCCACAGAACACCAAAGTGGCCTGTGTGAAGTTGCATCAACTAAGGATACATATCATATCTAGGGGACAGTAAAATGGAGTAGAATATAAAGGTGCCTGACCTAAACCTGAAGACCTGCGTTTGATCCCTGGAAATCCTACATGGTAGAAATAGAGAATCAACTCTTGAAAGCTGTCCTTTGACCTCCACATGTAGGTTATACACACACACACACACACACACACACACACACACACACACACACACA
>CAJQZJ010003646.1:12339559-12352347 GCA_907164525.1 Lophiomys imhausi
ACACACACACACACACACACACACACACACACACACACACACACACACAAATGAATGAATATAAAAAAGTGAATAAATAAATTACATACACAAGTAAATACATAAATAGGTAAATAAATTAATAAAATTAATTTTTAATGGAATACAGTATTCCACTCCTGCTTGGAAAACTGGAATACTGTGCTGAACACAGCTACCTCATCTCTAAGTTTGATGGTGACACACCTCAGAGTCCTCCTAGCACAGCATCTCTTCCACATCCCCCTTGACTCCGAAGTTCCAAAAGAAAGAGGCCCCAAGTATTTTTCATAGTCAAGATGAAATACTGAATACTTGGCACAATATTGTTTTGTGTTCAACCCATCCAACAGCCAACTCATTTAATTTCCCATTTTTCTGCCATCTTTGGTTGATGAGATGGTCTGTGTCTGGCTTCATGCCCTCACTCACTAACATAAGTGACAGCTGTCCGATTGTAGTTTTGTTCCTGGTAGTCATGCGATAGTGAATGCTGAGACTATCTACACGTATGCTTGCAAGCTCCTGGCTGTAATTTTGTGCCAACCGCTTGGCTACTGGCAAGGAGAAGAGCACATTCCTGAAGTACAGCCTTGCAGAGAAGCAGAAAGGCAAGTCAGACATGGATGCCCAGTGTAAGAGCTGAATAACTGCTTAAAAGAGCATATGGAGTCTGACTCAAAACTGTTAAACATTGGCTTCTAACGACGAACATAAAAAACACATAGATTTTTTGAGAATGCTGGGAAAAGTGACTCCTACAAGGAAGAGGTTTTGCAGTCTGTGTCTAGGTGACTCACTCTTCAGAAATCCCATGCTGCTTCGGTTAATAGAATTCAAGGATCCAAGCAGATCTGAAGGAGGACACAAAGCCTCTTGATTATGTAGTAGGCTACAAACCACTCATCTGAAAAGTCACTGCTTAGTTTTCCCTGGGATTCAAGTTAAATTTATTTCATGCATTGTTTCCTAACATAACCCAAGCTGGGCTTTTCCATTCTCTTAATGCCACAGTAGACAGGAATCTACTTCTAGGTGGAGACATACTATTTTCTCCCCTAAGAGTTAACCCAGCTGGGCTAGTAAGTCACATAATCATAGGATCATCACACAGGAAAGTGGGCTCCCATTAAGCCATGCTAAAGAGATGGGAGGAATAATTATCCCTTTTGTGAGATAATACACCTTTCCTTCCCAGAATCTCCACCCTCAGTGCAGTGGCTCCAGAGTTGCAAGAGGTTCTGTTGAGTCTGTTCTGAGTCCTAATAAAAAAGATATAAGTCTCACTTTTCTTATCTTCTGTCTTTTTTATCTCGGATGTTGGCTGGTGTCTAAGGTATTTTAAGCTTTTTCACCTTCTCTAAAACTCCTTTCCCTACCATATGGCTACTTGTTCCCCGAGAGGCTCACCTCCATGTCAACTTAACTCAAAAGGCATGGTTCTATGTCTCTTCCCCATCTTTCTCCCCTGGGCAGTGTTGAGATTTACAGCCTGCCCACCCCAGGGGTTTCTTTTAAATTAATGAAACTGTCCCTAAGCTTCCTTTTGAGTCTATTCTTAAATTATTTTATTGACAATACTAAGAATTCCAGAAGGATCCTTGATTTCCTCAGTAATGTGTGACAACTGTACTGGGATTCCTCAAAATGTCTGGTAACATCATAGGACCTACACTATCCTAGAAGTTGAGGCAGGAGGATGGCAGCTCTTCCTAGCCTGGCCTTCATGTTAATTCTCTTGGCCTAGAGGTATGCTGGTGTCTTTTGTCTCCTCTACTTGCTACCACCTGGTTCTACTCTTTAGGAAGAAGTTACCTAAGGTCAGGAGTGAACTCTGCTTCATTTGTGAACACTGTTGTTATGCAAGGCAAAATATTTATATACATCTGTTCTATGCAGGCATTGTTCTACTTGGGAAGAATGCAGTAAGCAAAAAGGGAACAAGACTAATGAATTAGAGTCAAGAAACAGAGGGAAAGTAACTTCTAAAAATTATTGGGTAGCCAAATACTAGCAAAACATTTTTAATGTTCTCCAGGCTATTTTTTTATCTGCTGAATAATACTGGCATAGATGAACATCAATAGACTCCAAGAAAACCCAGTTTATATCAGGAAAATTACTTTAAAAATGACTTAATATAAAATTTTGTTCAGGATTGATGTTATCACTGTAAGTAACAAATGTTTTTGTTATTTAAAGTCATTATTAAAGTTCTTATTTCGGCGGTGGCTGTTATCTACTCCCATGGACAAATGGAATCTTTGATGGGTTTGAAGCATTGAATGTCAGCATGGGCTATTCTCAGATGTAAGCCAAAAGGAAAGATACTTAAGTGGAAAATGCCCTCCAAAAGTGTAAGAAATTTATTTCCTTCTATTAGTACCTAATTGTTCCAATGAAACTTCATGAACTCCATGAAGTTCTAATCGTAAGTGATCTCAAACTGATTGACAGCCCAGGCATTTAGATTTATATCCCATTGATGATGAGGAAATGAACCAGAAGACCTGCACAGAGACATACTCCCAAGTCAGGTTGCAAACTGGCACTCAGGTTGCCGGGTATATGGTGAGTGGCCAGCTCGTTGATGCCCATTGCAGCAGTGGGGTGTGTTTCTTCATTCGTAAGGGATTCATCATCCTCATGAATGGACATTAAACCTCAGATTCTCCATCTCATTGCTGTCATGCCTTGTATAAAAAAACCATAGTACATAGAGTGAGGCCAGAGGACTGCCATGAAGTCAGGATTGGCTACAGAGTCCCTGTCACAAAAAAAAAAAAAAAAATCCAAAGCCAGGCTGTCTACATTCTGTCCAGTGTACCTGCTCTTCCAGGAATAATCTCGTCTTGTTATTCAGCTTATTGTGGGCAATCTTGTGCATAGTGGTCACAGGCTTCCCACATACATGTTAATTAAGGATCTTTAGGTACCCGGAAACAGCAGCCTGGGCTTGTCCTGGGCTCTTGGATTGATAACAGCGTCGGGATGCAGGGCACGTGCCAGGACTTTGGTAGACTGACTCTCCAGTACTTGAGTGCTGGGATGGAACCTGGCATCAGTTAGCTTGTGATTGCTTTTGCCTACAGCAGTCTGTCCTTCATAAATGCTTGAGGTTTTACTAAGTCGGCCAAGGAAGGATTCTGAATTTCTTGACTTGTCTTCACTATAAGCTTGCTGTTGAGGGTACTGAAAACAGTATCTTGAAAATCAATAAAATATATGTCCCCTCAACTGGCTGTGGTGGTATGCTCCTGTTAACCCAATATCGTGGAGGCAGAGACAGAAGAATTACCAGTTGGAGTGCAGTCTGGGCTTCAGAGAAAGACACTGTAATACAAAACCAAACTAAAGACCAAATACCTCAAGGATAAGATCTATTAGTGGGAATGGAGTCTGGCCACCAAATGCTAGCCATGGTATATTCTTACCTGCAAGCAAATTTCTAATCTCAGAGCATGGAGAGAAACTAGCTAGGATGAAGAGATAGCTCGGGGTTAGAGCACTTGCTTCTCTTGCAGAGGACCCAGGTTTGGTTCTCAGCACCCACATGACCTCTCACAACCCTCTGTAATTCCAGTTCAAGGTTGCCAGATGCCTTACTTTGGCATATGCAAGCAGTACATGTGTGTTGTGTCCATACATACATGCAGACACTCAAGCACATTAAAGAACATTAAAACATCCTAAGCAACATCAGTGTTTTCTATATACAGAATAGCATAGGCAATAGTACCACAGCAGTTGACAGTCACCAGACCCATCAATTGTATGGAGCATAGATAATGGAAATAGAGATTTGGCCTAGTGTGGTAAGTACTTGCCTCCAGGATATGCAAGTAATCTGGAAGGCTGGGTCTTAAACATGTTATCTCTCTTAAGGACAGTTTGTGCCTTCAAGAGGCAAGCAAACAAACAAACCAAATCAATGCTTCTCCCCAATCCCCTACAAGTTTCATCCAGTGGATGAGAGCTTAAGTCCACCAGGACATCATTAGATGCACCGTGGGTGGTGGCTCCTGAGTAGCTGCTCTCACACACAAGAGGGGAGGCTGTTGATGGCATCCTTTATTTTTAAGCTGCCCTACTGCATCCTTCATCATGATCTTGTTTATAATGCCAGGCCACTGAAGAGTTGCTGTTGATGAAATTTCATCTTGCGAGCTTTCCAAGGGGCCTCACCTGCAGAAATACCAGCCTTCCTTAATTAAAATTTAATTCTCAAAAGAAGCCACTATATGTGTTTTAGTAAGATAATAACACGAGTAACTGCTGTGCTGCGTCTGTGGTTCTGTCTATTTAGGTGCAGACACGGGTGGCTCTGTCTTGGCTCGCGTCATTGCTGAGGCAGTATCCACAAAGCAGAGGTTCTTGTGTGTTTGTCCCTATGTGCATGCTCTGTGGTGAGTGTTATATGTGTGTGGTATTCACATGTCAAGTATGTGTGCGCATATTCCTAGGCTCCTGCAGGATATCCTGTCACTCTCCAGGCTGTTCTCTAGAGGCAGAATCTCTCACTGTACTGGAAGTGCAACTTTTTGACTAAGCTAATTGGCCAAGGAACTGTCAGGATCCACTGGCTCTACTCTCCTATGCTGGGGTGACAGGCACATGCAGCCATGCCTAGCCTTAAATGGGTGCTGAGGATTTGAACTCAGGTCCTCATGCTTGCAAAGCAAACTCTCCAACCCACTGAACCATATCCCCAGTGCCCTAAGTTGAAGTCTAGCTCAAGGTTCTTATATCCCTATTAAAATATATGTAGTCCAGGCTGACTTCAAACTCTATGTGCAGTTTAGGCTAGTGTAGAAATCCAGCCTTCACCTCCTGAGACCCAAGATTTCAGGCATAAGGTAGGCAGGGTCTGCATCCTCTCTCCACTGTAGGTCAGAGTGATGGCAATGTATATTGTACTGTTCAATTATGTATTCTTTGTAAATTTAACTACAGTAAGACAGAAAGCATTCCTGAAAAGGTGCTTACAGATTGAATAATAGATTCAGTGACTTATAGGAACAATGATGTCTCTTTAAAAATGGAAAATAGAAACAGGACTAAAAATGTTGCTAAATGTGAAAAAAATACCAGGTGATGTATTTTGTATTTTGAGTCTTCTCAGGGAAACTTCCCATGTACATTTAATTCACAAAGGACTCTGAAAAATATCTCACTTTGTTTATTGTGTTTCCTGAATCTCATAGATGCCTGAACTTGTCTGGGTAGCAATGAGTCCCTCTTTATGGTTACAAATGTATTCCCTGCTATTTCCTGGAGCCTACACTCCCCTTCTCCCCCCCCCCCATCCTAAAACTAAGAATCTTCATGAAGGCTTGTATTTAGATGTGGGAGTCTCCATTTGAATTGTGTTTCATTTACCTGGGATGGCTGCTGCATCCATGAACTCTCAGGAGCAGCATTAATGGCTACCTGCATAAGACCTGCCAAAGGCTGAGTCCATCAAGTCAACCACTCCTCATGGGCAGGAGAGGGAATCCTAAGTCCCCATCCCTCCCTAAGAAGCAGTTAAAGGGTATAAATACTAAATGTATTTAAGGGCATAAGTAACAACCTTAAATAAATAAGCACCTCTCTTGCTAATGCAGACAACGCTAATTATTTATTTTTTTCTTTTTTTTTTTAAAGATTTACTTATTTATTCATTTATTTATTGTGTATACAGTATTCTGACTGCATGTACGCCTGAACTCCAGAAGAAGGCACCAGATCTCATTGTAGATGGTTGTGAGCCACCATGTGGTTGCTGGGAATTGAACTCAGGACCTCTGGAAGAGCAGTCAGTGCTCTTAACCTCTGAGCCATCTCTCCAGCCCGACAACGTTAATTAAATGCAGAGAGCACAACAAAAATAATCAGAGCTGAAGTTAGGAGAAGGGCTTGGGCAGAATGGATTTGGTGGGAGAGGGATGATGGGAATGCAGGATAAAGACTTTGATTGAAGAACATTATTTGCATATGTATGAGATTGTGAAAGAGTAATTAAGGGGCCCCATGGAGATGGTTCGGTGATTAAGAACATATACTGCTCTTACTGAGGACCCAAGTTTATTCCCAGCACCCAAGTCAGGTTGCCATCCAGTCTCTCTCTCTCTCTCTCTCTCTCTCTCTCTCTCTCTCTCTCTCTCTCCATATAAATACAAAATAAAATTATAAAATAAATATTTTTAAGAACTATGCTACCTTTGAAAGATGCAAAATGTGGACTGCTCATGTTTCCTTCTAGATTAGGCATTTTGAATTCCAAACTTGACATCTGAATTTGTAGTGTTCTTAAAGCCAGAGAAATGTCACAGAGGATGCTTTTGGTGGAGTAGAGTGTAACTGATACAGAAGAGTGACACTTCCCAGAGCTCACTGCCACCCCGTGTGCCTCCCCAGGATTCAGTGTCCAGGATCCATCCTTTCTCACTCATAGCTACTGTTTAATCACCCTGTTCTTCTCTTTCAAAGATTAGTGAGGAAATTGGGCAGTGATTACCAAACCTGTGCTTATGGGTTGCTGGGGATTTCTGTTCAATTTAAAGGAGATTAATACATTAAATTAGTATAACCACTTTATACAGTCAAGAGAATTGTTTTTGGAGATGTGCTGTTAGTGAGTAGCCCGGAAGTAGAAGTCAGATGAGCTAGCACTCTGACTCAGGCATTAAACCTTGTTGGCAATGCTTGCCACCCAATCTACCACCAAACCTGTGTATGTGTGTTGTGAGTGTGCATATGCATGTATGTAGGTGTGCATATGTGTGTGAATATGTGCGTATGTGTGTATATGTGAGTGTGTATGTATGTGTGAATGTGTGTATGTGTGAGAGTGTGTGTGTATGTGTATGAGTGCATATGTGTGTGAGTGTGAATCTGTGTGTGTTTGCACATGCTGTGTGCTCACAAATGTTCCCGAGTGTCATTTCATGCACACACTTGCCAGGTCACACACATAGTGGTCAGAAAACAACTTCTGGGGTTGGTCCTCATCTTCTACCTGTTTTGAAGCAGGTTGTTTGATGCTGAGTACACAAGCAAAGTTGTCCTACAAGTGTTAGGGGCATCTCCTGTCTCTGTCCCCTAACCCTTCACAGGAGTACTGAGATTACAGACTTGCACTACCTTGTGTCTGGCTTTTATGAAGCTTTTGGAGATTCAAATACAGGCCTTCGCCCTTGCACAGCAAACATTTTGGCCACTGAGCCATCTCCCTCAACCCTGTCAGACTCTTTTTGAGCCACATATTGTTTGACGTAACAAATCCAGAGTGAAAGCAGAAAGGAAGTGAGACTAGTGTCACATGATGTCAGTCTTGGCACTAGTAAAGCTGAGGCAGGAGGATCATGAGTTTGAGATCAGTCTAGGCCAGTGTTTCCCAACCTTCCTAATGCTTTGACCCTTTAATACAGTTCCTTCAACCATTAAATCACTACATTGCTATTTCATAACTGTAATTTCACTACTGTTATGAATCATAATGTAACTACCTGACATTCAGGATATCTGATATGTGACTCCTGTGGGAGTCATGACCCATAAGTTGAGAACTACTGGTCTAGGCTTTGTGATGAGATCCTATCTCAGAAACTCAAATAAATAAGAGGATAAAGAAAGGCAAGTGTTGTAATATAATTTATGAAAATCACAAAATGAGTCACATTTTCATACTCATTTTAGTGAATTTTTATTGCTCTCATAAAAGCATACATATGTGTATATGTAAATGCATTTGCATGTGAGTGTATGTGCACATGTGTATTAGTACATGTGAATGTGGAACACACCATGGTGCCTGTGTGGAGGTCAGTCTTGCCTCCCATCCTATTTGAGATACGGTGCCTTTTTTGGGTTTGTTGGTTGGTTGGTTGGTTGGTTTTCTGCTGACTATACCAGACTTCTTGTGAGTCTCCAATGCAAGAATTTTACCCTCCGAGTTGTGCCCCTAGCCTCCCTAGGAAGGCTTTAAGTGAGGCTTTAAATATCCTGAGGAATTTGATAGAGAAAACCAAAGCTACAAGATGGGCAAGCTTTGGTAGGAAACAAAAGACAGAGAACTGGATTGGCCTCCTCTATCCTGGCAAGAAGTCTTCAGTGTTTGCTGATATTGATGGCTAGATTCTGGAACCCAGAAGTTTGGTTGTTCTTACACTGTAGCTCTGAATTCAGGGCCACACCAAGGTGCCTGGTCGACACAAACGTGTCCAAATGATTTGTGCTGGCTGGCTGCTCCCAGTTACAACCAGCTTGCCTTTTCTGTTCTCCACTGACCTATGGACTTAGCCAACATTTGCAACCCAAGCTGCTTCAGCTACTAGAGATTAACAATTCCTCTATAATTTATAGGCAGAACAGCACATTCATTGAACTAGTCGTGGCCCCTTCCATTGGCATTGTTCTTCCTCGGTGGCCAATGGAGATTTTGTGAGCTGAAACCTGGATGCTGGGAGCTAGAAGAAACATTTCCAGGATTTTTTATTGTTGGTTTGTTTTTTGGGAGATGAGCTTCCCCAAAGGATACTCTCAATATCCAGTTTGATTTTCGCTAAAAGTGTAATTATGGAGGGAGTAGACGTGCCTCAGCTGACTGAGCTGGTAAGGCCAATCATGACAGAGCAAATGCCATGTGTTGAAGAAATCATCATCTTACCCTGCACTTTGCCTGAGCTTCACAAAAGCCCCGGGAGGGGGTGAATTATTTGCTTCTGGTTTATAGGCAAAAAAAAAAAAAAAAAAAGCTGGGAAATAGAATCAGTGAGCAGAGGTGCTGGCATGCGCTTACAATTATGGAGTCTGTGACTTTTTTTCCCAATAGGGAACACACTGTAACTTTGACTACAGAGTCAACAATGCTGCACACATGGATTCCTTCATACAGTCTTACCTTGCTGATGGTTGCATTAAACGTTTGATCAGGGCTGGAAGTGTAATTTGGTGATAGAATGTTTAGCACATGACTCTGCATTCTAGCCACGACACCAATAAATAAGTAGATAAGGAACAAATTTTGACTAGATGAACTGTAATCTTCGGACTAATTTACAGAACATCACCTTAGCCATATATACTCACAGAAACTCAAGCACGAGCGGAAGCTGGCAGAAATGGAGACCTTCATCCATTCTTTCTTCATTTCACTGTTATCGTTTCCTCTCGGCCATCTGCTTCTGCAGCAAGTGAAAGAAAATGTCAAATGTAACAAAGCAAGTGATGTAACTTGAGTTGAATCATAATATAATTTTTTTCTCTTTCCCCTGGGATAGTTAGATAGTGACATTACTTAATAGTACCTCCTATGTCATTATCAATTCCCTACTAATGTTGCCATTTCCAAAGGGAGAAGCAAGCACTCGGGCAAGGAGTCAAATATTCTTCCTTAATGCCTAATGACACATAAATTTGAGAGTTAACATTTATTTAATTGCTGAAGCAGTCATGCTAAGTGCATAGTCTGACATATTATTGGATGTTTAAAAATGTTCATTTTTGAGAAAGAAAAAGGTCTATGAAAGCAAGTAATGGGGGCTAGAGAGATGGCTCAGAGCTTAAGAGCACTTGTTACTGCAGAAAACCCAGGTTCAAGTCTCAGTACCCACAATGGTGGCTCAAAACTGTCCATACCTCCAGTTTCAGAGGATCCAACTTCTAGTCTCTGTGGGAACCAGGCATGCATGTACTACACAGACAGACATGCAAGCAAAAGACTCATATACATAAATAAGTCTGAAGGTAGATGCTCCAATGTTATAGAGAGAAACTGGGGACTGTCCAGGCAGCCAGTTGTCAGTCTTTAAAACTTTTTTAAGAGAAAGCAAAGACAGTGTGTTATTAGAAGAATGATCCAACTCACTTTTAAAATCTCCATTTGTGAGGACTGGCCCAATAGCTTGGGAAATGCTCTCTGATGTGACATTATTTCTCTTCTCTGAAAGGAAGGAGTGTGGTGGCTACTACATTTGCCAATACCTCTTTCTTCCCTAACCCTATAGACTGCCTCTCTCAGCTTACTTTGCCCTATAGTTTGTAGGAAAATCATGGTAACGTAAGGCACGCCCTTACAGAGATCAAAGCGCAGAAGAACAGTGAAAGAAAGCAGAGCTTCCTGCATTGGGATGCTGCTCATTCTGCAGATGGCCCCTTCTTGCAGCTTTCACTTTCTTCTGGCCTTTCAGGGTCCTTGCAGGGCCCTGAGGCGATAGATTAAGTCACTGCTACTAGGGTCATATTCTCAACTCTTCTGGCCTTGACTCTTCATGACCTTAGCATTCCACTCAGTTTTTTTTTTTCCTACACCATTTTTATCTCCTGTAGAATGAGAATAATGACTGTGTCTCCTTTTAAACTGTGCATGCCAATGAGGTTGGTAAGGCACGTGAGTACACATCGACCTGGATACAGAAACAATATTTAGTCTGACAACGTCCAGAGTAGCTTCTGATCACTTCCCACCTCAGATTGTCTGGTGGCAAATAACTTACCCAGTCCAGGCTCCCAGCCAGGGAAGGATGCTTCCCACAGTCGGCAGTTCCCCACCTCAATCAATGCAATTTAAACAGTACCCAGCAGCCATGCCCAGAGGGCCATCTCCCAAGTGATTCTAGATTCTGTCAAGTGGACAATTGAACGCTGAATCATGACACTAGAAGAAGAATTAGGGGCAGGCAGGGAGTGGAGGCTACAGTTCCTTGTTAAGAAGGCAGAAGTATGTCTGGGAAGAAGGCCCCTAGTAAATGAAACAGTGGTTCAGGACCATGCAAAGGGAAGTACAGAGTTGAAAGCAAAGATGGTGACATCAGTTGGCCGCTGCCGGCCATTCACAATTGGACGTGGCACGCGAGAGGACTGTCAGCCTACCCTGACCTCCTCAACACAAAGACTGGGACTATCTTGCAAATGAGTAAAATGAAATTAGACAAAAGGGATGTATCCATTGTTGAACTGATTTTTTTTTTTTCAGGAAAGTAATAAATGGTAGTCAGTAGGAATTCAAGGTGGAAGTGTGTATTGGAACTTAACTTTCTTTTCAATCCAGATAACTATCTACATCATCAAGTTTCAGTAAATATCAATATCAGATCTGTCTTTCTCTGTCTCTCTCTTTGTATGTGTGTGTGTGTGTGTGTGTGTGTGTGTGCGCTCATGTGATGTGCAGGTGCATGTAGAGGCCAGAGAACAGCCTTAGGTGTCATGAGCATCAACAAACTCTGTTGAGGCAGGGTCTCTCAGTGGTGTGGAGCTCAACAGTTACTTAGACTGGCTGGCCAGTGAGCCCCAGAAGTCCTCCTATATATGCCTCCCCAGCACAGGGATTACAAATGCAGGCCACCACGCTCATCAATTTTAGTGTAGGTTTTAGGCATTGAACTCAGGTCCTAGTGTTTGTGGAGCAAGCATATTACCAACTGAACTATCTTCCCCTCCCCTCAAAGTGAAATCTCAAGATCAGCATCAACTTGTGAAAAAATGTTTCAGGTTGTAACATAACCTGAATGTAGCAGAATCCCTGGGGTCCAGTGCTTTGTGGGATGTCCTCCAATAGGCATTTGAGGTTTATAACTGCTTCAAGAAGCCAATCTCAAACCTCTGAGTGGATGGGTCCAGCACAGGGCCTCACATGGATCTTTTGGGTGTGGCTTCATGGCCCATCAGGGAGGGGCCAGCTTCTGTAGTCCCCATGTTTGCATTGCTGCACCAGGCTGAGGTAGCAGGAATCCAGACTCAGACACTTTCTCTAGTCCCCTAAGAATTGGTAGATCTGGCTGTACTTTGTGGGCAAAGTGGTCTGCCATCTGAAAGAAAACTTCAGGCAATGAGCTTGAAGCCATCTTTACAAGCTCCATCTGGGGGCTTATAAATCACTTTTAACCATGATGGAAGTCTGGTGTTACCCTTGGATGCCTTGAGGTGACAACCAGAGTTAACAAGTGACTGATCGGAACCATTTCGCTCCCTACCCTAGAGCAGGCCATTAAAAAGTGAGGCTGCTCAGTCTGAAGCAGACAGCCTGCAGGGGTGTATGTGCCGGTGTGCCTGCATGCCACGGTTCATGCGTGGAGGTCAGAGAGCAACTTCCATCAGATGGTTCCCTCCTTCCACCATGGGCTCTAGGGACCAAACTCAGGTCATCAAGCTTTCATAGCCAGGGCATTTACCCGCTGAGCCATCTCATCAGTCCAAGACAAACTAATTTGTATCTGTGTGAGCATGTCTATGGGTTTCTGATGATTGCCTTTGTCCAGATTTTTTAAAAGGCACTTGTGAAAAACAATTTCTCATACATAGGCTAAAAGATCTTCCTTACTGCTGTGTTGTCAATGATGGTTACAACTTAGGTGGTTATGCTGATGAACAGAAATTTTCTCTTGACTATTGAGTGCATGACATCCTCTGGAATCCAGGGGCTTTGTTTTTGTGGTCCTGTCTATTGTGATATTGATGTGATTATAAAATCACAAGGAATCAGGAGTCATGCTCCCAGTTCTAACTGTACTGACAACTTAAAAAATGTTTAGCCTTGGACTGGAGAGAGAGGTCAGTCAGTTGACTGCTTGCAATACAAGAATAAGTACCTGAGTTTAATCTTCCAGAGCCCATGTTAATAAAAAAAATACCCCTGAACTTTGAGAAAAAGAATTAGAAGAACCCAGATCCTGGTAGCATGTGGCACTTTTCATATGTGTGTGTGTGTGTGTGTATATATATATATATATATATATATATATGTGTGTGTGTGTGTGTGTGTGTGTGTGTGTGTGTGTGTGTGTGTGTGT
>CAJQZJ010003646.1:12352357-12379117 GCA_907164525.1 Lophiomys imhausi
TGTGTGTGTGTGTGTGTGTGTGTGTGTGTGTGTGTGTGTGTGTGTGTAGCTACTATAGAATGCTCCATTAAGTGGAACATTCACCTAAAAATTGACTTTCTCACTGATCTCTACTGAATGTTTGGGGAGTCTTCTCAATTTCCTGTGAACCAAAGAACAGTAATCATGTCCCCCAAAATTAAACAAAAAGCATCTTTTCCACAATATTCTTGCAGGAGCTTGTCTTGAAGGGTGCTATCTGTTGGCATATCATTATCAAAGAGAGTTATCAATCAGAATTATTATATTGAGCTGTTCTGTGCTTCTCACCAGTTTTTTGAGTTGTCTGGGGCCTTCAGGCGAGTTGGCAGGGAAGAAAGGCCCAAGACATGTCACTATAGGATTGAATGAGATCCATGACAGTAACAGGATAATATTGAAAGTCCAGATCATCCAGAGAGAAAAATGAAAGTTTTCTGTCTCTATCTCCCAACCTTTTTGGTTGCATACAGGCCTTAGTATGCAATGTGTGTAATCACAGTGAGTCTACAGAAGTGTGCAGTCGATTCTACTCTCTCCTCAATTTTTAATTATTTCCCATGCATCCTTTTTTCAAAATATAAAGATGCTTACCTTTATCTCATGTTTCAAAAGCAGTGAACAAAACCCACCAAACCTAAACAAGCCCATGTGCCTGGCTCTCTGCTGGGTCCTCTGCCTGGGACTTAGCCTCACTGCCATGCTTCTCATGGGAACCATTGTTTTCGGTTGCCTTTGTTTCCATCCAGGTCACTATTATTTGCTGCACACTTCTTGTCCATGATAGCTCTGCAGCTCTCTTCATTTTCCCAGTTCTCTCATGTCCTCATACACACCCATCTCTACTTTCTGGTTTCCAGCCTCTTCTGGTTCTTCTAGCCGTTTCACCTCTCCTCGTTCTTCTATTGATTTTTCCTTTCCACAACTCAATGCTTGAGTATTACCACAACTTATAGGTCCATTTCAATAGCCATCTTAAGTGGCAGGAACTCATGTATGTAGTATCCCAAGAACAGTCATGTCCTAACGACTTCCAAATCTATGCCCTAAGACAAATGTCTGCCTAAGCTAGAGCCTTTTGCTCACCTGTTTACTGATAGCTGATATGCACTGGTCCTTCTAGTACCTCCTACTGGGGCTACCAATCACTATGTTCTCTAGGGCTGGGGGCTCATTCTCTACTGTTCCTTTTTGTACCTAGATGACAGACAACAACATCTCACATTCAAAGTGTCTCTTGGATGTGTTCCTTACCTCTCCCACCGCTACACTGTCTCAGCTCTGTCTTCATTTTTTTCTCTTAGGTTATTGTAGTTACCCTTCCATAAACTCCCAACCTTCAACTCTGCGACTTCGATGAATTCAGGGATATCTTTATGAAACTATCCCTCATCTCATCACTCCACTTAGAGCTTAAGTGATCACTCTACTCTTTTCTTTTTCTTTCTTTCTTTTTTTTTGTTAATTTTTTAATGGTTGTTTATTACTTCAAGTTACATCTCCCTCACATTCCCCTCTCTCCACCCCTCCTAGTCCCACCCTCCCCCCCCCCTCCCACCTATCCTACTCCTCCGGAGTGGGTTGCCCCTACATATCAGTTCACCAGTCATATGAGGGTTAAGAGTTTCCTCTTGCACGGGAGGCCTATATGGCAGCTCCATTAGGGCAAAGTGTCCCACTAACAAGTAATAAGGTCTATGTTCCTGTTCCTTTTGGTGTGTTGGATGTAGGGTAGTTACCTGTACTACATGGCTAAAATCCAATTATAGGTGCTATGTGCATCTTTCTGAGTCTGGGTTGGCTCACTCAGGATGAACTTCTCTAGTTCCATCCATTTGGCTGCAAATTGCATGATTTCATTGTTTCTGATGGTTGAGTAGTATTTCATTGTGTAGATGTACCACAGTTTTTGTTTTGTTTTGTTTTTTGATCTGTTCCTTGGTTGAGGGACATGTGCGTTGTTTCCAGTTTCTAGCTATTACAAATAAAGCTGCTATGAAAATAGATGACAAAATGTCCTTGTGATTTGGTGAAGAATCATTTAGATATATACCCAGCAGTGGTTTGGCTGGGTCTTGAGGTAGAGCTATTCCAAGTTTCTAAGATATCACCAGATTGATTTCCATAGTGGTTGTATAAGTTTGCACTCCCACCAGCAATGGAGGAGTGTTCCCCTTTCTCCACAGTCTCACCAGCATGTGCTATCATTTGAGTTTTTGATCTTAGCCATTCTGACCTATGTGAGATAGAATGTCAGGGTCACCTTGAGTTGCATTTCTCTGATGACTAAGGATGTTGAGCATTTCTTCAAGTGTCTTTTGGCCATTAGAGATTCCTCCTTTGTGAATTCTCCCTTTAGCTCTTTTCCCAACTTTTTGATAGGATTATTTGGTTTTTTTTTTTTTGGTGTTTAATTTCTTGAGTTCTTTATAAATTATGGGTATTAGCCCTCTGTCAGATTTGTGGTTGGTGAAGATCTTTTCCCAGTCTGTAGGTTGCCATTTTGTTCAAATGACAGTGTCCTTTGCCTTACAGAAGCTTTTCAGTTTCATGAGGTCCCATTATTGATTGTTGGTCTTAGGCCTGAGCTATTGGTGTTCTGTTCAGGAAGATGTCACCTGTGCCAAAAAGTTTGAGGCTTTTCCCAACTTTCTCTTCTATTAGATTTAGTGTGTCTAACTTTGTGTTAAAGTCTTTGATCCACTTGGACTTAAGTTTTGTTCAAGGTGATAAGGATGTGTCAATTTGCATTCTTTTACATGTCGACATCCTGTTAGACCAGCACCATTTGTTGAAGATGCTGTCCTCTTTCCACTGTACAGTTTTGGCTTCTTTGTCAAAAATTAAGTGAACATAGGTGTGTGGGTTCATTTCTGGGTCTTCAATTTGATTCAATTGATCCACTGGTCTGTTTCTATACCAGTACCAGGCTGTTTTTATTACCATTGCTCTGTAATATAGCTTGAAATCAAGGAAGGTGATACCTCCAGGATTTTTTTTTTTTTTATTGTACAGGATTGATTTAGCTATTCTGGGTTTGTTGTTATTTCATATGAAGTTGAGAATTGTTCTTTCAAGGTCTGTAAAAAATTGCATTGGTATTTTGATAGGAATTGTATTGATATCAGATCTTTCAGCTTCAAATTTCCATTTTATAATATGGCATTTAAGTCCCTACAATTTGACCCTGATTGAACCTCTGTCCCCTTCTACTATCCCTGCCTGTGTCTAACTGCCTTTGGACTTATTTCTCACGTCTCTGGGTTCTGCATGTGTGGATATTGATTCTTCCCACCTCATACCACCCCGCTAATATTATCCACTCATCTTCTGATTAGAGCTTCTTAAGTTATGGGTCATGACCCCAAATTACATCACATAATTGACTATAGAGGGTAGGTTGTGGAAAAGGAGGCAGCAATAAATTCTGAATGCATGAGGACCAAAATGAACTCAACATCAAATGTGGAATGAATTGAAGAGTTTTCTAAGAATGTTCACCCATGTTGCCTCACACAGCTTCACGGTAGACTTGGTTCTAAACTGAGATGTACATACTTACACCATGATTGCCATTCTCCTTTCCAGCACCAATGGCACTGCTACAAACACCTTGGCTCAGATTCTACACCATGGCATGTTACAAGTGGTAGTGTTTTGACTGTATATGCAATGCTTCCTGTTCTTATAGAAATATGATTCTTTATTAATGGAAAACAAAGATATGTAGCAATTTCCTGTTGTCATTCCTCAGCATGTAGGTATCACATTAGACTATCTTTTGATTTTTTTTAATGAACAGCACTCTGTATAATTAGTACACAATTGTTCTTTCATCTTTAATCAACACTAAAGTTGGTTATGCAATAAATAATTTAAAAGAATTATACTTATGGTTTATTATCAATACATGTTTGGTGTACTGACTTCATATATATGTAGGTTCCAAGTCAAGTCTAGAGAAAAAAAAATTCAGATGAAAAGGACTTTCCAAGGAAAAAATTTGAAGCCTCCCTATATCAGGCTTGTCAAAGAACCACCTGGAAGCCTCCATTAGCTGCCTTTCATCCCTACCCCTGATCAAAGTAAAAATGCCTGAAAGAGTAGTTCCTTCCACGGTGGTCCCCAGACTCTAAAACATGCTCCCACCTTTCTTTCCCACTTTCCCACCCATGTCTGATTAGGGCCTTCTCCAGCTCTCACATAAGGCCTGTAAATGGCTCTTATGGACACTCATATGTTAAATGGCCAAGGAAAAATAATAAATTTGAGGAAGAAAGATAAAAAGAACAGAAGTTGTAGTGAAGGACTGGTGAGATTGTCTGATACAGACTATTAGTTAGAGGTGAGCCAGAAGAACAGGAGTCTCCTGTAGACCTAAAGAGCCGCTGCAGCCACTGAGGAAGGAACTACTCTTTCAGACATGGTAGGCAAGTCCTTCATAATTCCTGTTTCACAATTAATGTCTGTCAGAGATACTGGGGCAAAAGGCTGAAGATAGATGCTCCAATATATTGAGAGAAATTGGGAACTGTCCAGGCAGCCAGTTGTCTGTTATTTCTTAGTTTTGGAAGCTCCTGGCCCTGCACTTCCTGTTTATTCAGATATATTTATCCCTCTCAGGTCTCTGATGTGGTTGAAGACTAGATAATTATGGTCTCACAGTTAAATTTTAAGTTGGTGAGGAATTAAAACGATGTTCAAGGTTGAAGAAGATGTTTTTAAGTTGGCAATGCAAGTTAGGATGGAAACTGAGTTAGATATAGAACTTTAAATTCATCAAGATAGATAGATAATAGAATATTAATATCAGTTGCCAAATATTTATGGACTGGACATTGGGAATATATGTTATAAATTATAATTTTCACAATTATGGCCTAATTGTTCTTACTATTTTGTATTTATTGTTATAAGAAAAAGAGCCTTTTATTGGACTAAAAGGGGAGATGTTGGGGGAGAAATACACCTTAAATTTTTAAAAAAGCAGATAGGAGGATGAGAGGGAAGAGGGTAGGATGGTGGGACCAGGAGGGGGAGGAGGGGGAGGAGAGAATATGATTGTCATGTAACTTGAAGAAATAAATAAACATTTTTTAAAATCCTAAAAAAACAAACACATCAGGAATTGTATTGCTGAGAAAACACATGAGCCAGAAAAGCGCTCACACTATAAGCCAAAGGACTGCAGTTTAAGCTTCCAGAACCCACATAAGAAGCCAGGGATGATAACATAAGCTTGTCATCCCAGTCGGGGGTGGGGGGGGTGGGGGGAGACAGCAAGAGGTGGATCCCTGGGGTTCAGTACACAAACAGAATAGCCTTCTTAAGGAACTCCAGGCCAATGAAAAATCCCACCTCAGAAACAAGGTGATGGCTCAGGAGGAACTACTCTTGAGGTTGTCCTCTGGCTACAACTCACCTGCTCACACACATACGGTAGGCACACATAAACATATACACACTTGCCATCAGAGCGAGCACACATACACATATGCACACTTACCTATGAGCATACAGATATGTTAAAAAAAATCACCATTTTTTAAAAATCATCAGGAATTGTGTGAATTGGTTTTTTAGCCTTTTGTAGTTTGAAACCTGCAACTGTGAGCATAGTTGCACCAGGGAAATTAGTAAGTGTTATCAATAGGGAGTTCCCTTTCTCAGACAGACAGGCTTCCTGGGAATGAGGATTCAGTTCAGTAGCAAAGCATTTGCCTAGCAAACTCAAGGCCTGGTGTTCAGTCAGTCACAAGCACATGAAAGAGAAAGAGGGTGGTCATGAAGTGGGGCAAGCCTCCTAAAGACCAATGGTAATCAGGATTGTAATAAAGTCAGTTAGTCCTTTCTCGTGTCCCTCCACATACAGTGTTGATGGGTCTCACGATTGTTCCTGATGTGATGCTTCCTAAGTGTGTGTCTGTGTCCCCTCCTCTGTTACTGCCATCTCTGCTTTAGCGCCTATCATAATTGTCTCTCTCCTTGTTCATTGCTGGGGCTGTCCAGCTGAAGTAGATCAATGTTATTTCAATGTTATTGCTAAGTCTGCCACTGGTTCAGTGTTAGGGATCAATCCCTGTTAGTCTGGAAATGAACAAGATGGTTTAATTGCTTCCAAATAACATACAAAGATTTCTTATGTCAAAAGATTATTCTTTGCATATGTGTGTCCACACATATGTTATACCTGTATGTGTGTGTGTGTGTGTGTGTGTGTGTGTGTGTGTGAAAGAGAGAGAGAGAGAGAGAGACAGGTGCAGTCACTAAGGTGCCAGGTATATGCATAAGAACAGGTGTGTGGTAACACATGGGTTAAATCCCAGCACTCAGGAGGCAGAGGCAGGTGCACCTCTGAGTTTGAGGCCAGCCTGATCTACAGAGTGAGTTCAAAGACAGCCAGGGCTCCACAGAGAAACCCTGACTCAGGAAACCAAAAAAACAAACATACAAACAAACAAACAAAAAGTTATTCTTGGTTGTTCTCCCCTTTATTTACTGAGGCAAGGTCTCTCACAAAGTCTGTAGCTTCCTGACTTGGCTAGCTAGCCAGCTTGCTTAGAGCATCCTCTGCCTCCACATCCTAAATTCTGGGATTGCAGGTAGCCTGCCAGGCCCTCCAAGATTATATGTGGGTTCTGAGGATATGAACTCTGGTACTCACACTTGTACAGAAAAAGCTCTATTCACTGAGCCATCTTCCTATCCCCAAAGGGTACTTCAGACATTATCTGTTGCTTATGAAAACATTTCCCAATTGTAGTCATAGATAGATATCTACACATTAAATCTGTGACTGTGGTACTTACCTTGAGATGGTTGGGCAGGATTGGTTACACCCTTACACCCTGTAGTCATGCAAAAGGTTGGTGATGCTGACCACATGGCTTGTGACCTCCAGGTGAAAAGGATTAAATCTGCAGAAATAGGCACCTGGGGACAAGTTACCACAGCCTTCTCCATCTTCTCCTTGATTCTGTCCCCACCCTTCTGTCTGGCTCCATGTCTTGCTTTCAGCCAGGTGAGTTTGCAGCATTACAGTTAACAGGGCCAGGTCAGGTACAGGAACACCACACATTCCTCTGAGCCCCTGCCCTCATTAAGAAAGGAAAATGTTGGTGAGTCTTGCAGGCAGCCTTCCTCCCTCTGGATTGTTGGAGATCTCTGGCTGTCAGCATAGCACTCTGGGCCAGAAAAGTTCAGAGAATTATTTCAATAATATGACAGCCTCTTCCATTTAAAATGGAATTCAGCTCTGCTTCCCCCAGAGCCTTCATTGAAATTCTGCACATGATCCATTCCTCTAGTTATTTAACAATGTCTCTCATGTTTGCCCTGATTTAAGAAAAAAGAAAGAAGAAAGAAAGAAAGAAGAGAAAAGAAAGAAAGGAACCCAGCTTTGTATTTGTGATAACGTGGATCACGGCTGTGTAATTGCAGGGAGGAGGCCCCCAGGCTTGGCAGTAATAGGACAGTTCCTCTGATGTGTGCTACCATCAGACAATGTCCTGTGCGTGGTTGTTCTCAGGGGACAGTAAAAAGGCTTTTAAGAATTACTCACTGTGAAGGATGAAAGCTAATGAGGGAAGGAGCAAGTGAGGAGTGAAGAGACTCACTCACTCGACTGGCTCCACTTAGACCTGTCGTGGCTCCCCTTCAAAGTCATTAGGACATTAGGACGGGTGGGTCTCTGAAGGAGTGGGCCTGAGCATCAGACATTCCCATGCAGGCCCCTCCCCCTTCCCGAGGAATTAAAGCCACTAAATAATAAATATCAAGGGGAAGGAAGGGGTTGGAGACAGAGACTACCAATTAGTAAGGTGAAAGAGGGCACTCATATCAAAGAAGAAACAGCTCCTAATGGGCTTCAACAGCAAAAGGGACAAAAAGCAAACCCTTCTACTCTGCTTCCTTGTCTTAAAGGCCAGGCATAGGCTTTGAATCACGTACACCAACAGGCTGGCACTGAGAAAAGAGCCTTAGAAAAACTCAGCCTTGCTTTTCGCTTGGATGGGCTTGCAGGACTGGGGATCAGTCCCCTGGAGCTTGTGTTAGAGTTGGCAGACTCCTCAAAAACAGTGAAATCAGGTATGTCTGGAGAACTTCAAGGGTGCTGACCTCCTCCTGTAGGGTGGAGGTGGATATGTCTTTCAGTGAAGCGCCCAAGGGCTGCCCTCTGACACATAGGGTGGTACTCCACTTCAGGAACCCACAGGGATACTTCCATATAAAGCCACATACTTGCTTTCCTTATCCATAGGCCCCTGGAACAACAAAGGCTGTGGTTGCTGAAAGCTGGGAGGGGCTCTGTGTCTGAGAGATGTAGCCTTTTTAGTGACATAAAGTTCCACACAGCAAGAACATGAAACAGTAGCATATGCTCCAAAACAGTGCTCTTGAAGTGACCTTGGGTAAGCAAGTTTTGTTTTGTTTTCTTCAGTCCCTCATCTGATGTTCTAGGTTGCTTTGCAGATCCACATATTTTTCAAACTCATATTTACCCTCAGAATACTATGAATACTGGCTCTGTCTCCAACAGCCAAGTAAGTGTTCTACATAGAGTTAGATAGTGGTCCAGGAGGGGTTTAGCTGAGTTGATATCACATAAAATTAAGCTATCGGTGATAGTTTTAACTATCAACCTGAGACAGCCTAAACCGGTCTGAGAGCCTCCACTGAGGATTTGCCTAGATCAGTGTGGCCGGCGGGGGAGTTTGTGAGAGACCATCTTGATTGTTAATTGAGGTAGGAAAATCTATCCTAAATATGGGCCGTATCCTTTCATGGACTGTTAAGAATGCAAAAGCTACTTAAGTGTAAGCCGCAAGCAAGCACACAGCAGGGTCACATGCATTTCTCTCTGCTTTGACTCTGAGTATTATGGGACTAGCTGCCTCAATTTCCCCTCAGTGGTGGACTGAATTTGAGTGATAAATCAAATATATAGATTAATAAGTAAAAAATAAACAACAAAAAAGTAAACAAACAAAACAACAACAAAAACCCTCCTTCTTTCCTTAAGTTGTTTTGGTCAACAGAAGGTCATCCCACCCTGTCTGCTCTTCCAAGCCTCGTCTTAAACCCCGAGTGTGCACTCACTGTCCTACCATCTACATAAGCAGCCTACAGACAGTGACTGAGTAAGAGGTGGTCTTTACAAGGCAACCATGTTTCATATTTGATTTTCTACCTTTCATGAGAAGAGGATTTTGTTCAAAACCTGTGGGCCATAATTCTTCTCCTCTTCACCTAATTGTGTTAACTATTGAGAAAACAATTAATGTACCAAATGGTTATTGAATACTTGCCACACGAGAGAGACCATATTACATATGAGAGAGGGAGGCCTGCATAATAAATACACTTCAGTTGAGAGAGAAAGCAGGAGGGCTACAGGGTCAGAAGACAGCATAAATTGTAGTTGTTTTTGATAGTAACTTTCAGACTTAATATTTACTATATCTTTTACAGTCATCATTTTCCATGAAAGGCATTTCATGATAGTGACTGCTTCCTAAGATTCTGTATCATCAAACAAAAGCACGTAATTTTCTCTTGGCCTGAGACTGTGTGGTCAATGTTGTAAGGCTGTCTTTCTAAGAATGATTTCAAAGTGGGGGAAGACTTCGAAGAGTCCAGAGGAGCCAAGAACCAGCAGATAATGGAAACTTGCAAAGGAAGGGGCCAGTCCCAGATAAGCAATGCGTTTTCGTGTTCATAACCATCTTTGCCATAATCAGGAACTACTATGATTCCACTGCACACCTCAGAGCAGAGGTTGAGATCAGAAGCAAGCTATTCCTTAGGAGACGATTCCTTAGAGAAGATTTCTTAGGAGTGCAGGGATATATGCAACTTGGCTCATCTGGGGTAACTGTGTGGCATATGTGCATGAGTATGTTTTGTGTGTGTAGGTGCATGTTTGTACACATGTATGTGTCAGCCTAAGGTTGACATTGGGAGTTTCCTTCTATTGATCTCCACTCTGTTCATTGAGGCAAGGTCTCTCAATTGAACCCAGATCTCACTGATATGGCTGGCCTAATGAGCCATCTTACTACAGTTATCCCTTGTCTTACTTTCCAAGTGCTGAAATTACAGGCAGACTACTGCTTACCCAGCATTTATGTGGGTTCTGGTCCTCACACTTACATGGCAAACACTCTACCCACTGAGCCATCGCCCTAACCAGATAGGACTAAAAATCACTATATTAAGCAAACTATTAACTAATAGTAGGAAAAGCCATCTACCAAACTCTATTTTCTTGCTGCCTTCCTGGTTTTCAATTTCCACAGCCAACAGCAGCAGAGGTGATCTGAATCCAAAAATGCTGGATACTGTTTGGTCCTTTTGTTCATTTATGAAGGTTTTATCTGTAGCAAAGCCTTTAAGTAAGAGTTAAAATATCAGTTGCAACAATGTATCATGTCAGATCATTTTACATTCTGAGTTTTCATTGTATTGCATCAGGACAAACTGTTTTCTTTCTTTCTTTCTTTCTTTCTTTCTTTCTTTCTTTCTTTCTTTTTGTTGTTGTTGCTTGACTATTAACCAAGTCCCTCAAACTACTCACGACATTCAACCTCCCATATCCTTTAAAAGAAACCCTGTTGGGCTCTCAGATTTACAAGGGCCAGACATTGTACACTCCATAGAGTGGTTTCTGCAGTGGCCAGGAGGCATCTGTTCACCCTTAACCTTTTCAATTTCAGAAAAATAAATGGCACACGTGAGTTGAAAACTGAATCAATCTTGGCTGAGTACGAAATAATAAAAACAGCTAATGTCTTCATCATTTCCTGAGCAACCTCATCAGGCAGAAGGGTGTTGCTTTTTTTTCTGTTTTGTAAGATGTATTATAGCTGACTAATCCTCAATAAATATGAAAGAGTGATCATTTCACAGTGACCAGTTGACAAACTGGAACATGTTTTTTCATTTGAGCAGGCAAGATAAGCAGACTGCCAGGGGCTCCGCATCTCTACCTCAGACAAAGCCTGTCCCCCGCAGAAGCTGCTGGTTCATTCTTGGGTCACCGCTATGTTATTTTTAGTTCTCTGCATCTGCAGAGAAGTTCAGATCACATTCCAAGCAGCCTCCTATCTTGGGGACCCCTCTACAGCCCACCTTCCCTGGCATAATTTAGAGAAATGGGTACCTCCAATTAAACCATTCCAGATGTAAATTTCTTGCCTGGAGAGGGAATTGAGAAACGAATGGGATTCATGAATATAAATTGAGTCTTCCGTACACTTCAGTTTTCATCTTGAAATTGAAGACTATTTCACCTCCCCCACATAAATCCTTATTTGCCTTAAGTGTGTTTACCGTGGGACCCCAGTGCAGAGCTGGTAGTATATTGCTATGCATAACCAAATGCTAACTCTCACAAATCATCCTGGGATGAGGCCCGGGGAGGGAGATGCTGCATCTGTGTTCCCAGGAAGGATGTATATAGCTCTACAGCAGGCTATGTCCTAGGTGGAGATTGGGCAACTCAGCCTCCACACGCTTTGCCTGCCCTTGAATACTTCCTTCATTTTTCTACAAAGGATTTTTCCCTCTCTCTCTCTGAATATCTTTGCACCTCCCTTCTTTTCCTTTCACCTTAGTTTTGGTTTAGAGATTGTCCTCTGTTTATTCTCTATCTCAGTGACTCTGTGGAAGCACAGAAGTGTCTGGTCAACAAACATGCAACTGAGCTTCAGACATTAGGCCACCTTCTCCCTCCTTCCTCTTGCCTCATCTTCCCTCTCCTTTCCTTTCCATATTTTTTAAATTTAACTAGTGCAGTGGTTCTCAATCTCCCTAATGCTGCAGTCCTTTAGTACAATTCCTCATGTTGTGGTGATCCTCAACCATGAGGTTATTTTTATTGCTGTATCATAACTGGAACTTTTCTAATGTTATGAATTGTAATGTAAATACTTGTGTTTTCTGATGGTCTTAGACAACACAAGGAAATCATAAGAGAGACTATAGTTTGTAATTGATTGTAACTGTCCCACAACCACACCAAGCTATTTTCTCATGTGTACAACAATGCATGCTACAAAGAACTCAAGGAGATTCAGAATAGCCTGATAAAGAATGGTAAAACACTCTCAGATAGTCTTTTCAGGATATAAGTTCTTTTGTGTCTGTGGGTACTAACCCTACCCCCTCTATGTGTGTGTGTGTGTGTGTGTGTGTGTCTGTGTGTGTCTGTGTGTGTGTATGTATGTATGTGTGTCTGTGTGTATGTATGCATGTGTCTGCGTGTGTGTTTATGTCTGTGTTTGTATCTTTCTGTGTGTGTGTGTGTAGATCAGAGAACAACCTTGGGTGTTGTCCATTTTCTTTTTAATTTAGGGTCTCTCACTAGCCTGGAAATCACTTCTCAGACTAGACTGGATAGGCAGCAAGACCCAGGATCTGCCTTTCTTTGCCTCCTTCCCTAGTGCTGAGGTTACAAGCATCTGTCACCTCAACCAGAAATTTTTCTTTTAAATGAGGGTTCTATGACTTGAACTCAGGTCCTCATGCTTGCAAGGAAAGCACTGTGCTATGTTTTCCACCTCCTCTGCCAGACCTGATAATGTAAATGTCATGGCAGCTGGATATATGAATTAGAATCAAGGGTGCAAACACTAAAGACCAACAGGAACCATTTTAAGAGGAAATGTACTCAAGTGGTTGTGCATCGTGACCTTCTAAGAGCCATGTTCACAATGACATGGCCTTTGAGGTGCATCTTAACCCAAGTCAGGTGGGTTTTCCTTTGAGCTACACGCACTATAGATGTGAATCCTTTGAGATGGTACTCTGAGCCTTACATGGGACTCTGAGCACATTAAAGGAGAGCTTTGAGCACACACTGTGCTGAGGATAGAGGAGAAAGGCAGCCATTACTCTTAATTATATTGGTGGCATGTGATGTCCTTGCAAGGATTTAAAATAATTTAATAAATTGAAAACCTCTGTAATAATGAACAGGGTGTGCAGTGGGAATAAAAGGTAAGATGGCACATAAGGCTGTTTAAAATGTGACTTTAAACATAGATACTGATTCAACCCCCAAAATGCAGGCACTGGTGAGATCTCCCAACTTGGTCTGTCCGCAAACTTGTCATCTGGTGTCTTCCATAACAATAGCTTGCTTCAAATCAATGTGGAGAATAGATCTAGTCTTCTAACTCAATGACTCTCTGCAAACAGGTTTCTATGATATTTCTGATAATTGAAGATATACATTATCTTCATGAACATGAACATATGTTTATGCAACCAAGTATTTTCTTCTGTAAAGTCTATAATTTTCCTTTTCCTTAATTATAAAGTCACAGCATTCACCAGTACTCAATACATGCCATCTGTTAACACTGTATATACATTCTGTGTTCTTGTTTCATTTTTAGAATCATATTGTACAACTTATGTCAGTGTCTGTAAGTAGGAGTCTCTTCTCTTATTCTCAATTTCTCAGTGTAGTATACTATATGAGCTCTGGACACACTTTATTGTACAGCAAGTGCTGACACTCTTGTGTTTATTTACTACTGTATCATCCTTGCAAAGTTGTAACTTTCTTCAATGTTTATAAGAACAGTTATGAATCTTTTAAACCACTTGTGTTGAAGACAAAAATAAATAAATAAAATCTTCCCTAACACTTGAGAAAAAGAAAAGAGAGCCAACGAATTGACCCACCTAAATGAATAAAAATAGATATATTTTTAATATTGTATTCTATGCTATCAGATACTTGTTCATGACTATGTATTGGGTATTTTACTGGAATGTTCTCCTAGGAACTAATTGTTGAACAAAAGTAAAGGCACAGTATACTTTTCTCTTGCTGATACATTTCCCCCTCCAGTGGATGTTTAATTACTCAGCATTGGGAGTCATTTTGTTCACCAGGACATGGCCAAATAGAAACTATACTATGTGAATAGGCTATTTGGTGTTTGCATATGTAAAGGAAGTCCAGGAGAGTGGACTAAATATCCTTAGTAATCTGAGATTATTGAGATCTCTGAGGAAGCCAAACATAAAAGCTGTGATGTCAGGAAAGACCTCTGTATAAGGAAGAATTAATTGTGGTGGTATGTGCTCATTGGACTGGTCTGTGGAACAATAGAAATACCAGAAGGTTTTCATTGGACCATTCTATGTAACAATAGAAATGTCAGATTTTTTTTGAGTATCCTATGTAGCAATGGAAATGTCAGAGGGTTTTCATTGGACCATTCTTTGTAACATTAGAAATATCTGAAGATTTTTATTGAACTGTTTTATGTAGCAATGGAAATGCCAGTGGACCTTTTGAAGCCATAATATTGTCCATACTTCAAGATTTCTTTTTAAAGAATTCATTCTTAGGAAAAAAAAAAAAAAAACACCTGGGTAGCATATTCACAGCATGAAGATTGAGATGTCTGAGCCTCACTTAGAAACAAGTGTTTGCACCCTAAGCAATACCACAATTTCTTCCTGTGGCAGCCTCTTACAATCCATTCAGAGGGATCTTTTTTTTTCTTTCTTTCTTTCTTTCTTTTACAGGTTACCAGCCAGTCTTGTCTGGTCAGCAGGGCTTCCAAGGCCTGATAGGGGTACAGCAGTCAGCTCACAGCCAGGGTGTGATGAGCACTCAGCAAGGAGCCCCAGTGCAGGGTGTGATGGTCTCCTACCCAAACATGTCCTCTTATCAGGTGGGTGCCAGCAGCTGTGAAAACCCTGGCCACAAACTCCACCTTTTCAAAGTTGGAACTATGGGAATTTTCGTGTGTGGGGTGGTTAGTAGAATTATGGATGCTCGACCCATCCACCAATTAAGTTTTAATTGAGAGATAACAGTAGAAAATGGTATGCAGGCCCCACTACAAATATCTGGGATCTTAAATGCTGTGCTGGATTTGCTTCCATATAAACTTCTATTCATGGAAGGAAATACGTTGATGTTCTATTCAGGAAGACCCTTGGGCACTCTGTTGAAATGATACTTGGTAGAAAACCATCATGGCAGTTTCCCAGCCATTTTTCTATTCACTCAGGTAAACTTCATTCTACCGTAGTTGCAAGTTATCACTGATTTTTACAGACACACAGGCATTTAAAGCACACTAGTATAGGCACAGTTCCATTCTCAGATCGGAGCAACTTGAGTTTCTAAGATATATTACATATGCCATCATAGTTTATAGCCTGAAGCCTTTGAAAAGAAGAAATGAGGAGTGAGTGAAATGGTTTTGTCATTCAATTTAGCTGTGCTGGGTGCTTCTAGCTCTAAAGAAACTATTCTTGACCCTTCCACCTGGACAAAAACCCCTCCTTACTAAGGACGTCTCCAAACTTCTCATGAAAGTAGAAAGGGACATGGTTTCCCACACTGAGAGAAAGCTACAGGGGCATTCAGATGTAGTAAAGGAAGGAGACAGAGGAGGGCAGGGAGGGGAGAAGAGAAGCAGACTTCTAGCATTCACAGTTCTAAGCCTCTGAGGCATCCTGGAATCTGTCCCTACGACACTTTCAGTGGTTCTTTGAATGGTCTCCACACACATGCAACATATGCTTCACAGGCTACATACATCCCATGATGCCTGTGAGTGCAGCACAACATATATAAGCCACGATGATGTAACACTGTTACATGTAACATCATGTGTAATAATGTTACATGTAAAAGTTGTACAGTTAGACACATTAAGGGGCTTTCTCCAAGTGAGATAGCTGATAAGTGATAGGTACATTATTAAATATCTGTTAAGTCCAATTTAAACACTTGAGTGACAGACAGTGTACTCTTCACTGAAAACATAAAAGCAGCCTTTTCACACAGAGTTTTGCTTGTGTCCTGCACAGGTGCCAATGACCCAAGGTTCTCAAGCAGTGCCCCAGCAGACGTACCAACCGCCAATCATGCTGCCCAACCAGGCAGGCCAAGGGTCACTCCCAGCCACCGGAATGCCTGTATACTGTAACGTCACACCGCCAACCCCTCAGAACAACCTAAGGTTGATGGGTCCACACTGCCCCTCCAACACGGTTCCTGTCATGTCAGCTAGCTGCAGGACAAACTGTGCGAGCATCAGCAACGCCGGTTGGCAGGTCAAGTTCTGAGAGCTATGGTCCTGTGGTCCACTTCATCAGATGTTAACTAATGGCCTTCAAAGGAAGAGGAGATGGTGACAATTGGCTGAGGACTTCTGTATTCACTCAACACTCAAATGATTGCTGCTGGTATTCTGTACAAACTAATCAAAGACTAATACACACATTAGCTGGTTAATGGTGCATATTTCTGTCACGTCTGCTAGGTATGCCTTTCTAGCTTAGCTAGTGACATGAATTCATCAAGGTAAGATTTTCTCCTACCACTGAATACCACTGTGTAGATTACAATATCCCTGATTCGGATTAGTTTTGTACTTTGTGTTGAGTTTGTGATGCTAAAAGTATTTAAAAATATATAAACTAAATCACACTGTACCAAAGCTGTAATGGAAAAGAAAAGAGTTAAGGAATGGAAGGAATAATTTATATACACTATAGAGTTTTCTTTTTTTAAATGGATATATATGGTATTGTAGTGTTTAATCAAAATAAAAGCTATTTGACCTCGTGAGGAAGGTCATGTTTTTACCATCAGCTTATTTTAGTTTCTCTTTCAATATGCTACTTACTTGTTTAATGTTTCTGTTAGTAGATGTTAATTATACAGAATGAGCTTCATCATGACATTTTCATACTTCTGTAGAATACCTTTTGACCGCATTTAACCTCATTGTCTCCTCAAACTCCCCTTGATACCCTGCCTCCCCTCAATTAGCACCATTGCTTCCATGGCACGTTCTGTTTGTTTTTAATGAATCAATTATTTTTTTTCTTTTGGTGGGAGGGAGGTAGGGGGCCCTATTTGACCTGCATGTCCATGCTGCTGTTCATCACCAAAGGAAGTGAGGACAGGGACTCAAACAGGGCAGGAACCTAGAGACAGGAGTTGATGCAGAGGCCGCGGAGGGGTGCTGCTTAACTGGCTCCCTCGGAATCCATGAGTTTTCTTGGGGCTTCTTACAGAAGCAAGGGTGGGGGCTGTTTACAGAAGCTTGTACAACTACCTCCTTAGAAGAAAAGTCTCTCTATCCCCCATCAACCACTCATTACCTATACATCCTCAGAGACAGGCAGGGATTCATAAGCTTCCTCTTCCGTGACAGGATGTGCACAGGCTCCCTGTTGTGAAGGTAATCGTAGATGCCGTAAGCTCAGTCACGTATTGTACCACGTGTTGTACCTGGAAGATAGTGTTCCAAGAAAACCCACCTCTTCCTCTAGCTGTTACGTTCTTTCCCTTCCTCGGAGATGCTCCCTGTGCCTCGGGAGAGGACATACAGAAGTCTCATTTATGACTGAACATTCAATGTCAGTTTGTGTTTTATTAGTGCCACTGTTGTTCTTTCTGGGTATTATCTCATAAATGCTGCCTGGAAAAGTTGTTCCTACGTATTTTGAGTTGAGAGACATCTCTCTGAGACATACTATAAGCAAACACTTTTAATAGCTCCTGAGGTTTGTATTATTATAAGGGTCAAGAACATAAGATGATATCTGTGTCATTGCTTTTAATTATAGAAATACTGGAGATATATAGCTATACTGTACCTACTAGGAAATTCTAAATGTTGTTACTAAGAATACCCACCCTACATCTAGTCTTGTTCTGTATTTCCTGGAGTTTAACCATGTACCTGAAAGATAAAAATTTTTATAGTAATCTAAAAGAGGTAAAGCCTGACTCCTCCTGTTATACTAAACCATACTCTCCAACACACCACTAGTTCTGACACTGAGCCGAGACTCAAAGTTGTTGACATTTGTCTTGGCAACTGAAAAAGAATGTATATAGCAATGATTTAATCACAAAAGCTAGAACATCTGCAAAGCAAATATAAGAATCCTGTGGTTATCCAATCCCCCATGGGGCTCATGGTTAAAATTGAGTTGGACAACATTTACAAATTAATAACTGAAACTTGGACTCTTAGAAAGATGTTGATTTGAGGGAATAAAACCTCATAGCTTTCATTGTAATACCACAGCATAATAATTGCTTCACTGTTTATACTTCCTGCCTAGAAATGAGTTTGGGGAATGATATCAGGGAACTTCTCATTGGTTTTCACTTGATCACATTCTCTACATTGGAATTTCCATTTTCATGTTGTGCTGTGGGTAGAGTTAAGCTCCTAAAAACCCTACTAGTAGATTATCATTTCTTTCTGTCTAACGTTTTATTTTTCCTTGCGAAGGGAACTTTTGTGCTATTCTAATTAACTTCGCTCCTTGTGAAGTCTGCTCCATTTTCCCCTATTTGGGTCTGCTCATTTTTTCATCAAGCTAATCTGTGACCATGAAAAGTGTTATATATATATAAAAAGGAATAGTCTCTTTAAAAAAATTGAGCCATTGAACCAATAACCACACTGAGAAAACATAATACATTTTCCCAGCTAATATCTTTCCCTAATGGAAGGAGGGTATTGGCCAGTATGGAATAGGGATTCATTTTTAAATTACAAGTTATTTATTTGTGTGTGTATGTGTGTGTGCGTGTATCTGTGTGTCTGTGTGGTATGCATGTATGTGTGTGTGTGACAGGGTGGTTCCAGGGATGGAACAAGTCTCCCACCTTGATTTGATAGTAAGCACCTTTACAGTCTGATTCATCTCAGCAGTCCAGATTCACTTTTCAAAAACGTTCTCTATGTAGTCTTCAGACCTTGACAGTGATTCTAAAGTCAAATGCTCCAAATATGAGTTGGAATGCTTACCATCCTTCCATGGAACTCTGGGAAATTTTGACTTTTTTTTTTTTTAATGATCCTTAGAATTGCTGAGTCTCTTAGACTCGGTGGATTTAAATATTATATATGGTAATGGTAAAGACAGGTTAAATGTATGCTTCTTTCAATATTGCTTAATACCAAGCCTTCTTCCCTCCTACCTCCACCAATTTTTTTTGAAACTAGTCTTACCATGTAGCCCTGGCTGTCCTTGAACTCACTATGGAGAGCGATTTGTCTCTAACTCACAGAGATCTGCCTCTGCCTCTGCCTCCCATGCTGGAATTAAATATGATGTACCACCACGCCTTGCCTCTAGTATTTTCTTGCGTTAGAATATTTAAATTGGCTATGTAGGATGATGGTTTTGTAAGTGAAGCATATTCAGATTTAATTTATTGTCAAGAGAACACTCAGAATGTTTTTCATCTTGGTTAATAATTTTATCACCATCACATTTTAATTACAGATTATTTAGTTTATAAGCTTAGGTGGAGGTTTTAATATATAGATACTTAGAAAAACAAACACATGGATAGATAATTAAAGTCATCCCTAATGATCTCCTATACTTCTATGTGAACGTAGAAGAGTACACTGGTGACTTATGTAAACTTATATTGCATAGTTGATTATATCGTAGTTATTCAGGACCATTTAAAATGGGAGTACAAATACATTGAGATGCTTTGTCTTACTCCTGTGGATTTTGTCTTGGTTATGCTCTGATAGCTGCTTGTAAATGTTCTGACTAACATATTAGCATACTGTTGTTTAATACACTTCTGCAGGGCATGGGGTGAGGCAGGAGAGGGTGCACTTACAGAAATAAGATTACATAACTGTGAATATAATTTGAAGACAGGAAAAGAGCTGTAAGTCACCATTAAAGATGTGAGCCCTTTGTGAAAAACAGATTTTTAAAAGAATGATTTGGAGAAATCAAATACAGTGGGCCGGAAGCAACAGAAATGGAGTTTTGAGCTTTCTTGGGGGCATATTTAGATTCTGATTCCACTTTTGACAGCAGTCAAATTGTGATGGATACGTGGGCACTACATCCTCCTCCTCTCTCTGTTCCACACACAGTCCATGAGGTGAAGATAGTGCAGCTCCACAGCTCACCTGTTCTCTGGTACTTATATCACAGGTACCCTGATCACTTACAAACCAGAGTTATACTGGAATGTCTCACCTTCAAGGTAAAGCAGAAATAGATCTTTGGGGATTCTCAAACTGTAGTAGACATGATATCTTACATAAACAGAAATTAAGTGTCTTATTTCCTCAAATATTTTCTTGTAACAGCTTTTTTTTTTTTAAACCTGTATGCTCGTAATGTTTGTGGGGTGGAGGCATGTACACATGCTTCCAGTTTTAACAAGCTAGGCATGGTAGTTCATACCCAGTAGTGGAAGAGGCAGAGGCAAGCAGATCCCTGAGTTCAACCCCAACCTAATCTCATATGTAACTAGATAGATAGAAAGAAAGAAAGAAAGAAAGAAAGAAAGAAAGAAAGAAAGAAAGAAAGGCAGATAAAGATAGACATGAAAATCTTAAAGCAGCGACATGCACACCATGGCACACATGTGGAGATTAGAGGCCAACTTCAGGTGTCAGGCCTTGCCTTCCATTTTAAAACTGAGCCTCTAGCTCCTTGCTGAGTGTGACAAGCTAGCTGAGCTGATGGATACAGCTCAGGGAGCTGAGGCTCCCAAGGAGCCTCCTGTATCCAGTTCCATCCTTGTCATCTCCCTATAGACATGTTTCAAGGCATGTGATGTGTTACTACATACAGCTTTATGTAGGTGTTGCAGATCCTCACACTTGTGCAGTAAGCAGTTCAACCACTGAACCATCATTCCCTTGAGCCCAGAACATATTTTTCTCCATGCTACTTACAGCTGCCGTGTGAAATAAGGGGTACCTAGGGTAATTATAGAGAGAAAAGGGCGATCAAGGCCAATTACTATTGTTAAAACCTATGCAATTTCTGGAAACCTTTAACATATTAACTTATATTATGAATTTCTAAAAGGCAGCCATAATTTTCATAATTGCACCAAAAAGTAACCTTCAGTCACAGACTGTATCAAAAGATGAATGTTATTAGGAGTTACTTAAGAAAATAAATCAGAAGGAGCTGGGGAGATGTCTCAGCAGTTAAGCACATAGCTGCTCTTCCAGAGGATCTGGTTTCATTTCCCAGCAACCACAGGGCAACTTACACGCATCAGTAACTCTGGTCCCAGGAGGTCTGATGCCCTCTTCTGGCCTCCTTGGCCACAAAGCATACGTTACACAGACATTAATGCAGGAAAAAACAACATACATTTTAAAATGTGTGTGTGTGTGTGTGTGTGTGTGTGTGTGTGTGTGTGTGTTACCAGCCAGGCATGGGAGCTAATGCCGAGCACTGAAAGGAAGCAGAGGCAAGAAGATCTCTGACTTAAAGCTCAGCTTAATATACACAGTGAGACTTTGCCATATACATATATAATTCATATTTGCATATATTAATATATTATATATGAAATATGTAATATATTACATATTATAATTAAATATCCTAAAATAACATATTTAGAACATGCTTTAATTTCAATAGAAACAATGTTGTGTCTCTAAATGCAATACCACAACCCCACTTCTGACAGCTTTTGGCATTGCTGCATTTGCACCATAATATAATATATGAATCTGGCAGGGATTTCTGTAATGCCTCATTTCTGTGTTATCAATTTTGAAATCTTAACATTGAAGGACTTTACCTACATTTATATCTATTAATGCATAGTCACACAGGTGTAAATTACATGGATATAGTTGTTTCTGACGATTCTTCATCCCTCTATGTGATCAAATGCAATGAGAGTAATTTATGGCTTTCACAAGATTTTGTCAACGTGACACAAGCTAGAATTATCTGGAAAGAGGGAACCTACACTGAGGACATATGTCTATCAGATTGGACTGAGGACATGTCCAAGAAGAGTACTCTTGATTGATGATTGATGTGAGAGGACCGAGCTCACTCTGGAGATGCAAGACCTGCAAGGGTGATTGATCCTGGGTGCTATCAGAAAACAGACGGGGTAAGCCACAGGAGCAGTCTAAAAAACAGTGTTCCGCCATGGTCTCTGCTCCATTTCCTGCCTTCAGGTTCCAGCTGGAAATCTTGCCCTCTCTTCCCTCAAAGATGGGCTGTGATGTGGAAGTGTAAGCAAAAAAAAAAAAAAAAAAAATCTTTCCTCTTCAAGTTGCTTTTAGTCATGGTGTTTGTCACAGCAATAGAATTCTAAATAGGTTACTAGTCAGTAACTCTAAGACCTTGAGCCACTGTTCATAGGGCCCCTGCCTTTAGGAATCTTATGAATTTAAGCATAAATTGTGTCAGTGTTTCAGTAAATAGAAATACATTAGCCATGGGGCTCATCTGAAGAATAATGTAAAAATAAGAATTTGAAGAAGGAGATGACTTATCTATCTGTGATTCTGTGAGGCCTTTGTCCCACCCCGTATTGGATACATGGAATTAGGGTTTGCACAGATGGGTGTGAATGTGTCCTAACTGCAGCTAAGAGAAATGCCTGCAGGGCAAAGAAACAAAAGAAAACATGAAATATAATTCAGGGTGTTTGGAGTGGGAGGGGACTGAGTAGAATCTATGAAGGGGTGTATCCTAGGAAGTGCACAGTGGTTGTGGATAGCCTGACCCTGAATGACAGGCAGAGTAAACAGACAACCAGCAGCTTAGGAAAATCTTCCAACATAAAGTAACGTGATATCAGCCATGGTTCATAAAAGTAAGATGAGATACATTTGAAAGATGTCTTCATTCAGAGACCATAGATGAACACAAACAAGTATGGTCTTCTATTCTGTCACAGCTACCATTGGTATCATGGAACAAACCAGAATTGTAGTGACAATTTTGTTTTGTTATTTAAACATAGAAATTTTTTATGTTTTTTTTTTAAACATAGAATCGTTTTCTTTTAATCTCAGGTGTGGAATATGGGACTGCTTCAGATTGTCCAGAGCGGCTGACTATGATTTGCCTCATGCTCTAGACAGGGGCATGATTTTGCCAGCTGAAGACAGTTTACATTTGGAATTGTGGGGACTATTGAGAAGGTAGATAAATGTAAGAGCCCCAAGAAAAGCAGCAGCTGCTTCTCCCCTTGCTGCTGCCGTTGTTTGCTCCTGTTGATGGTTGCTGGTTGCTGGATTGCTAGTTGCTAGTTGGAGATACCCTGATGACAAAGATCAAAATTGACCTGAGGAACTTGATGCCCCTAATCAGCAGGATGTAGTCTAAGGACCTCAACACCTTTCCCCATTAAATCTTCTTTCTCTCCTACCTAGTGTTGGGGAGTTGGAAGGGATAGGGGTGGTGTAAGGAGGTAGGAAAAAAGAGCCCAACAAAGTATCCAAATCCCAGCTATAAGAATGTACTTCTTCTGTAGGCTTGGAAATGAAACAGTTTTATTGTGGGCACAGCACAGCTTTAAAGCCTTCTGCAGCAGCAAATGGAAATGCCCTACTATTGCTTGATTTTTTTTCCCTATAGATACACAAAGAAATGTATATCCACCAACTGAACACAGTCCTGACAGACCAAAGAAAGGATTCAATCCAAGTTAAACTTAATGGCCCAGTGAGTTATTTCTGTGACTTACAGGAACATGGGTGACTAAAAGGCATAAGCCCACTCCCTGCCCCAAACCAGTGGGAGTGTTGATAGGACTGATCTCCTGAGGTTCTCATTCAAGACGGCAAAGATCATGTCTGACTCAGAGGAAATAGCTACAGAAGATCTACCTAAGACAGGGAAAACATAAGTTGTCAGGGTTTGAAAGCAGCCTGGGCTAGAACTAGAGACATCATAGGAGGAGTGCCAAGCCTCCAGTACAGTTTGATCATTATTGATATTCAATGAAATACGATAGCCACTTCCGGTGGTCCTGTGTTGGAAAATGATGAAAACACTCATTCATGATGGCACAGGATTTTACCTCCTTATTCCTATAGGTACCACTTCTTCCACATAAGATCAGGGCCCTTTGTTGCATCCCACAGTTTAACTTGTTTTTAGGTCTACATCCCTCTTGACTGGCACAGGATTTTACCTCCTTATTCCTATAGGTACCACTTCTTCCACATAAGATCAGGGCCCTTTGTTGCATCCCACAGTTTAACTTGTTTTTAGGTCTACATCCCTCTTGACTGGGAGGGGCTGTTTCAGTAGAGGTTTGACATTGTTCTCCAATAGTTCTCATTATTAATGTCTGTGTCAAACTTAATCTCTACCTGCTTCCAGCAGGGTCGGCAACCTCAAATCATTTCTGTAGAAAGATTTGCCACCATTTATGTGTCATCGGTGGCAAAAATCCTCACTCTTTGAGCAGCTGTCCTTTTGTTCTTTCCCATTGTGTTTACATGAGGCAGGCAGCTGGTGCTCCCCTTGTGGAGAGGAAGATCCCTCCTTGAAGCCATCCTCATCACTCTCCTGGGCTCTGTGAGGCCTCCCCTGGACAGTGTGTCTGTAGCCCTGGGGATAGGCACTAAGAGAATGCCCTGATGTTTACATTTGCTATTTGATTTGTTGTGTTAGGCTTTATTTAATTTTACTCTTCAGGGTGGAAAGAGGTCAGACTTGGAACAGTTAGAAGGAGATGCCAGTCAAGAGGGGATTTTACATGCATCTGCCTGTGACCTAGGAACATACCCAAACTCATAGAGTGTTTAAAATATCCACAGATGTACTGTGCACTGGCCTGGGCTACTTGGACTAGAGAAAGAATCACATTTTATTTCTTTATTTATTGATTAATTAACTTATTCATTCATTTATTCCCTTATTCATTCACTAAATTAACTGATCTATCTATCATCTATCTGTCTGTCTATCTATCTGTCTATCTATCTATCTGTCTGTCTGTCTGTCTGTCTATCTATCTATCTATTTATCTAGTGGCAATACTAGGCACCACAAATCCAGGGCCTTGCACATAATAGGCAAGCCCTGTACTCTTGAGCTTCACCTCCAACCAAGAACTGTCATTTTCGTATTTAATCTCAAGGCCTCATCCTTTAATTTTCTGAGGGTGTATGTAAGGATGAGATGGCATTTAGATACAGAGGACATGGAGAACATGGGGGTGTGTGTGTGGAGAAAATGAGATCAGATTCACAAAGGTCCAAACTTTGAGAGTAAGGTAGCAAGGGATGGAGGAGATAGTTCAGTGAGTAAGACACTCGCTGCAGAAGCACAAATACCTGGGTTTGCATCCCCAATACTTTTGTAAAAGTCAAGCATGGCGGCATATGTATGCCTCTTCCCCTAATGCTCGAAGGCAGAGACAAGAGGAGGCTGAGGGCTGCTGGTAGGAGAATCTACCACCAATTGGTGAGCTACAAGTTCAGTGAGAACCCCTGTCCAAAATTCGTAGACAAAGAAGCAATTGAGGGAAATCCCAGTGTTAATCTCTGATGTCCATATGCCCTACACAGGCAAATGCACTACACATGCACCACACACACACACACACACACACACACACACAACACATACATACATTCACCACACCCACCAACCATACATACACTATACACACTAAAATAAATAATAAAAATAATAATAATAATAATCAAATGAAGAAGGCAGCATACTATTAAGTTCAGAATCATGTTTTACTTCTAATACACCACAAACATGTCCCAACATGACAGATCTAAGTGCCCCCAGAAGAATTTTACTGTAGTAAAGACCTTCAAGTCCTCAAGCTTTGATTTCCAAGTTGCTCCCAAAAGACCCCTCCCCCACTTCCCCACTTCAGTTTCTTGGCTGCCATTCCCAGTTGGTCTTCCTACAGTTTGGGAAAGCAAAGTAGTAGGGAGGTCTGATTCTGAAGATGCATGTCCTCCCTTTACATTAAGGACATGAATGTCTGCTGATGCAGCTCATGGTTCCTGATGACACTGAGTATGCTTGTATTTTTGTTTCAGCATGTTCAAAGAAAGGCTGTGTGCATGGCCCGCTCTCTGCTTCTGCAGCACTCCCATAAACTGCTTTCAAAAGCTGGTGAAAACTCAGAAGCAAGAAAACCACGTGCCTTGCTCATGGGCAGCAAAATCCCTTGTCACTCCCACATGTTGTCCATGTGGCCACATTTTCAAATGAGATGTGGGAGCCAATTTCACCCTCTCTGAAAGGGAGAGGAATTATTAAAGGTACTTAACAGTAACAGTAACGTAACGGAGAGTAATGGCCTGAGACTGAAAAAATAGGCCATTCAAATTGGGCATTAAGAAAATTTCACTTGAAGCAAGGGCAATTATACAATGAAATAATTTCCTAAGGGAGATGCAGTGAGATGCTTTGAAAGCAGTTGTTTAAGTGGGAAAAGATGAAAAACCCAGGCAGCTGAGCCTGCCAGAAGATCATTTCATGATTGATTGCCTTAGTGGCCTGAATGTCATCCACCCCTGAGATTTACCTGACTCAGTTAGGCGACATCATTCCTTCCCTGATGTAATAATCACAGGGATTGGTCACATCAGGGAGGGCTCCAGAGGGCTCCGGAAGATACGGATGTCTGTGATCTACTCTTGTCAATGCAAAATCTAAAGCTCTAAGATGATCCTAGGAAAAAGCAAAGGGCACATGGGGACTGCACGTTTGACAGAGGTGTGTTGAGATGGTATTGTCATTGGCAAAGAAACAGAATTTTTAGGAGCAGGATGAAGAAATTGTTTTATTAAATGTACAAAACACTTTCTAAGATTGTATGGTAGGGCTTGGGTATAGTTCATTGGTACAGCATTTGTCCAGCATGTGTAAAGCCCTGCTTTGATCCTTAGAAACACACACACACACACACACACACACACACACACACACACACACACA
>CAJQZJ010003646.1:12423964-12443143 GCA_907164525.1 Lophiomys imhausi
TGTGTGTGTGTGTGTGTGTGTGTGTGTGTGTGTGTGTGTGTGTGTGTAATACAAGTGACTAATGAAGAAGACGTAAGTTCTTTTCCTCTATTGCTCTCCATTTTATTTGAGTCAGGGTCTGCCACTGAACCAGAATCTTGTTAGTTCAGCTAGGCCAGATGGCAAGTGAGCTCTGAGGATCTGCTTGTGTCTACCCCAGGGCGGATGATGCAGACATATCCAGTCATGCCCAGCTTTTATGTGGTGGATGGGGATTTGAACTCTGTGTCTCATGTTTACATAGCAAGCATTTTTACCCACCAAGCTTCCTTCTCAGCTCCTTGCATTCCTTTCAGAAGGAATTTGTGCTTGAACTCATTAGGCAAACTTTTATGTAAATAAGGAAACCAGCTAGCAAATAGTTTTAGGTCTGAAAATGCGCAACTTTGGTCACAGCTACTAAGCTTGTGTAGGGCACATCCCCAACACGCGTGGAACCCAACTGTACTCTAATCTCTCGTTTGTAGCACTCAGAATAACTGCAGATGTGTCATGAGTCCAACATCCTGAGATAAAGAGGAATTGCCTGTACTCAGCTCCTATCCCCAACACAGAAAGTCCTCACATACTTTGGTCCAGCCATCCAAGTAGTGCTTAGGACATCAGAGCCAGGAGTGTGTGTGTGTGTGGGGGGGGGGGGACTGGTTCTGGGAGAACCTGACCTTTAGTGCTGTATAAGGTATGGGTAGAGAAGACCCCATCCGCCTTTGAGTGTTGGCTCTCTGTGGATTCCAGGAAAGCTAGTGGTAGTGTAAGCAGTGTGAGGTGAACTTGCTTTATAGAACTCAGCCTAACAGAATACATTAAAAAAAAAAAACTGTGTTCCAGTGAAATTTCACTCATAAAAACAAACACTGGGCCAGATTTGCCTGACTGACCTGTAGGCTACAGTCTGCTGCCCCTTGGTTCAACCTGCTATAGCTACGTAGAGAACAAAAATGGAAACACTATATATCTTAGCCCATTTTGACTAAATTACCTTTTAAAGGCCCTACCATCATGATGAAAATAGATTTCAGCTTTACTGAGAGACAAAATTCAAACCATAATATTGTAATATTGTATATAAATCCAAAGACTAGAGAAAGTATATTCCAAAAGTCAAATAAAGCAGGTGATATTTAGGTAATTGAATTGAATTGTATGTCATTGGTTTTCTTTGCACTTGTTTTCCATGTCCTGTATTCTGTATTGAATTTCGTCAATAAATATATGTGACTTACGAACTGAAGCAAGGAAAGGGGATGTTTAAAATGTGTGTGCCTTATCTGAGCCCTTGGAATAGTAACTATGGGCTAAGATGAGTGATGAACGTTATTTAATCACCTCACAATGTAGGTATAAATCAAAGTATCACATTTTACAAGGTTTGTACATATGAGTGCAGTGGAGCTGGGGTAACTATCAGTACAAAGTGTTGATAAGACATACTGTCTAGATAATGTTGGACGTCAAGGCTGTAAGTCTTAATTTAGAATCCATGGGACATTTCTGGAGGCAAAGCTTTTGATTGGCCTTCTTGTACAATTTCAACTGTGCAGAATTGTGTATGTGCACATTTATGCATCTTTGCAGTGGGGGTTGGGTAAATCCATTCTTCTTGTTCCATATGAAAACACAAGGCACTGAATCACAACCAGCTACCTTCATTAGATGTTTATAATTTGTTTAGCACAAAATAAATGCCATAAATTTTGAGATTCCACAATCCCAATTCTAAAGAGCTACTTTATATAAAAAGAAAAAATACTGTGATCATAGTGGGTGCATGTGTGTGAACATTTTCAGTTGTAGATGATGCTCACATCCTAATGCCACTTCTGTTGGTGACATTCATGAGATGTTGAAAAATGGTCCCCCCTTCAAAAAGATAGTTCTAACTCCCAGCACCTACGAATGTGACTTTACTTGGAAATAATATCTTTGTAGATGTACTCAAAGTAGATGGAGTCATTAGGATAGACTGTAGTCCAACAAGATTGTAGTCTGTAACCAATGGAGAATATATGGATACAGAGATACAGGGTAGATAGCTACGTGAAGATGGAAAAGAATTTTGAGGGATGTGTCTGTCAGCTGAAGAACTCTAAGACAATTATGAAACACCTTCTCCCTTAGAGCCTTAGAACCCATCTTCCAACAGCTTGAGTCTATGTTTTCCTGCCTCCAGACTATTAGAGAATAAAGCAATGTTGTTATAAATAGCCAAGTTCGCAGTATGTTGCTATGGAAGCTCTAAGAAATTAATATACTATGAAAAGATTAACTTGGGCCAACACTCGAGGAGACTTGCACTTTTTTGGGAAGTTTGCCAACTGTGATTTATGAGAGCAATACTTTTAGTGCATATTTAAATAGACAATCTCTAGATAGTTTGGAACAATTTCTTTTGATCCCAATGTAAATACCACCTTTTAAAGGAAGGCTGTAGTGTTTTGTTTTTCTTTGATCATTAGAAAGAAGTGACATTCCAGAACTTCTGATCCAGGCCCTTGGAATTCAGGCAGTTTCAGCTCCATCTTCATTGGAGATTAGCTCCCTTGTCTGAGGAAAGGCAAGCTGGAGGTAGAATGAGAACACATGCAGACACCTTGAGTGACAGAACCCATCTGGGACATTCTGGTCCAGTCTGAGCTTTTGGTTATATGTAAACACTTTCTTGAACTCAGTCAGCTTTGTAGACAGGAAAACCATCTTGTTGAACCCTACCGCAACTACTGCTCCATGGAATATTGGCAAATAATATACTAGGAGTGTTTTTGTTTTTAACATTCCAAAGTTGAGATTGTTTAATAACTGACCAACATAATATGTATGGGCCTTGTGGATTAGAGGTAAACAGGTGTGGAGGCTAGCTAGGTTATATGTACTAAGGCACTAATGAGTGGTGGAAAAGGCAATTGTCAAATTATTCCCTACATTTTTTTCATGAGATTCTGGTTTAGGGATGGGGTGACATCTTAGTGATTAAACTGCTTGATGTAAAAGGAAGAGGCCCTGGGTACAGATTTCTAACACCTACATAAAACACTGAGTGTACTATCACATGCTTGTAATCCTGGTACTGGTACACAGACTGGGGTGTGAGATGTTACAGGGGCTCACTAGTCAGACAGTCTGCCTGAATCAACAAGTTCCAAGTTGAGTGAGAGACCTTGTCTCAAAAAAAAAAAAAAAGAGACAAAGAAACACACACACACACAAAGATTCTAGTCCAGTTTAGAAATTCAAAATTATAATTGGCATATTGTCCCAACTACACAATCCAGTTTGGGGACCAAAGAATGTTCAAGAGAGACAACCTCTTATCCAGACTAAACAAAAGGAAGGAAAAAGAGACCCAAGTTCATAATTATATTATTGGAGACAAATGGCAGCCATAACAACATAAATCACCAAAATCTAAAAAATTAGTAAGGGTAGTCTTGAAAATTCCAATAATTTGGGGAAATGGAAGAATTTCTAGATACATATGCCCTATCAAAATTCAAAGAAGCAGATTAAGAGTGTTGTTACTAAAACCATGACAAAACAAAACAAAGCAAGGCAAATAAACAAAGAAAAGACAAGCCCAAGTCCAGACTGTGGGAGAAGAACTAACATCAGTGTGCCTCAAACAATTCTGTGAAATAGAAAGAGAAAAAACACTTCCATGGTCATCTACAAAGCCAGTATCACTCCCACAACAGCAACTAGAAAAAAGAACAAAAAGACAAAGCTATGAATATAAGTGCAAAAAAAACCTTGAATTCGTAACAATAAAAAGCCCACATTGTGATCAAGTTGATTTCATTCTAGGCATGCAAGGATGATTCAACATATTCTAACCAATAAATACAATACATGAAGAGGAATTCAATAAACATGATACAATATGTGAAACAAAGGTTAAAAAGGTCACATGATGATTCTAACCATTCGGGTTTTTTTATTTTTCTTTTTAAAGAGCTTTGTTGTGTAAAAATAATGATATCACAATGATAAATTATTATGATGCTCTCTGTATCATTGCTCAGCTAATATTACTTACAAGTAGAAACTCTCGTGGGATGAGTCTGTCAGAGCTCACTTTGCAGCCCTGTAAGTAAGTCTCTCTAGAGAAAGCCTCCAGTGTGATTTCAACAAGAGTGAGTGTGCATAAATATAATGGATGCTCCCAGTGCGATGAAGCCTGAGGAGCCACCATGAACATGATTGTGGCTGTGAGGTTTCAGTTTTGAGTTTGAGAGGCAGGGCTGCGGAGTCAAACCCAAGGCATCTCATCTGCGAGGCTGATGTTCTGTCACAAAGCTAAAACCTCAGCCCTTTAGCCAGGTTCTAAAAACAGCCAGCCCCCGCCACCCCCAGTGCTCCTTGGACTGTAAACACTCTTCTTTTTTTTCTGTACTAGCCACAAATTGGAAACAACCCAGATGTTTCTCAACTGAAGAATGGATTAAAAAACTGTGGTACATCTACACAATGGAATACTACTCAGCCATCAGAAACAAGAAATCATGCAATTTGCAGCCAAATGGATGGAACTAGAGAAGCTCATCCTGAATGAGCTAACCCAGACTCAGAAGGATGCACATGACATCTATTCACTTATAATCGGATTTTAGCCATATAGTACAGGATAACTATACTACAACCAACGCACCAAAGGGAAGGGGAACATAGACTTTGTTTCCTGTCCATGAGACACTGTGCCTTGGTGGGACTGCCTTGTAGGTCTCCAGTGTATGAGGAGGCTCTTGGCCCTCATATGACTACTGAACTGGGGCAGGGGACTGTTATGTAAGGACACTCCACTCCAGAGGAGTGGGATGGAAGGGTTAGGGGGTAGAGGGTGGCAGGACGGGACTGGGAGGGGTGGAAAGAGGACATTATGTCAGAGATGTAACCTGAAGCAATAAATAAATTAAAAAAAAAGATTCTAACCATTCTTGTCACTAGAGGTTCCTTGTCCTTCCTATCTCACAGGAACACACATGGTCACCATTGAGAACATTCATAATTCCACTTAAAACTGAAGGCAAAGATTACAATTTGAGGCTTATCTTTCAAGTTCCTATGTGTTTTACTGTGCCTTTTGTAAACTCTTTTTTTTAATAATTTATTTTTTATTTCTTCAAGTTACCAAGTTACATCTCAATCACAATCCCCTCCCTACTCCCCCCTCCAGTCCCACCCTTCCCCCCTCCTCCCCCTCACCCCCCCTCCTCTTCCCCTTTTTTTTTTTTTTTTTTTTTTTGGTTTAAGGTATTTCTTTTGCCCCCCAAAAGCTCTCCCTTTCAGTCCAACAAATGGTTCTTTTTCTTATAACTATAAATACAATACAAAACAACAGAAGTAAATAGGCCACAATTATGAGAGTTATATGATTTAGCATACATTCCCAATGTCCAGTCCATATGTATTTGGCACCTGACTTTAACATTCTACTATCTAACCATCTCCATGAGTTTGAAGTTCTATATCTAACTCATCTTTCATACTAACTTGCATCACAATTTTAAAAATATCTTCTTAGATCCAGAACACCCTCTTGATTCCTAAACAACTCAAAATTTAACTATGAGACTTTAGCTATCTATTCTTCAACAACCTCAGAGACCTGAGAGGGATAAATATATCTGATTATATAGGAAGTGCTGGGCCTGCAGCTTCCAAAACTAAGAAATGACATTCCAGTGGCTGCCTGGACAGTTCCCATTTTCTCTCCATACATTACAACATCAATCTTCAGCCATTTGGACCCATTTCTCTGACAGATATTGATTGTAGATCAGGAATTATGAAGGACTTACTTACCCTGTCTTGGCAGAGCTAGGCTGTTGACTTACCTGCTTCCAATTTTTTCTTTTTTGGACAGCAGTCTGTCTACAGTTGAAGCAAGGGGTTTTTCTTGCCGGAGAAAGGCTTACCACCAATTCAATCATCTCCCACTGGAGATTCTTCGATGCTCATCTTCTACTTGGAGTAGAATAGGGGTTGCTGTCAGGAGCTAACATGTCTCAATATCAAAAAATCTTAAGTTAAGAAAACATCTTTGAATGCCATATTCTGCAGATCTCTTGAGGTTTTTGAAGATGCCTTATCTATCTCTTATATTTAGATAAGCAAATATTGTTTGTCTCTTAGCAACTTGATTTCTGAGTAGCTTAGAAAATAACTGTGATAGACTGTCATAGTAACTAACAAAATGACACGTTTGTATGACTATTATTTACCATTTCTTAATTATCCTCAACAGTTTATGACGGTTGGTAGCAAGAGGCCAAAACTTTACATTTCATTTTTAAGCATTACTAGGTACAATACCTTTAAGAAGCATTACCCTTAATTTTGTATCAATATACAAAGATCAATACCGATGTAGCCCAATACAATCTTAATTTTACATCAATATACAAGGGTCAATACCATTGTGGCCAAATATAATCTTAATTTTGTGTCAATATACAAAAATCAATACCAATGTAGCCCAATACAATCTTAATTTTGCATTAATATACAATGATCAGTACCAATTTAGCCAAATATAATATTAATTTTGTATCAATATACAAAGGTATGAGGCCATATTCGATAATCTGTCCTTTTTTCTTGATCTTTCCTATATTATGTCTATGTCCCATTTTTCTCAAGTCTGTTCACTCCTACATAGGAAAGAAAGAAGGATATAGAAAAGAAAAAGAGAGCAGTCCCTGGGTCTAACCTCCAAAATCCATTAACAAGACCATTTAACAGCTTTTAGCCTTTTCCCCTAAATAACAAAATTTTCTATTATCCATCAAATAACCAAAGGGGGGGGGGAAACACCCTCCGGAACACCCTCCCCACCTTCTGGGGATGGGATGTTGTTCTCTTAAAACGACTTCCTGCTGATTTGGAACGTAGTAAACCTGTTTGGGGCCCAAATAAGAATGGAAAAATGGTTGTCCAGGACAGCCAAGGATACACAGAGAAACCCTGTCTCGAAAAACAAAAACAAAAAAAATGTTAATAGAATCATTTGATGTTCAGTCCTTTTGTGCTCAGCTATTTAGATGTCCTAGGAAGTTCATAGACAGAAGCTGATCTTTAGAGCTTTACCGAAGTTCTGGCTGGAGCAGTCTGTGGAGCTGAACGATCTTAGCGATTTTTGAGTTGTTGTGGTTATAGACTTTTGAGGAAACTGCTATTGAAGAAGTCTGCAAGGCTGGATCATCTGGACCACTCGTCTTCTTTGGTGTCTGATCTGTTTTCTGCTGAGGTTTCCGTTGTCCAGTTGTCCCTGGATTCCTTGAATGGATACTTTAAATCTCCTGGAAAGATAAGAACAGAGCCCTGCCCTAATCCTAACTCTGGGACAATTACCTTTTTTTTTTTGGGGGGGAGGGTCAGGTAATATTTTTCCTGGAGCAAATTTGGTTTTTTTGATAATATATAACGTATTACCTTTCAATCCGGATTAAAGAAGAAATTATTTTTATATTGTGGAGCTAAACAAAACTTTAGTGTATATATTTTGAGATCTCAAAGGACAATTTGTTTGAATTGCAGCCTGCCTTTTGTAAGTAGCTTTTAAACTTAAATCTTTCCAAATCCTATGTGCCTGTCTCTGCATTCTAAGTTTTGGGATCAAAGACATGTGGTTTCCAACTGATGGGATTAAAGATGTGCTCCTCCACTCCTGGATCAAAGTTTTTCTCTGTTTAGAGCTTGTTTTGTATCAGGCTGACCTTGAGCTCTGAGATCTGCCTGTTTCTGTCTCTAGTGTGTTGGGATTAAGGGTGTATTCTTCTCCAATGATGGGACTAAGGGTGTGCACCATCACCACCCTGTTTCTTGTAACTTTAGAATTTATAAGACAACTAACTCTATAGTGATCCTCCTGTCTCTGCTGGAGGTAAAGGTATGGGCTAACATCATTTATTATTTTACCTTAGTTCTAAGTTTTTTCAACTCTTGGAGGTTTGTAAAACCAGGTTGAACAGCTGTCACCTTTAATTTATTTACAGTGTTTTAAACCTGTTACTTGCTTTTTAATGCCAAACCATGGAAATATCCTATACCTCTACAAAAAAAAAAAAAAAAAAAGAAGTTTTAAGCTGCTATCAAGTTTGTGTAATCTCTGTAGCCACCTGCAGTCTAACATTCTAATCTGAAATTAAGGCCATTTTCCTTTCATGCCAGTAAGGCAATTATTCCTTTGGTAAATTATAGTTTGAAAATTTTATATTGTATTTTTATTATATTTTGAAGCTTATTAACTCTTTTCTTAAAAAGTATTATTTACTTCTAGAACATAGTTTCCTCCCTCCTCCCCTCCTGGCCCCTCCCTTCCTCTCTCCTTCCCTCCCTTCTTCCCTCCCTCCTTCCCTCCCTCCCTCCTTGCTCCTCTACTTGGTACTCTCCTTCTCCTCAGATGAGGTGGGCCCTCAATATGATACTCCCTCAGATCTTGCATCATGTGAGGGCCAAGAGCTTCCACTTGTGCTGGAGCTTGATAAGGCACACCATCTAGAGTGTGGTGTTCCACTAACCTGTAGCAGGTTCCATGACTCACTGGTGGGTAGAATTTTTCCTAGAATAGATATGCTAGGTTCCTATCTATTTGGGTGTGTGGGTTGTAGAATAGTTATCCTCTGATGTATGGTTAATATCCATTTATAAGGAAGTACATACCATGTTTATCTTTCTGGGACTGTGTCAGCTCACTTAGGATGAGCTTTTCTAGTTCCATCCATTTGGTTTCGAATTGCATGATTTCCTCGTTTCTCATAGCTGTGTAAATGTACCACAGTTTTTTTATCCATTCTTCAGTTGAAGGACATCTGGCTTGTTTCCAGTTTTTGGCTATTACAAATAAAGCTGCTATGAACATTGTTGAGGAAATGTCCTTGTGGTTTCATTTCGAATCATTTGGATATATGCCCAAGTGGGGTATGGCTGGGTCTTGAGGTAGATTTATTCCCAATTTTGTAAGATATCTCCAGATTGATTTCCAAAGTGGTTGCACAAGTTTGCAGTCCCACCAGCAATTGGGGAATGTTCCCCTATCTCCACATCCTTGCCAGCATGTGCTATCATTTGAGTTTTGATCTTGGCCATTCTGACAGGTGTGAGATGGAATCTCAGAGTTGTTTTAAGTTGCATTTTCCTGATGACCAAAGATGTTGAACATTTCCTCAAATGCCTCTCAGCCTTTAGAGATTCCTGTTCTGTGAATTCTCGGTTAAGCTCTGTACCCCATTTATTGATGGGGTTATTTGATTTTTTGGTGTTTAATTTCTTCAGTTCTTTAAATATTTTGGATATTAGCCCTCTGTCAGATGTTGGGTTGCTGAAGATCCTTTCCCAGTCTGTAGGCTGCCGTTTTGTTCTAAGGACAGTGTCCTTTGCCTTACAGAAGCTTTTCAATTTTATAATTTCCCATTTATTGATTGTTTGTTTTAGTGCCTGAGCTATTGGTGTTCTATTCAGGAAGTTGCTACCAGTGCCAATGAGTTCAAGGCTTTTCCCTACTTTCTCTTTTATTAATGTTAGTGTGTCTGGATTTATGTTGAGGTCCTTGATCCACTTAGACTTAAGTTTTGTACAGGGTGATAAGTATGGATCTATTTGCATTCTTTTACATGTTGACATCCAGTTAGACCAGCACCATTTATTGAAGATGCTTTCCTTTTTCCATTGTATGTTTTTGGCTTCTTATCAAAAATTAAGTGACCATAGGTGTGTGGGTTTATTTCTGGGTCTTCAATTCGATTCCATTGGTCAACTGGTCTGTTTCTATACCAGTACCATGCTGTTTTTATTACTATTGCCCTGTAGTACAGCTTGAAATCTGGGATGGTGATACCTCCAGATGTTCTGTTATTGTACATGATTGATTTAGCTATTCTGGGTCTTTTGTTATTCCATATGAAGTTGAGAATTGTTTTTCCAGATATGTAAAAAATTGAGTTGGTATTTGGATAGGAATCACATTGAATCTGTATATTGCTTTTGGTAAGATTGCCATTTTTATTATGTTGATCCTACCTATCCATTAACAAGGGAGATCTTTCCATCTCCTGATATCTTCTTCAATTTCTTTCTTCAGGGACTTGAAGTTCTTATCATACAGGTCTTTCACTTGTTTGGTTAGAGTTACTCCGAGGTATTTTATATTATTTGTGGCTATTGTGAAGGGTGTTGATTCCCTTATTTCTTTCTCAGCCCATTTATCTTTTGTGTAAAGAAGGGCTACTGATTTTTTTGAATTGATTTTGTATCCGGCCACCTTGCTGAAGGAGTTTATCAGCTGTAGAAGTTCTCTGGTGGAATTTGGGGTCACTGATGTATACTATCATATCATCTGCAAATAGGGATACTTTGACTTCTTCCTTTCCAATTTGTATCCCCTTGATCTCTTTTAGTTGTCTTATTGCTCTAGCTAAAACTTCAAGTACTATGTTGAAGAGATATGGAGAGAGTGGGCAGCCATGCCTTGTCCCTGATTTTAGAGGAAATGCTTTAAGTTTCTCTCCATTTAGTTTGATGTTGGCTATTGGCTTGCTGTAAATTGCTTTTATTATGTTTAAATATGGTCCTTGTATGCCTGATCTCTCTAAGACTTTTATCATGAAAGGGTGCTGTATTTTGTCAAAAGCTTTTTCAGCATCCAATGAGATGATAATGTGGTTCTTTTCTTTCAGCTTGTTTATGTGGTGGATTACATTGATGGATTTTCTAATGTTGAACCACCCCTGCATCCCTGGGATGAAGCCTACTTGATCATGGTGTATGATACTTTTGATGTGATCTTGGATCCAGTTTGCAAGTATTTTATTAAGTATCTTTGCATCCATGTTCATAAGGGAAATTGGTCTGAAATTTTCTTTCTCCGTTGGGTCTTTGTGAGGTTTAGGTATTAGATAACTGTGGCCTCATAGAATGTGTTTGGCAGTATTCCTTCTGTTTCTATGTTGTGGAAGAGTTTGAAGATTATTGGTGTTAGCTCTTCTTTGAATGTCTGGTAGAATTCTGTGCTGAAACCATCTGGGCCTGGGCTTTTTTTGGTTGGAAGACTTCTAATGACTTCTTCTATTTCCTTAAGGGTTATAGGACTGTTTAATTTGTTTACCTGTTCTTGATTTAACCTTGGTAGGTGGAATCTATCAAGAAAATTGTCCATTTCATTTAGATTTTCCAATTTTGTGGAGTACAAGTTTTTGAAGTAGGACCTAGCGATTCTTTGGATTTCCTCAATGTCTGTTGTTATTTCCCCCTTTTCATTTCTGATTTTGTTGATTTGGGTATTTTCCCTCTGCCTTTTAGTTAGTTTAGCTAAGGGCTTGTCTATTTTGTTCATTTTCTCAAAGAACCAGCTCTTGGTTTTGTCGATTCTTTGCATTGTTCTTTTTGTTTCTAAGTTGTTGACTTCAGCCCTGAGTTTGATAATTTCCTCTCGTCTGCTCCTCTTGGGAGTGTTTGCTTCTTTTTGTTCTAGCTCCTTCAGGTGTGCTTTTAGGTGGCTAGTATAGGAATTCTCCAGTTTCTTTTTGAAGGCACTTAGAGCTATAAACTTTCCTCTTAGCACTGCTTTCAATGTGTCCCATAAGTTTGGGTATGTTGTGCCTTCATTTTCATTGAGTTCTAAGAAGACTTTAATTTCTTTTTTTATTTCTTCCCTGACCCAGAGGTCATTGAGGAGAGAGTTGTTCTGTTTACATGTTTTTGCAAGCACTCTGTTGTTTTGGTTATTGTTGAAGCCTAGCTTTATTCCATGATGGTCTGATAAGTTATAAGGAGTGATTTCAATTTTCCTGTATCAGTTGAGGCTTGCTTTGTGACCGACTATATGGTCGATTTTGGAGAAGGTTCCGTGAGGTGCCGAGAAGAAAGTGTATTCTTTTGTTTTGGGGTGAAATGTTCTGTAGATATCAATTAGGTCCATTTGATACATGACATCTGTGAGGTTCATTATTTCTCTGTTTGGTTTCTGCATTGTTGTTCTGTCCAGTGGTGAGAGTGGTGGGTTGAAGTCTCCCACCATTAATGTGTGAGGTTCAATATGGGATTTGAGCTTCAGTAGTGTTTCTTTAATGAATGTGGGTGGTCTTATATTTGGGGCATAGATGTTTAGTATTAAAATTTCATCTTGGTGGATTTTTCCTTTGATGAGTATATAGTGTCCTTCCCCATCTCTTTTGATTAATGTTGGTTGAAAGTCCAATTTGTTGCATACTAGAATTGCAACTCCGGCTTTTTTCTTGGGTCCATTTGCTTGGTATATCTTTTTCCAGCCCTTTACTTGGAGATAATGTCTATCTTTTTTTGCTGAGGTGTGTTTCTTGTAAGCAGCAGAATGTGGGATTCTGTTTTCGCATCCATTCTGCTAGCCTGTGCCTTTTTATTGGGAAATTGAGTCCATTGATGTTGAGAAATATTAATGACCAGTGACTGTTACTTCCTGCCATCTAGATGTTGGTGGAAATAGTGTGTGAGTGAACTTCTTTTCTTTTGGTTCTGCTGTAGGCATGCTATTTGCTTCCTGTGCTTTCTTGTGTGTAGTTAACCTCTTTGGGTTGAAATTTTCCTTCCAACATCTTCTGTAGAGCTGGATTTGGGTATAGATATTGTTTGAATTTAGCTTTGTCATATAATATCTTGTTTTCTCCATCTATGTTGATTGACAATTTTGCAGGGAATAGTAGTCTGGCCTGGCATTTGTGGTTTTTTAGGGTCTGCAAGACGTCTGTCGAGGTACTTCTGGCTTTTAGAGTCTCTGAAGAAAAGTCAGGTGTAATTCTGATAGGTTTGCCATTATATGTTATTTGACCCTTTTCCTTAGCAGCTTTTAAAATTCTTTCTTTGTTCTGTACATTTAGTGTTTTGATTATTATGTGGCAGGAAGATTTTCTTTTCTGGTCTAATTTATTTGGAGTTCTGTAAGCTTCTTTTACAGTTATAGACATCTCTTTTTTTTTTTTTTAGATTTGGGAAATTCTCTTCAATGATTTTGTTGAAGATATTTTCTGGTCCATGGAGGTGGGACTCTTCTCTTTCTTCTATTCCTATTATTCTGAGATTTCATCTTTTCATTGTGTCCTTGATTTCCTGAAGGTTTTGTGTCAGGACTTTTTTAGATTTTACATTTTCTTTGACAGATGTATCCATTTCTTCAGTTTTATCCTCTGAGCCTGAAATTCTTTCTTCCATCTCTTGTATTCTGTTGGTGATGCTAGTGTCTGTAGTTCTGATTCTTTTCTTAAGGTATTCCAGTTCTATGGATGTCTCGGATTGGATTTTCTTCATTGCTTCAACTTCCCTTTTCAGGTCTTCCATTCCTTTAAGCGCTTTATTCATTTCCATCACCTCCTTTGCAGTACTTTGTTGTTGCTCTCTGAGGTATTTTATTTCCTCCCTTAGGCCTTCTACTATTAATATAAGCATAGGATTACGGTCATTTTTCCTTTGCTTCAATTGTGTTTGGCTGTCCAGAGTTGTCTGTAGCATTATTGCTAGGATCTGGAGGCATCCTATTGTTTTGGTTTTTTTTTTTGTTTTTTTTTGTTTTTTTTTTTTTTACCACGTTTTTGCTCTGTCCTTTTGTCATCAGATTGACCCAGGTGTTGTCTATTTGTGTCTTTTGTCAGCTGACCTTGGTGCTCAGGAAAACTCCCTGCCCTGGGGATTGGCTGATCCTGAGATCCTGGTGTTTACCTCCAGATGGTGGGCAGGTTCCTGTAATAGACTGACTGGCTCTCGGAGAGGGCTAGCCTCTGAGGACCTGGGAGCTGACAGGTCTCCTCAGAAAGGCAGGTAGAGCTGTGGTTGGGTCTGTGTTCTCCTCTCAGTGACCCAGTCGTTCTGGCTCCCCAGACTATGCAGGCAAGGAGCTCCACCCACAACAGATGCTGGCCTCAGTGCGCCTGTTGCTGACTGCCTCAGATGCTTGGGTGCTAGGGTGAGTGACCCACCCGCCCTAGTATTTGTGGAGAACACACAGTCGCAGGCTCTGTTTGCAGGCAGTCTTGGCTCCTAATTGCTTTGCTGTGACTGGGTTAGGTCTCTGTCTCTCCGCTACAGTGCACACTGTGCCACCATGTTGGAAACTCTGGAAAAAATAATCTCACTTACCTTTGCTCTTGTGGTGCGACTGTTTTTCCCTCTTTGGTATACAGGTCCTAGTGCAGGCTGGATATCAGGCAGACAGGCAGCGCAGGCTTGATATCAGACAGGCAGGCGGGGCCGCTGGCCTGTGGCTGGAGCTGTGGGCTAGATCCACTCTTGGGCTAGATCTCTAGCCAGAGCTCCTTTCCAGACAGGTGACAGAGCTGGCTGATCTCAGGGTGGTGTTCCTGGAAACTGCGTGGGCTGTTTTACCTGGTGACCGGTCTCAATGTTCGCAGTGGGAATTCAGACACCATCTGTGTTTCACTGTCAGCTAGGGGACCTCACATTCACTCCACAGTGACTAATCTCATTCACCTACTACTCAGATGCACTGTTCTATGGTCGGTGCCATCTTGGTTCCTCTGTAAACTCTTTTTTATTCAATTTCTGAGTGTATATATTTCCTGTACAGTGTGGGAGTGTCACAGTGTCAAGATCTTTCTGTTTTGTTTTCCTAAATTCAGAATTTAACTTGGTCCCTGACATATAAAATTATTCAATGATATGAATTCATAGATGAATATAAATAGGACCTTATCAAAACAAGGTATGTTTTGGTTCTATCACTGTGCTGTCCAGTGCTTAAGTATTGCATTCTCTTGGGCTGAAAAGAATGGTTGCTACTGGTTTCAAATCTTGTAGGCCACTTTCATGAAGGTTAGCCAGCTCATCTTGGTAAAGCACTCATAACAGAAGAGATGTGTACATGCCACGTAAGAGCAGGACCACAAGGCATCCCTCAGAGACCTGCCAGTTAGGGAGAAGTCATGACATGAAGCTTCAAGTACCAGATAGTTGGATAGCTGTAGACTCACGTCTGTCTGTCACACTGGAGTCAAGTACCTTGAGGTCTCAACTAAGAATCCCATTGGCACCTGTTCAGATGTTTCATTACAAGGCACATGTAATACCACATTTGGTTCTGAGATTACATTCCACATATTTTCTTTATTTACAACAGTTACAGACCTTTTATAGCTCTGAATGTGAAGTCATGGAGATTCAATGCTGTCATTGTATGAGTCAGGCATTAGCCCTGGAATGTGGAGGGTGGTGACTTCTCAGGAGCTCTAGAGTTCTCTGGTGTGAATCATCTGTTTTTTAAAGCTCCACTCTCTCAGTGCTGTATTTGCAGCTCTGTCAGATACACTGATCCTTCACCACTTTCTACATCTTTCTCAGCTTTGAAATTTAACTATATTAGCATTTTAGTTTGGCCATTATCCATCTAATTTGGACAGGGATCAAGAGCAATGAAAATCTCCTGTAATCTTTGGCGGGGACCACCCAGGCCAACAAACCTAAGAGAGGTACAACATGCCTTGCTTTCTGTTTGACTGTTGATTGATTTTGGGGAGACCCAAACCCCCTATCAGGTAACTCCAAATAACTATAGTTTTATCTATTTATTTTTATGTTAGTAAATACTAAAAAGTGTAAAGTACAAGCCCTTCACCCTAAACCAAGTATTCAGTGAAAGATCACCAATAAACCCTGGATAGCAAGGACTAATTTGTTCTCCATGATCTGTACAGCAAATTACATTCAGTGCATCATGTGATCATTTTTGCTTTTAACAAAGCACTTAGGACATATCAGACAAGGAGCTTGCACTGGGAAATGTAAGATTAACTCTATCTGCTATTGCAACAACAAAATGTTACCAACTAGCCTTTAATTCACCTCATTTTTTTCTTCTTCTTCAACTTGTGCTTTTGTGTTTTCAACTCAGCTGGTCAAATTTGGGCAATGCTCACCTAAAGCAGCAGCCTTTCATTTGGAATGAGAGATTTCAGGGAGTCCTTTGAAAAGATAAGCTGTTGGCAATTCTATAAATGCCATCACAAAGACACTAACTGTGACAACGATACTCAGTAGCCACTCAGGAAGATCTCTTTTGGTCATAAAACATGACTTACTGACCATGGGATGTTTTTAGGCAGGTGATGAAATCTGTTGGATGGTAGTGGAAGTTCAGATTTCTTTGGAGACATGGTTGTGTTGAATGAATATGGTTTTTTTTGTTTTGTTTTTGTTGTTTTTTGGTCTCAAATATGGGATATGAGGGTGATTTGCACACCACTGAAAAATAGACTCATGAAACAGGCATACAAAACATCCTGATAAAAGAGCACGCACATGATGTTTTGCCAGCTGGAAAACTGTCACTTGTAGGGAATATATTTACATCCTTTGACTGACAGACTCCTTGTAGAGCTCATGATCTTGGTCTACAGGAAGTACCTTGTGCAGAGGACATAAAGTTGGTCAATTGGAAGGCTCTCTTGCTCAGGTATAAAGAGGAGGCCCCAGAAATGCAGAGGAGCTTTTTGCTTGGCATTGCTTCTCATGGCTGCTTCACTCCAAAAGATTGCAGACAATGCTTTGCTGAAGTTTGCTGCTGCCAAGACTTGCTGAAGATTGCAGCACATGCCGAGCTTAGCCCAGGTCAGGCTTAGCTCAGGTTGCCATGTTTGGGGCCGAGAAAGCTGCTGCTTCTTTGGCCATCCTTGTTGGTGCTCCTGATTAGCTGCATTGTTCTCCTTGCTGCTGATTGCTATGTTCCCGTTGCTGATTGCATCTGTTCCTGTGTACGCTGATTTGGCTGGACTGCTGATGAGTTTCCCCAAGGACATGTGACTTAGGAGATCTATATCCTTTCTCTAGTGTCTCAGGTTGGTGGGTTGTAAGGTGTTTAGAGTTATTAATAAATAGTTTAAAAGTATGCCTTCAGTTGGGGTGAATGGTTCTAATGTTAACCTTTCCAAAACAAACCAACCAAAAATGAACTCTAGGCAGTATTATGGAGCAAAAACAAAATGGTAGAAATGACTGTACTTCTAAGAAAGCTTATTAAACAGTAGGTTTCACTATGGTTCTTGCAGAGTCCATAGTATTATTTATCATTACAGCCCACAATTTACACTCCCATGCCCTCCCCTTTGCTCTACACTTCCATTCATCCTCTGCCTTTTACATTCCCATCCACTTCTCCCTTCCCAGGGTTCCTCCTGCCTCTACTTCCTTAGTATTGAGACTGCAAATGCATGCCAAAGCATCTGGCTTTTGAATAATATTTCTTCTATTTTTGAGATGATACCAATATCATTTCTCCCCTCCCTTTCCTTCACCCTCCAAACTTTCCCATATAACTTTCCTTGATCACTTTCAAATTCATGGCCCATTTCCTCTTTTTTTCATTAACTATTGTTAAATTTCTTTTACCTAAACTCATAAACACAACCTGCTCAGTCTGTACAGTGTTTCTTGTATGTGTGTCTTCAGGGCTGATATTGGATAGCTAATAGGTGTGTTCTACCCAGGGGAAGACCATGTTTCAAGCTGTCAGCATTCCTTAGATGCCTGTAGTTCTTTCTGTAGGACTGAGACCTACAACTGCCACTTTATTAAACCAGTGTTAATTCCAAGTACTTGTTTCTTTACATGGCTGCTGGGGATCACACTTGTTTGGCAAACACTGTATTCACTCAGCTGTTTCTTCAGCCCAATGTTAATTACTTTAATTCTCTTTTTGCCTCCTCCTTCATTCCTTCTCCTCTTCCTCCTCTTTTTTTTCTCTTTTCTTCTTAAAATCCCTTGTGTGATTATAATAAAACCAGATTGTGCAAAGAAGTTATTTAAGTCAACTAAGAACCATAAACATAAATAAATAAACAAACAAACAAATAAAGGAACAGAATGGTTTTACCTGCTGCCTCCCTGTGTTCTAATTGGAATGCATCTCTAAGACAATTCCTTTCTTTCTTATTCTCCTCTGTCTTATAAACCCCAAATGTCTTTATCAAGAAGGATCACAGTGTGTTTCTTTAAAGATCATTGATTCTAAGGGTGCACACCTTTTACAGAACAGGCAGCTTCTAACAGGTAACAACACTAAAAAGCACAATGTAGCTTCACTACAGTTTATAAAGAAAACAAATGATGGCACATACTATCTTCTTGGTAGAGAGAAATCATCATGGTTCACTCTCACTGTTTCCATGTTATAGTCTAGCTTAATTGCTTGACTTTGTTTCAAAGACAAGGATCCTCACATTCCTAATTCTTTCTTCCATATCACACAATGGAAGTTCACAAGCATTTGAGCCTTCAGCACCAATTCTCAGCCTTATTGTTCTCTTTATCCAGATGGCATAGTTGTCTACATGAGCATACATCAAATGAAACAAGGAAACAGAGGATTCTGGATCAACCTTATTCTGATCAGTTTATTTAACATATGTATGTATATACATATATATTCATATATATGCATATATGCATACACAATGCTTAAATACACATATACACATATATTTATGTATGTCTATGTGTATGTGTAGGGAGTAAAATAGAGAGACAGAGTAATAAAAATGGTAGCAAGGCGTGATGGCACACATCTTTAATCCCAGAACTCAAGAGGCAGCAGCAGGCAGATCTCTGTAACTTTAGGGCTAATCTGGTCTACATAGCAAGTCTCAGGACAGCTAGGGCTATCTAGTGAGACCTTTCTCAAAAATAAAACTGTAGTGAACTGGCATGAATATGTATGATAATATGTGTGTGTGTGTTTGTGTGTGGTATATAACAAAAATAAACTATAATTATATCAACATGACAACAAATTCTTAAAAGAAATATTTCATTTATCATTTATCTTTGTTGTGGGTAGCACAACAAACCTAAGGCAACCACATGGCTTTCTTTTTTCATTGTTCACATGTGAGCATTGCATAGAAGTCAGGATCAGGTGGCTCATCTGAATATATTACATAATATGTACCTGTCTGAACTTGCAATACAAATGTGCTCAGAAATTAATGTCGCCACTTGTTCTCCTGACACTGTCAAATTTCTGTCATTCCTTTTTTGTGTGTGTGCATGTTCATTCATTTGATGGGAGAGGGAGAACTTAGTATAAGGTGTAATTTTGAGCATTAAAACATCTATAATGTTAGCTTTGGGGTGTGTGTGTGTGTGTGTGTGTGTGTGTGTGTGTGTGTGTGTGTG
>CAJQZJ010003646.1:12443153-12512955 GCA_907164525.1 Lophiomys imhausi
GTGCAGTGTTCAGGGGGGCATAAGATATTAAATCATGCTTCATATCATAAAACTGTATACTTATGAATCAGCCTTAGGACATTTAAGGAAGAGATATGAGCAGCATTTTTGTGTCTCAAACAAACAAACAAACCAAACAACCTTGTGAACAAGGGGAGACTAACATGGGTACATCTTTTATGAATTCTGATATTCTTTCTTTGAATAATTATTCAACTCTGTACTTTATAAACAGATCATGGCCTGTTGAGGTGTTTCTTTCTGTGTCTTTCATATTATATGAGGTAGAAAACAGGCAGAAGAATCACCCTCCCAGATTCCCTTACTAGAGGGACTGGAGACACACACACTGTAGGACCCAGAGCCGTCACTGACCCAGGCTCCAGATGCAGTAGATCACAGAGGCTTTTGTTTGAGGCACAGAAATGAAAAGTATCTTGGATGCAGAGTGAAAGGACAGGCCAGACTGTGGCTGGGAATGTATTTGAAGAATTCGCTAAGATTGGGAAAAAAACAAATGCAGTGGTTTTTCGATGAACAAGAGGCAGTCAACCACCCCGCTGCAGGGCTCCTTCAAAGCACAGGGCCTGGTACAAGAGATGAGAAGACGGTAAAGTGTAGAGAGAAAAAATTCAGTGAAAGCAGCGGCTTGGCTTTGGAATGTGGGGTCAAAGTTCCCCATGATCAAGAATCACATAGATGTAAACTTGACGTGAGCTCTTCTTCTGTATAAAATAGTTAGTGGTAGGATTCTGCCAAGCACCTTATAAAGATGGAGGCCCCTATTTGTTCATTGTTTTGGATACATGCATCTCTGTGTTTGAGGCTGTTCACCTGTAAGTGTGCTCCTGTGTGTATGGAGGATATAGGCCAACATCGGGTATCATTCCTTAGATCATGCCCTCCGGGATCTGCTTTTCTCAGCCTCCCCAGTGATGGGATTACAGGTGCCTCACTGCACCTGTTTATTTTTTAATACCCAAACGTATAAATTAGACTAAGCGCTTCTAGAAGATGAGCCATGGAGGACCTCAGACCTACTTTAGTCAACTTGTTTCAATGAACGCATGCGATGTTTTTCATCACTGAGACTGGGAGGCAAAATGTGTGGCAGGGACAATACTCAGTTTGCACCTAAGCAAATCTTTTGGAGTCACATTGAATTAGATGCTAAATTTTACTGAGGGGTTTGCAGGGTGGTGGGAAATTAAACTATCACACATGATAGAGGGTTGCTGAACCCCTGATAACACAGACGTCAGTCCAAAGAACCATGCAACAAACTGGAGATCACTGAAGGGAAGTGACATGAGATGGATTTTGGAAGAAGACTAAATGAAGGCCAAATGCCACCAAGAGAATAAGAAGTACAAACCCAAGGGAAGCTGGAGATGATGCTGAACAGTTGGGTGTGAATACACTACCTTGAAAGACAGCACCTCAGCCCAAAGATATTGTTGATACTGACCATGTCTCTGAGATTTCAAGATAGACCAGCCATGCTCAGACACATCTCTTTTTTTTTTTAAATACTTTATTTTTTTTTCTTCAAGTTACATCTCAGTCACAAACCCTTCCCTATTCCCCCTTCCTATCCCGCCCTTCCACCCTCTTCCCCCCAGAAGTTTCCCCTTTCAGTCCAACAGATGGTTCCTTCTCTTATAACAGTAAATACTATACAAAACAACAGATATAAATATGCCACATTTATGAGAGTTAAATGGCCCAGTATACCTTCCCAATGTCCAGTTTATACATATTTGGCCCCTGACTTTAACATTCTACTATCTAACCATCTCCATGAGTTTAAAGGTCTATATCTGACTCAACATTCATACTAACTTGCAACACACTTTTAAGAGTATCTTCTTAGATCTATAACACCCTCTTGATTCCTAAACAACTCAAAATTTAACTATGAGACTCTAGCTGTCTATTCTTCAACCACCTCAGAGACCTGAGAGGGATAAATATATCTGCTTATATAGGAAGTGCAGGGCCTGCAGCTTCCAAAACTAAGAAATGACATACCAGTGACTACCTGGACAGTTCCCATTTTCTCTCCATACATTCCTGCATCAGTCTTCAGCCTTTGGGTCCTGTTTCTCTGACAGGCATTTGTTGTAGAGCAGGGATTATGAAGGACTTACCTACCCTGTCTTGGCAGAGTTAGGCTGTCGACTTCCCTGCTACCAAGTTTTGTCCTTTTTGGACAGCAGTCTGTCTGCAGTTGGAGCAAGGGGTTTTTTCATGCCAAGAGATAGGCTTGCCACTAATTCAACCATCTCACACTGGAGATTATTCAATGCTTATCTTCTACTTGGAGTAGAATAGGGGGTGCTGTCAGGAGCTGATATGTCTCGATATCAAAAAAAAAAGAAAATCTTAATTTGAGATAACATCTTTGAATGTCATATTCTGCAGATCTCTTGGGGTTTTTGAAGATGCCCTATCCATCTCTTGTATTTAGATAAGCAAATGTTGCTTGTCTCTTAGCAACTTGATTACTGGGTAGTTTAGAGAATATCTGTGATAGACTGTCATAGTAGCTAACAAAGTGACATGTTTGCATGACTAGGAGTTTGTTTTACTTAACTATCCTAGACCGTTTTAGATGGTTGGTATCAAGAGGCCAGAGCTTCACATTTTATTTTTAAGTATCTCTAGGTATGATACCATTAGGAAGTGTTACCTTAAATTTTGTATCTATATACAAAGATCTATTCAATTGTGTTTAATATGTGTAAGACATAGAGAGAGACAGAGTGAGCAAGAACTTTAAGTGCTAAATATCACACGTGGGCAAGGCATATGAAAAAAAAATCACTTCTTATTGCAAGTGATCTCAACCAAGGTGGGTCATTGCATGTAATGATAAAGAGATGATCCTGAAAAAGCTCATTCTGCATTTTCATTTCTTTTCATTATGAAGTCTACCAGTCTAAAGCCATACAAAAATCCTCTAGGCTTAAGGCTTGTGCAGGGATAGGAAAAATGCTTGGTCTGAAGGAATAAGCAAGACCAGGCTGTAAATCATTTTGACATCCAGTTTTAAAAGTCAGGGATTGTTTTAGTGGGGGAGCAACTTGAAGGAAGCAATGAGACAGTCGAAGTTTATGACAGTATTTATAAAGATGGCTAATGCTCTTTAGAAATTATTTTTTTTCCAGAGTTAGTTTGGAAATAGGCAGAGGATCATGGGAATGTCTCTGACTTGTGGTCAAGCTGAAAGATGCCGAGAGTCTGACCTATGGCAGAGACAGTGAGGCTGGAAGGGAAGTGCGAGTTTCCATGGCTACTTTGGCTTTAGGTCTGGGAGACTGACAAGAAAGGAAGTGTGAGAGTTCATTATAAACTTCAACCTGCCACCCCATGTGAATACCACCAATAGAGAGAGTCATATTCCATGAATAATTATGTCAAAACTAATAGTCACTGAATTAACTTTTTTGTTTCCTTGCTGTGACTAAATACTCAACAAGAATCAACTGAAGAGAGTAAGGTTTATTTTAACCCATAGTTTGGAGGAATACAACTCATCATGGCAGGGAAGGCATGGATGTAGGAGAATGAGGCAGCTTGTTATATTGTGTCTGCAGCCAGGAAGCAGTTAGCCGACTGGAAGTGGGTCCTGGATACAAAACCTCAAGGTCCCACCCTCAGTGACTCATTTCCTCCATAAGGTTCTACCTCTGACAGGTTCTATGGCGTTCCAAAACAGTGCTGCCAGCTGGAGCCAAGCATTCAGACACACGAACCAATGGGGAACATCGCATATCACTCTCACTACATATCAAATGATCATTGGATGCTAGCCCCGGGGTAAGTCATTTACAACATTACTTTAATTCTCACACAACTTAGAAGGGGATGGATTGAGCCTAAGTTTTACAGATAAAGAAATGAAAGATTAGTGAGCTTGGCTACTTTCCCTGAGGTCCGGAAGATAATAAAGTGTAGGTAGAGGATTAAGCAGAGAGCTGCTGATTGTAACAGAGTTTTATATGTGAGCTCCAAAGAGTTATTTTGGGGAACGTGTGGCTGGTACTTGGCTTGTTATAACTGCTGCCCATCCATCTTCTCATTCTTCTCTCAGCAACAGTTATTGAAAATACGTGACCTATGAGCAAGCCCCTTTACTCAACCTGTCTCCCAGCTAGGAAAATCAGGTTTCTGTTACACTGTGATATTTTGCCTGAGGTATAGGCTCATTGATGTACTTCCTACTCTGTTCTGGAAGGCTATTACAAATACATGGTAGCTATTTGTAACAGGCTGAACACTCCTCATCTGAAAATATGAGGTGACCATTATACTAACATTTAAGCATTAAAGATCTTGAATTTGAAGATTAGAAGTGTTGAGCTACCAAAATCTATACAAGTATTTCAGAAATACAAAAAGACAATCAAAGACTTGTATGTTAACAGCTGCTTAGAATTCCACACCCACACTGAAAATTATAAAAATACAATCTTCTGGTCCAGAAATGGGCATCAGAGTGAGACTCTGTAGCTTTGAGAATCACATAGTATACAGGAGGAATCCACCACTCCTCGAATGTGCTGGTGATTACATCCAGGGGTGTCTCTCACAGGCAGTCCATGTCACAAGGGCATCTGGGTGAGAGTGTAAGGAGCCGCTGACATTTTCCATCTCCCACACTCCCACTGTTCCATTTCCACTGTCTTCTCCCCCAAAGGATACTTCACTGCCCCACCAAAGGAAGAAAGGGGGTGTTTTAAATTCTCAAAAAGCTACATGTGGGTATCAATATAAAACCACAACTTTCACATCAACGGGGCTAAAATAGTTTATTCTGGAATCCAATATGAGTGACCATGGCTCAGGAATACCATTTCAGGTTTCCTGGATTCCATATTCCACTTAGGAAGTAATTAAATGAGATTTTATTTAGTTATAGAACAAAGAAAGTACTTAGGTCAAGGTGTTTAGCGAACCCATTAGTGCAGATTGTGCAAGTGGGTGGGTTTCAGTGAGTGCAGGAAAATGCCACGGGTGTCAGATGCATTTGGGCTGGTTCCAGCTGGTGGCCACGAAGAACACATTTTAAAGTTTTGACAGCCACAAGGATATTAGGTCAGACAGAGATGGACAGTGAATAGCTTTCAAAGTTTCTAAAAGTAGCTCATGATAATTTATTATGATGTGTTCTGCAACGTTTTAATTCAACATAATCTCAAATGTAGTCATTTGAATTCTTAGTACAGATTCAGCCTGCCTGCCTATTTTCCTTCCTTCCTTCTTTCCTTCCTGTCCATCTGTCTTTCCCATTTTGGAACTTCAGTTCTCATGGGCTAAAAATGAGAAAGAGCTGACTGAGGAGGTACCTAAGTGTGAGCCTTTTTTTTTTTCTGGCATGAAGGATAGTAATTTCTACAGCTTACATATTACTCAGGTAATATGATAAATATTGGTTATACATATTTTCAGGTTGTACAAAATTGAGATTATAACTGAAATTCTCTGAATGTTTTTTTCAATTACGTACCTTTGAGTTGTTATGAGGTTGCCAAGATGGGGTGGGATAGATGCCTAGCCATGCAGAGTGAAGCCCAAGCCGGTAGGTGCCCTCCTCATGACTATTTCTGATGGCAACAACCTCAACATAGCCTGTTATGTCTGCTCCCTGTGATATTTTGAGGCTATAAATGAATTGTGGCCTGGAACTTCACAGAGGGAGAACTTCTGAAGGCTTTATCTGGTGCCCTGGATTGAAAAATGCTTTCATCTTGTAAGTCTGCCTGAATTCATGTTCCCATGGCAACACATCTTGAGATGAAAGGCCTACAACAGGAGAGTGAACACATCTGGCCTAACGTCTGCCCTTGCCATGACAAGGGGCCAGTGTTTGCCACTGGCCAATGCATAAAAAGTAAGTAAATAGATGACTATGGCCATTCGTATGAGCACATGGATTCATAGGTCTGTGCTCCTGACTGGACGCCTTTGTTGCCTTCCCCCTCCTTCTCCTGAACTTATATTGCGCACTGTTGACCTTCAAGACCATGAGCCCTCCATTCACCCACCCATCCGATGAGCTTCTTTCAAGTGGCTCTTTGAAGCTTGTTAAACCTGCTTCTCGACCATCTTTTTAATTCTCCTCTGAAACAGGCTCCCAACCTGGAGATCCATGACCTTGCTCATTCTGCAGACTCTAAAGTGGCGCCCACAGATAAGAAAGCTTCAGACAATGACTTTTAGCTTGATAATTCCCCACTTCATCACAGAGCCAGTCCATCTCATCACCCAGATGACTAAAGTCCAGCCCACATGAAGCTCAGGATGGGGCTGTTTCAGGCAGGTATAACTTACATGCTGTGATCTTGAAAAGCCCCACTCTTTGGTTAATGAGAATGGTTTGCTTTAACCAGGTATTCTGAAAAACAAATGGCTCGTGGCCTGTTCACCTCTTAGTGGTTTCACATCCTAATAGCATTATCATTACAGTCAAATTTCAGCATGCATTTCAGAGGGGACATTTCCTCTCTTTACATACCTGTCTATCCTTGTGCCATGTTAAATTAAGGTGCAGGGTTAAGGCCCTCACTGAATGTCAGTGCCACGCCCTTGCCCCATAAATCAAACAAACTTTCACTGTTTATTAAAGAGAGAAATGTAGTTTGGAAATATTGGCCTTTGTTTCTGGAGGTGGCAGGTGAGGCAAATTAAACCAATGCTATTTCTGAAAACAATTAGAGTCCCTGGAAATGAAGCTTACTCTGAGATACCATCTTGATGCCAGCGCTAAAATGTCTTGTCAGAAAAGGATAGCTAGAGAAAGACGAAATCTAGAGGAGAAACCCTGTTATTCAAGGCTTTCCTTCAAAGCCTTGTGCAGAAATCAAAAGCGAGCCAGTCAAGATATCACAAGACTGTAATCCCAGTAGTCGGGAGACAGAGGCAGGAGAATGGCTGCAAGCTTGAGTCCAACTGTGACTGTGTAGAGAATTCTAGGTCAGTCAGGGCTACATAGTGAAATTTTGTCTCAAAAACATACTAAAACTAGGTTCTTGGGCTGTGTTCTTGTGGTGTGTCCCTGACCCCTCCGCTCTTTCCTCCCTATCCTTCATGTAACTCCCTGAGCTCTGCGGAAGGTTTGGCTGCGGTGCCCTGCATCTGCTCCATTTAGTTGCTGGATGAAGTCTCTCTGGTCTCTTTGATGACGATTCTGCTAGGCTCTGGTCCCAGAACACTCTGCAGGTGTGACAAACTGTAGGTCGAAGGTTTTGTGGCTGGGTTGGTGTCCTAATCCCTCTACTTGAGGCCTTCCTGGTTCAGGTTCCTTGTCCTCCTTTACTAGTCAGGGAGCATGCAGGAGTTTGACCCAGGTCCTCCCCAGATATGCCATGGCGGAGGAACTTGTTATTCTTGTGGGAATCCTAACAGTGGGAATATCAGGAGCTGTCCTTGACTATTTTGCCTACTTTTAGGACCCTGTTCTTCCTACTGGGTTGCTTTGTCCAGCTTTGATGTGATGGCATGAGCCTGGTCTTACTGTAACTTATTATACTGTGTGTTTGGTTGATGTCCCTGAGAGGCCTGCTCCTTTCTGAGGGGAGTGGAGGAAGTTGGATCTGGGGGAGGGGGGGTCAGAGACTGAGAGTATGGAAGGAAGGGGGGAACTGCAGTCAGAATGTAATATATGAGAGAAGAATAAAAAGAAAAAATAAAAGTAAAGTAAATTAAGAAGAGAGAGAGAGAGATAACCACTCATGGACAGACTTTGTCAATTTTGAAAGTCTTTTAAGCAAGTTTGTAGTTGTGTTGAACTCCTGAGATGTCTGCTGTGTGACCAGGAAGTTTGGGGCCAGATGGAACCATTAGGTTCTATTGACTGATTCAAGATGCAGAAGCAAGGATGCAGAGGATGCTGCTGTGGTCCATGTGACCACAGAAAGGACTGTCCTAGTATCTCTAGGAAGAGTTGTAGCTGACTAGTCTTTGACAAACTTAAGATGATTTCTAAGAAAGTGATAATATATATATATATCATATATATACAGATATATATACAAATATGTATGATATATATGATATAACTATACCATATATGTGTGTTTGTTAAAGATGTTTTGTTAAATTTCCTCTTTAAAATAAAAATTTGGTTACTTTTTTATTGCTCTGATAAAACACCACAACCAAGACAACTTACAGAGGAAAGAATTTATTGACCTTAAGTTTCCAAGGGGATAAGAGTTCATCATAGCAGGGGATCATGGCAGAAACAGAACACTGATAGATCACATCAGGAAGCAGAGATGGAACAGGAAGTGGGGTGAGCCTTTAAACTCTCAGAGCTCACTGCCAGTGAAGTACTTCCTCCAGCAAGCTTGCATCTCCCCCATGACCACCCCTAAACAGCACCAACCAGCAAGGAAATGAGTTTTCAAATGCTTGAGCCTATGGGGGCCATTTTCACTCAAATCACCATACCTGTGACTTACAGGCTGTATGTTAATTTACTCTGTGTGCAATAAAGAGGCCTATTTCATTAAGTCTTACCAAAGATGTTGGACTTCAGACCTGGTACAAATCCCTGCAGCGTATGTTTAACATACTAAAGTGGACATGGCCTCCAGGTTCTCCCAGCATGCCTCAGGGCCTACCTGTTACAGGGCATGCTGGGACACCTTCTATGCTAAACTCTCCTCCTCCAGAGGCTCTTCACTGTATAATCTGGATATTTTGGTTCCCAGTCTCTCTGTCTCTCTTCTTCCTGTGTCCTCCTTCTTTCTCCCTCTCCCTTTCTCTCCCCTTCTCTTTTCTCTCTCTGCCTGTGCATGCTCTCCCACTCTTTCTCTCCCACCCCACAAGACTGCATCCAATAGACCTGCTTTTATGTATTCTAATCTGGCTGGTATTGGATCATTTCACTGGCAGAAAATGTACCTTAACTGAATAATTTAAAAAGGAGCTAAACTAGTATCTTACTCTGAAAGGGTAATTTCAAATTCAAAATACACTCTTTTTTATTTATTTTACCTTTATTTTATGTGCACTGGTATTTTGCCTGCATTTATGTCCATGTGAGAATGTCAGATTTTGAAGTTACAGACAGTTGTGAGCTACCATAAGGTTGCTGGGATTTGAACCTGAGTCCTCTGGAAGAACAGCCAGTGCCCTTAAGCTCTGAGTCATCTCTCCAGCCCCTGAACCACACTCTTATCCGGTGGTCAGGACTATTTCTAAACTGCTTTTTGCTAGGCAAGCCATGTTTTCAGGAATTACCTCTACATAGACATATTTTTGTGTGATTTCTAGACCTTGATCTGTTTGAAATTCACACAACTTGTTAATGTTAAAATTAATTTAACTATTGGCTTGTTCACTAATATATTTGATTATCAGAATGATGAAGTTTGACTTTTTTTTCTTTCTTTTTTTTTTTTTTGGAGACAGGGTCTCTGGTATCTCAGGCTGGCCTCAAGTTTCCTACACAGCCAAGGGTGACTATGAAACTCCTAACCATCATGCCTCTACCTTGAAAGTGTTAGAATTAACAGGCATGCACCACTATGTACAGTTTATATAGTGCTGGGGATTGAACCTGAGGCTTTGTGCTTGATAGGCAAGCGCTCTACCAACTAAGCTACACTCCCAGCCCATTTCTCCCTTATTCAAGCCAAGGCTCAAGTAACCTCGGCTAACTCAAAGTCCTATGTAGCTGAGAATGACTTTGAACTTCTGTTGGAATCCCTCCTGTGTCCACCTCCTGACTGCTAGGATTCCATGCATGCTTTGCCAAGCTTGGCCCTATTTACGAAATCTAGGTTCCCTGGATGCTAGGGAAGCAACCTAGCAGCAGAGCTACAGCCTCTGGCCTATGATTTGGCAGGATGGGAGATCTTTTGGGTGAGTTTTACTGTTGCCTTTTGGGACAGGAGCGTCAACCTCTTCATTCCATGTCCCAGCTTCTTGAATCACTCTGCGAACATGTGCCGGAGTAATTTAGCCGATCACCACCCCAGGTGACATCTTTTATTTCTCGTCAGCATTTTGACTGTTGTTTTACAAGTTACTGATGTTTCCCCGCACTGCATATAGAAATGGTACTCATTTAATCTGACCATCTAAACTCCTTAGTGGGCTCCTTTGACAGATTGTTACCACTGTGACGAGGAGGGCTCCTGCCTTTTCCTATTTTACTTTTTTCAAATTCTTATAGTTTCTCTTCGTGTTAAATGTCTTGAGGTTTCTCGTGCCACCTTCTTTCCTCAACGAGTTGAAAAGTTTAAATACTCAGTGCATTCCTTCAGAATTCACTTTTAGAATTCTGAGGCATATAACTTCAAAGACAGTCAAATCACCTTTCCTATCCTCTTCTCAAACAATGTAAGAGCACTGGGCACCTTGCCTCCACACTGCCTTTCATTTTTTATCTCATTTTTTTCCTAACATATGAATTAGACATTAGAATACATTTTTTTGTATTTTGTACCCTTGTAAATTAGACATTAAAAACATCCCTCTTGACTGTAAAGCTCATTAACATTTACCCATAATTCCCTCTGCTCCCTATTCCTTTGGCAGCACGGAGTCACTTAAGAGTTTCTTTCCTTCCAGAGACTTTTTAATGAAGATGTCTGTGAAGAAAACTCATTTTGTTTTCCTGACACATCTTTATCTTAGACTCTTTAAACAACTTAAGGTTTCTTTCAGCACTTCTGTGACATTCCTGACAGTTTTTGAGTTTCTATTTTTGCTACTGAAAAATCAGCTGTCTTCCTTTCCCCACCTTCAGACAATTGTACGTTTTTCACCTGCTATTGATGGCTTCTCCTTTTATTAAGTTTCATGCCAATCCCCAATCAGATGTCTAGATACGGTTTTCTTTGTCTTTATCAAAGTCGGGAGTTTCTATGATTTTTTTATTATTAATTCATTTTACAATCTGATCATGGCCCACTCCCTCCTCTCCTCCCAGTCCCATCCTCCCACCCTCTTCCCCCTTTCCCTCCCTTCCCTTCTGCTCAAAAAAGGGGAGCCACCCTTTCCTGTACCAACCCACTCTAGTTCACTGAGTCAGACCAGGCCAAAGAGCAACTTCTTCCCTTGAGGCCAGGCATTGCAACCCCACTAGGCACAAGTGATCCACAAACTGGCAATAGAGTCCGCGCAAAAGGGAGTCCCATCTCCACGTGTTAGGATATTCATGTGAAGAATGAGCTGCCAATCAGTTGCATATGTGTGGTGGGCCTACGTCCAGCCACCCTAATGTTTGACTGTGGATCTCAACATCTGTTTGATCCACTGCTGAGTAAAACCTCTCATAGGACTGTTATGCTAGACTCCTCTCTGCAAGCAAGTAGTATGGGGGTTGGCTCTCTCCCATGGGGTGAGTCTCAAGTCGTGCCAGTCATTGATTGGCCCTTCCCTCCTTCATTGTTCTATCTTATCCCTATTCATCTTGTAGGCTGGGTAACATATGGGTTGAAGGTTTTGTGGGTAGATTGGTGTCCCTCTCCTTTCACTGGGATTCCTGTCAGGCTTTGAGGTGGCTACTTCCATCTCCCTGAAGGAGTCTCATCTAGAGTCACCCTCTTGTCCTCCCAGGAGTGTTGGCTTCCTGAGGTCTCCAGTTTAATTCAGAGATGCCCCTCCCCCCATCAGTTTCCCTACCTTCTGGCAGCCCTCTCATCTCTCACTCCAGCACTTAGTGTGAGGGTTTTTTTGTGGCTTAAATTCCTTGGCCCTCATAGGACCTCTGAACTGAGATGAGGGACTGTTATATAGGGACACCCCACCCCAGAGAAATGGGATGGAAGGGTTAGGATGTAAAGAAAAAAAAAATGAAATGTGAAGTTTCAGCCTTTTACTACTAATTGTCATAAACTGTTTAGGATAATTAAGAAATGCAAACTAATAGTTATGCAAGCCGGTCATTGTGTTAGGTACTATGACAGTCTATTATAGTTACTTTCTAAGCTAATCAGAAATAAAGCTGCTAAGAGACAAGCAACATCTGCTTATCCTAATATAAGAGATAGATAGGGCTTCTTCAAAATCCTCAAGAGATCTGCAGAATATGGCATTCAAAGATGCTTTCTTAACTTTAGATTTTTTTTATATTGAGATATATCAACTCCTGACAGCACCCCCTATTCTTCTCCAAATAGTAGATGAGCATCGAAGAATCTCCAGTGGGAGATGATTGAATTAGTTGCAAGCCTATCTCTTGACAGGAAAAACCCCTTGCTCCAACTGTAGACAGAATGCTGTCCAAAAAGGACAAAACTTGGAAGCAGGTAAGTCGACAGCCTAGCTCTGCCAAGACAGGGTAGGCAAGTCCTTCATAACCCCTGCTCTACAATCAATGTCTGTCAGAGAAATGGGGCCAAACGACTGAAGATCAATGCTGTAATGTATGGAGAGAAAATGGTAACTGTTCAGGCAGCCACTGGTATGTCATTTCTTAGTTTGGGAAGCTGCAGGCCCTGTACTTCCTATAAAATCAGATATATTTATCCCTCTCAGGTCTCTGAGGTGGTTGAAGAATAGATAGCTAGAGTCTCATAATTAAATTTTGAGTTGTTTAGGAGTCAAGAGAGTGTTATAGATCTAGGATGATGCTTTTAAAATTGTGTTGCAAGTTAGTATGAATGTTGAGTTAGATATAGAACTTTAAACTCATGGAGATGGTTAGAAAGTTAAAGTCAGGTACCAAATACATATGGGCTGGATATTGGGAATGTACGCTAAGCCATATAACCCTCATAACTGTGGCCTAATTACCTCTGTTGTTTTGTATTGTATCTATTACTTTATAAGAGAAAGAACCGTTTGTTGGACTGAAAAGGGGAACTGTTGGGGGAAATAAGATATACCTTAAACTTAAAAAAAAAGGGAAGAGAATGGGGGGTTGAAGGTGGGAGGGTGGGACTGGAGGGGGGAATAGGGAGGGGACTGCGGTTGAGATGTAACTTGAAGAAATAAAAAATAAATTATTAAAAAAAATTCCTGTGGCTTATATGTTCTGCATATGTATATCATTCCCATAATTTCCAGAGTGGATGCACATTTTGATTTTCTGTTGCACCTCAGATGTTGCATCAGATTTTAACCATTGCAGCTGATATAATTTCCTTAGAAACATCTTCCTACTTACGTTTGGTCATTTATTAATCCAATCTGTTTTTAAACCATTTCCCTGAGTTACTTAAACAGATATATTTTTACATTATAAAAATAATGTTTTAAAAGTGTTTATGTGTGTGTGTGTGTATGTGTTATATGTATGTGTTTGTGTGGTATATGAGCACACACATAGAAACATCTTCCTACTTACGTTTGGTCATTTATTAATCCAATCTGTTTTTAAACCATTTCCCTGAGTTACTTAAACAGATATATTTTTACATTATAAAAATAATGTTTTAAAAGTGTTTATGTGTGTGTGTGTGTATGTGTTATATGTATGTGTTTGTGTGGTATATGAGCACACACATATGCACATTTGTGCTCATGAGTGTAGAGGCCAGAAGCCAAACCTTATCTCTTGAGACAGCATCTGTCATTGAATTTAAAGCTCGCTGGTTGACCAGGATGACTGGCCAGTGACCTTAGTGATCTTCCTATCTCTGTTACCCCTCCCAACCCCTAGCGATGAGGTAACATACATACTGCCTCCAAGCTCAATGTTTAGCCTGGATGCTGGAGATCTGGATTCTGGTCCCCCTGAGTGTGTGGTAAGCTATCTCCCCAGCCCTAATTTATGGAAGTCCTCCACCCTCCCCCCCAAAATCTGTCATATCTATTATATATTATTCATTGTTAAAAAGCTTTGTTTCTTTCTTTACTTTGTAAAACATACTACAAAAATTTATTTTAAAACAGATATATAACTTATGTTCTCCAGCTGACATTTTTGTAGCTAAATAATTTGTCTATTGCTTGTTTTCTGAGTTGGCTGGTTTTAGTCTTCACTGGCTTCTATGTTCCCCTTTAATTGTAATTTTAATTAATCATTTCTCTTCACACTCTTCTTTTGTTCTGTTTGGTTTTTGAAAGAGGTTCACAGTGCAGTGTGTCCAGATAGGCCTGAATTTCATGATCCTAGTGCCTAAGTCATCCAAGTGTTAGGATTGTTACACATTATCCTATAAAAGTTATCTTAAGGATGTTTTAGGGCATAGATACTAGAGGAAAAAAATGAAATAATGATACCACTACTTTCTAAACTTAGTTTGTTGAGAGTTTTTTTTAATGCTTAAAGCATGTTGAATTTTGTGAAATAATTTTCTACATCTGTTGATGAACTGTTTTATATGATGAGCCATCCTTGCATTCCATGAAAAGATAATTTGGTCATAGTATGCAAACTTTATAAAGCATTGTTGGGTTCACTTTGCTACCGTAAAATTGAGGATTTTGCACTTATGTTTATTGGGAATATTTTCCCTGTGGCATTTTCAATTTTCTTGTACTGTCCCTGTCTGGCTCTGGTGTCAGGGTGAAATGAGATTCCTGAAATAAAATCTGGAGGTGTTACAACTTCTAGACTAACAGGAGAATTTAAATTTATTCCAGTAGTTTCAGTTGAGAGCATAGGTTTTTTTTTTTTACTATTCATATTATCCTATATATATTATATATGCACATAATATATATATATAGTTTTTTTATACTATTCATATTATTCATACCCTCTTGATGGGACATTTATGAGGCCAAAATTTACACCAGAACCATTCCATCTTCTTTTTTTCTTTCTTTTTATAAATCAGCTTAAACTCACATAGCGACTCTTAGAAAACAAAATTGATGACTGAATTTTGCAATAATGGGAGATATTTGGGTACATTTATGTAAGAAAGTCATCGGTCTTGGATTTTGCTTTGTTGAGAAGTTTTTGAATACTAAATTGATCTCATTAATCATCATTAGTCTGTTAAGACTATCTGTGGTTTCATGATTCAGTCCTAGAAGATTATATATTCCTACCAACTCATCTAGATATTCTAAATTATCTATCATATGTCTGTGTGTGCACCTGTATGTTTCCTGTATTCCTTTTTATTTGTGTGACATAAGTTGCAATGTCCCTTTTATTCTAATTGTATTTACTTAAATATTTCCTCTTTGTACTTGTCTAGTAAAAGGTTTATTGATTTTTTTTTACCTTTCCCCTAAAAGCTTGAAATTTGCATTAATTTTTAGTTTTCTTTGTTTTGCTTTATTCTGCTTCAATCTTTATCCTTTACTCCTTTTTCAAAATGTGTACTGCATTTTTTATTTTTATGGTTCCCTGAAGTGAAAAGTTGTGTACTGGAGATTTATCTTTGTATTCATTGCTATAACTTGTCATCTTGAGCATTTTTTTGTTTTTATTATATCACATAAGTTTTGATATGTTGTGTTTCTATCCCTAGCTTGAATTATTTTCTAGCTTTATTTTGATTTCTTTCTGACTTACCTGTTCAAAAGTGCACTATAAAATCCATATAGGCATCAGGTTTCCTCCTGAAATTAATTACTCTCTACCTCCTCTTCAATAAAGATACAGGATGACTTTAACATCCTTAAGTTTGCAAAAGATTCCTTGTGGTCATTTCATATATGATGAAATGTATTTTACATCCATGGAACAATTTATAACCTGCTGTTTATGGAGGAGTGTATATATGGATGCACACACATGCACATCCACAAACACACACATGCACACACTCACATTAACATATGTACATATGCACACACTTTTTCACGTAGTATTCATTCCTTATAGTTTCTGCTATCTCCTTAGTAATTTTTATTTTGATCTCAGCAGTTCTGGTGATTGCTGGGAGCTAAGAATCGATGTCTCCTAGTCTGGGCTGCTGTAGTTCCCTTCTGTCCTATCATCACTTTCTTTATATCACTAATATTTAGACAAACTCACAATTGTTCTGTGTTACTGAGAAAGTGGTCTTTTGGTCATTACATAATGTCTTCTTTACGTGTCTTCTGGCAGCTTTTAAGTTGTTTTGCCTTCCGGACTTATTATATAGCCCCGACTCTCTTCACTAGCAGCGTAACCACTGAGAAACCTACTCCTGGTTCTAACTGGATACTCTTGGATTTAAAAAGTTTTTTTTAGAATCCATTTTCCTATGGCTGCTTTTGGTCTTTGCTGTCTTTGACATTTGACAATTTGATGATAACTGCTTTCAGAGTAATGAAGCATGCACATTTTCTGCTCAGACTTAGATGTTTGAAGTCATTGTTACTTTGTTCCTCTCTATCATTTCCTTTAAAGACTCTCATAACAGGTACACATTGATGCTGTTAACATGTCATGCATATTCCTTCCACTCTCCTCACTTCTTTTGCACTTTAAAAAAAAATTTGATCATCTATTTAAGAAGCTGTGCTCAAGTTGACTGACTTTTTTTTTCTTGTTGTTCCATGCTGAAAACTTTTAGTGAATTCTTTCATTATTCTTCTTTACATATAGAATCTTTGTTTCTTTTAAAAATATGTTCTGTATGTTTATAATTTTACCATTTTGTTCATATGTATTGTTTTTATGGATTTTGATGTGTCTTCTCCCTACTTTTCATAAACCTATATTTGAGATCACACTTTTGAATTCTTTGTCATGTAAATCACAGATCTTCATTTGTTTAGAGACAGTGAATGGATCTTTCTTTTGTGTGACTGAATGCATCATATTCTCTAATTATTATTTTTTGTAACATTGATTTGGTTTGAAATTTTCCTCTCTTATAGTCTATTTATTTATTTATTTAGCCACAAACCTTACTTGAAATTGAGAGAACAAATTCATGGACTTGGTTCTCTTTTTTTTTAACCTTTATCTGAGTTCCAGAGATTGAACCCAGGTTTTGCTGGGTTTTTTTTTTTTTTTTTTGGTTGCTTTGTTTTAAAATATGTGAAAGATAAATGATGGAATTCAACAAAAATTTATATTTACCTAATGTTGGACCTTGCTATTAAGGTTGTAGTCTGCCATGTCCTGGAAGCCTGAGCTCAGGACTAAATGGAGGACTCCCTTTCCCATTAGGGCTCCTTCCTCTCTGTCTCATCTGGGGAGCCCAAATCTCCACACCCCTACCTAATTAATGCCGCATAATCCCCAAGGAAGTTACGGGTTTAGCTTCCTTTCTCCAGATAAGAATTCACTCAGCAAGCATCTGGAATTCCTGGAATGCCTCTCCATGCAAATGAGGCATTTCTAGTACCTTAAGCTCCAGCCAATGATTTACATTCACCCTGGGAACCCCCACCCACTCCCCAAAGTCCTATATAACCCTTGTTCACCCCGAATAAAATTGAATTGCCTCACCAAAGCTGATTCCAGAGTGTTAATCCGTCATTCTCATGGCCATCTGAACCCTGTCCCCTGTCTTCTGCTTCCCTCAACCACATGGACTGGTGGCCAACAGCCCACGAGAAAAGGGGAGACTATAGCCTAACACATCATTTATCTGTTCTTGGGGTTTCTGATTTGTCTTATTTGTTTTGTTGTTTGTTGGTGTTTGACTAAGACTTAATCTGTAACTGTGGGTGACCTGGAACTTGCTACATAGACCAAATTGGCCTTGAACTCTAAACAATCCTTTTGACTTTGCCTGCCATTGCTGAAATGACATGCATGGACCACCATGTCTAGCTTTCCTACTCCTCTTTTACAGCTGTGTTTGGTTGTCTATTGAGTTATTTCTTAGAAATTCAATTGTATTCAAAGAAGATCACCAAGGAAAATACCTCTATGACATTTTTTTTTTCTGGTAGAATTAGTAGCCTGCAGAGATTTTTTAATATACTAATATATGTACCATTAGTTTTCATGCCTCATCAATCTGCAGATGTCCCCTTCCAAATTCTCCTTAATTTCTTGTTCTGACCATTTCCAACTAGACTCCTTCCCCATTGTTTGGTAACACTGCCCTGAAGGAGATGTGAAGGCCTTTTCCCAAGTGCTGCCTGCTGGTGCTCTCTCTGAGGCATGGCCTTGAGCTCTGTGATGTGGCAGTATGTGTGTGAAATGCTTTCAAGAATTTTTCGTTTGAAGTACCTAGAAATCATAGCACAAAGACCACCCCTGCACCAAAACCCCCTTGCTCTAAATTCAGACAGGAATTCTTAACCTATCCAAGAATCATTACATGGAAATGTATGTTTTCAAGTTTTGGTTTTAGTGATTGTTAAGCATCACGGCAAATAGAAGTGGCATTTATGAAAAGAACAGTAGATAGAGGAAACCTTCAGCCTGTGCTTTAGCAACGAGTAGAAGACAGAGTTTCTCAGCCCATAGCTGGGATGCTTAAACTTTATTAAAAGAAATACTGTGTTTATTTTTTAATTCTTTTTTTTTTTTTTTGAGACAAGGCCTCATGTAGTTCTGGGTAGCCTCAGTTCTTTTTGTAGCTGAGGACAATCTTGAACTCCTCTTGCTTTCTCTGCCTTCACTTCCCAAGTGCTGGAAACCATTACAGGCTTGGTGGCACTTGATCCTGGGGGTCAGACCTATGGCTTCTTTCACCAAGCACTCTACCATCTGAGCCTCAGCCCGAGCCCTGAGAAGTGTCCCTTTTCTCCCTTTAACAGACACTTATGTTCAGCACTGATGTTTACTCTTTGTCCTCTGCAGGACTCAGATGCGCAGGAAGGAGAGAACTCATCCACCCCTTCATTTTCTTCCTTGATATGCATTCCTTGAGTCAGTGCCATGTCATTCAAATATCACCCACTCAGGTACCAAGCCTTCACAGGCACTCTGTTGCTTCTTGTGTAGTTTAGCTAACTGAGTCATGTCTTCTCACTTCCCGGAGCCCAGCACTGCTCTCAGAAAAGCAGGTGTGTCTGCCTCTACTCATGTCCTATGGGAAGAGAAGGCCAGTCCAGACTGAATGACAGAACTGATTTTAGTCCCTAGCAACTGTCAGGTCTCTGGCATCATCCATATTTGTCTCCTAATGGCCTCCATCGACGCATCTGTGAGAGATGCTCAAATACTCTCCAAGCACTGGTCCTAGAGGCTGAGGAAGGTGTTTCACTATTCTCAGACAGAGACCATCATGGTGAGTTTTGATTGGGCTGTGGATAATGTCCCTTAGGCACTCTACTTTCCATGGGTTGATGGCTTATTGTAGTAACCACTAGAGAAAAGAAACCATGCTGGAATCCACAAGTTGTGTCTCCACTCAGTTTCTCATTAGATGCTGTGTTTCCCCTTTATGTCCAGCTAGTGATTGATGTCTTGGTGTCAAGAAATGAGGCAAATTAAATCCAGTAAACTAGCTGACATGCTCGTAGACTGTAAGACTGCTGAGAAACAGGTGTTCTGAAACAGTGCTTTCAATTAATTTAGTGGCCTCACTTGATCCTAATTCTAAGAAAACCCATCAAGCTGTCAGAGGTCCTTGAAAGAAGAGACGTCAAAGCAATGGGATTAAAATCAAGCCAATTATATTTACTGAGTAGCAGACTTTATTTCATGAAAAGCAACAGGATTCATATTGGATCAGCTAAAATTTGGTGTTTATGTGAGTATGTATGCTTTGTTCTTGAAGTTTTGGGGTTCATAAAGGCTCCACATTACTTTGATCACTGCCTGGGCTTGTACCCCTCTTATTATGATAGACAAATGGGCCCCTTTTTAACCATCAAGTTGCTGACTTTCAATTGGTGCTAATTATTTTCCCTCTATTATGTCCCATCATTCTCCATTCTCCCTCAGTGACAGGTCTCATAAATGTTTACCCAAAGTGTGATGACTTGCCTAGTTTTTGTTTCTGTATCAAGTTGCTCTGTTGTACGTTTGGTTGGTTGTTTTTGGTTTTTCTTTTTTCTACTTTGAGACACTCTCACTCAAGTGAGATTTTTAGCCAAGTCTGCTAAAAAATCATTGTGTAGTCCAGCTAGGCCTTAAACTCTTGGCCATCCTCCTGACTAGCAACCCTCCACCCTACCCCCACCCATACCTCTTGTATGACTATCCCTGAGCCATGGGAAGAGGGACAGTCGTATAGATGTCTCATTTAGGCTGAGCACTCTGCAGTCTCTTATTCTGCATATTAGCCAGTTGTGATCCTGTGTTTACCACCGTCTACTGCTAAAAGAAACTTTTCTAAGGAGCTGAGGTGTAATGTACGTGCATCTGTGAGCATAACATCACGTCATTAGGAGTTGGGTTCTTAATACTATGTCCATTGAGTAGAATAAATTGTAGAAGGTTCTCCCCCAGGAGAGACACCTATCTAGATACCTATTCAATAATAACTATCTAGACAACTTATTCAATAATAACTCAGCAATAACAGTCTCAGTCCCTCAACAGGCAGCTTATTATCCTGTGTGGCATGGGAAGGACTTGTAAGGATGTAGGTAACTAGAGTAGAGCTCTTCAGTGGGGAAGGTCAGATCATCGCTATCCACAATATAATGGTTCTGAATGAAGAGCATGCAAATTAATGAAAAAATAAACCACAGACTAGTGAAGCACACAAAATAGATGGAGAATCCAGTTCTTTGACACTTGTTTTAGAAATGTATATGTGTGTATAAGTGTGAGTGTGAGTGTGTGTGTGTGTGTGTGTGTGTGTGTGTGTGTGTATGTGTGTGCAGAGACACAGGGGCACATATGTGTATGTGCTTGTGGAGGACAGAGGCCCACCTCAGATGTAGTTCTGTAGGAAATGTCCACATTCTCTTTTGAGAACAAGGTCTTCCACAGGCTTTGAACTCATTGATTATTCTAGATGTTTGACCAATGATCCCCAGGTATCTGCCTAGAAACCCTGCACTGGAATTATAAGCATAGGACACCATTCATGGCTTTTAATTTTTTTGATCATTTACTTGTTTTAATCAATTTATTAATTTGATAATTTCGTACTAGCACATAACAAATTCTGGTTCCACTCAATACTCATTTTATCACATTTTTCCCCACACACAAAGCCCTTCATTCTTCCCAACAGTTTTCCTTTTCCACTGTCATATCCTTTTGCCTTGTTTTGTTTTAATTTTTTGACCCACTGCGTTTAAGCAGGAGTGCCCACATGGGTATGGGTGAGGGGCTATCTTCCAGAACTTTGCTTGCTCATCTATGGCTCTCCTGCTGAAGAAAGTGACTCCCCTTGCTTCCCAGATAGTCATCAAACTCCAATAACTCTCCTGGGAGGACACAGGACTTGTGATCCCCTCCTTCACTGATGGCTAAATGGTGATGTGCCCATTCTTGAACACAGAATCTCATCTGTCTGAATTCATGAGCACAGCAGCCTTGCCAGACCTAGAAGACAATGTTTCGCAGCTCTGCTCCCCATCTTGTAGCTCTAACATTCCTTTTATCCCCTTTGCTGTCATGTTTGCTAATCCTTAAAAGAGGTAAGATGGATGCTTTTTTGAGGGTTGTACACTCAGAAATCACTTGTTTTTCAGCACCTTGAGCATACGTGAGCTTCTGTATTAACCACCTGTGCAGGTTTGTTTTTGTCAACATGACACAAACTGGAATCATCGGGAAAGAGGGAACCTCAGTGGAGGAATTGACTCCATCAGATTGGCTTGCTGGCATGTCTGTAAGGAGTTTTCTTAAGTAATGATTGATGTGCAATGGCCCAACCCACTATTGGCAGTGCCAGTTATCAGGCAGGAGATCCTGGGTTGTATAAGAAGGTAAGTTGAACAAGCCATGGGATGTAAATCAGTAAGCAGCATTTCTTCTCCATGGCCTCTGCCTCTCTGATGAGGGATGACAGATGCATTGATCTACAGATATAACAATAAGTCATTAGGAATCAGCTCAACGCTATGTCCACTTAGCAGAAAAACAGTAGTAGCTTCTCCCTGAAGGCTATGAATGGTCTAGACACAGTTTCTATGTGCTTCTGTGTTGTTTTCTTGTAAGTATTTTTATTAGGATTATGCATAGATATTTTATTGTTTTCTCCTTTAAATATGCTTTTGGGAGTGTGCTTTTTGAATTGCCTATCATTTGCTTACAGGCAAACAATTCTATTGTGTATTAACTCATAAAATTCAAATAAATTTGGCTGTGGAGATAGCCTACTAGTTCAAGGTCACTGAAAAAAAAAACATGTCTTAAAAAAAGATAGCTGAAATCTGAGGAGTCACAATTGTCTTAATTATTTTTTTTTACTACAATATAGATGCCATGGCTAAGTCACTTTATAAAGGAAAGAGTTTATTGGGACTTGCTTACAATTCAGAGGTGAGTCTGTAACCATCACGGCAGAAGCATGGCAGCAGGCAGGCAAACATCACGCTGCAACAATAGCTGGGGGACTTAAAACAAGATAGAGAAAGCTAGCTGGAAATGATGTGGGCTTTTGAAACCCTAAAGCCAACTCCAGTGACACATCTTCTCCAACAAGGTCACACCCACAAACAGTTCTACCAACTAAGAAACAAGCATTCTAACATAATGCGTCTATGGGAGCCATTCTCCTTCAAACTACCACAATAACCAAGGTTGTCCTCTGACCTCTACATGCACACTACATATGCACCAACACATACAGTGCACACACCTGCACATACACATAAATACAAAAGTTTTGATAAATTAATAGATTTTGTGATTAGCAATAGCAACACATGAATAGTTGTTCCATTCCTCCCTTTATAATCCTTATGTGTTTTCTTTGGTATATTCTCACCAGCCCATTATTTTATATACTTTTTCGCAGTATTATAAAATGATCACTGTCAAGATCAGTCAAACTGAATGATGTATTAAAATCAGATAGTATGTTGATTTTCCCTTGAATTTTATTCTTTCTTCATGTAGTTTGAGGATTTAAAAATTTGCATTGCCTATGCCTTCCAGTAATTTGAGATGTCTCTCTGCATGTTATTTTATTTTGTTATTTTATGTGTATGGATGTCTTACCTGCATGTATGTCTGTATACCGCATGTGTGCCTGGTGCCTGAAGAGGCCAGAAGAGAGTATCTGATGCTCTGGAACTAGAGTTACAGATGGTTGTGAGATCCTATGTGGGTGCTGGGAATTGAACCCAGGACCTTTGGAAGAACAGCCAGTGTTCTTAACCACAGACTCATCATCTCTCCAGTCATTTTCTTCTTCTTACATGCTGGTAGTTGTTTTCCTCTTTATCTCCAAAGCCTTTGCTCTTTGCATACTCAGAGTCCTAAGTCACCATGTCAGACTCTCTCCAGCAGAATCTCTGGCCTGCGTAACTTGACTGCTGTGTGACAGGAGTGGATTCTCAATTGACAGGCTTAGTTCAAGGCACCTAAGACTGCAGGCTTATATCAAATAGCAAAGTGGGATGTAACCAGGCTTTTTGTCTACTTCATTTGGGTTCCTATATCTACCACCCTTCTCTACCCCAATCCCTTCCAACCCTCCAACACTAGGTAAGTGAGAAAGAAAGTTAGAGGGGAAAGGAGGCACAAACCTCTTTAGACTACTTCCTGCTGGTTAGAGGCCTCGAGTTCCTTGGGACAAGTCCAGTCTTCGACATCAGAATTCCAGAAATGAGCAATCCACCAGTCCAGCAATCCAGCAATAACAAAAGTAGCCGGAGGGGTAGCAGCAGCCACCACAGGCCTTCTCTGGGCTCTTGCATTTATACGCTCTCCAGAGTCCCCAGAATTCCAAATGTAAACTATCTTCAGCTGGCAAAATCGCTCCCCTGCTAGAGCACAGGTCATACTATAATTACCTGCTGTGGACAATCTGAAGAAGCTCCATATCCCATACCTGGGATTAAAACAAAACCATATTCACATAACTGGGTTGTTTAAGAAACCAAAATTCTCAGTAGAGTGAAGGGTATTTTTTGTTTGTTTGGTTTGGTTTGGTTTGATTTGGGTTGTTTGTTTGTTTGTTTGTTTGTTTGTTTGTTTGTTTTGGCTTCCCTCTTTTTGCAGCTATGGTTTAAGTTCTGAAACTCTCCCTCCTCCATTTCTTCTCCCCCACCGTGTGTGTGTGGTGTCTGCCTGCCTATATTTCTGTGTGTGTGTCTCTCTCTCTCTCTCTCTCTCTCTCTCTCTCTCTCTCTCTCATGCCCAGAGAATCTGCCTAAGAAAGATGGAGTCCAGGAGGATGGACTACTGACTAAAGCAGTGTACTCTGGGAAAGATCAGTCATGCTCCTCTTGCTGCAGCTGCTGCTCCTGTCGTCCCCTGTGAGGCCACAGTTCCTCCGGGATTTCTTCTGCAGATCCTGATATCTGCTTGGGCATCCCTGCAGTGCTCTCTCTGACCACAGTATCTGCCAGTCCTCAAGCTCCTGTTTGAAGCTTTGCCCAGCAGCACCAGAGACTTGCATGGTAGTGCTCCTTCAGCGTCTGTGTCCTCTTCTCTATTACCAGTGTAATAATTTAATTTATTGCTGATTTATTTATAGGTCTAGAAGAGGGCAGAGGAATATGGTCTGGATATGCAGTCTTCCTACTTGAACCTACCCTGTTTCAAAACACTTCTGTTCACAGGTCGCAGAGGCTAATCTGCCTTACTGGCATACAAGGTGAATCTCTGAGTTTCAAAACCTAAATCTTGCTCCCATACCCCCAGCCGGCTTCCATGCTAATGGCCTTCTGTCCCAGCTGGATGTTTTATGGTGGGAACTGAATCTCTTAGCAGAAGTTGACACATCAGATGCTGTTTCTACCCAAGTGCCCATGTTTGACTCTCTTGGCCATTGCTGTGCTGTGTTGTCAGGTAAGTCCTTCCCCCAGCAACATGGCCAGCCAGTGCCTATAGGGTCAGCTCTGGGGAGAAGCCTCAAAGAAGCCATAAGGCCTATGATCTGCCAGAGTATGACAAAAGGAAAAGAAAAGGTGAAGTGGACCTGGCTCAGATCAAGCTTGGAGAAGGATTCTGGACTACGCTATGTGTTTGTGCAACTACTGCATGAAATTGAGTAAAGAGAGAATATCTAGGATGTTCAAGTCAAGCATGGCAGATGCAAAGCAAAACCTTAAGCGCATGTGGAACACTTGGAACCCTTTGACAGCTGACTCTTCCTCAATGCAATAGCTCCACAAAACTCAAGTTGAGGCTTTCATGGTGTCAGACCCTGCTGTAAATGTAACTTTTTCCCCTATATCCATTATCTTAATCTCTACAAAGCCTTAAGGAGAAATGTTAATTTAATATGCAGTAGGAAGAAAAAAGTCCAAAAGAAAGAAAATATTCCCCAAACTCACAAAACAGGCAAATGAAGATTAAACACCTGACAAGAAAGTCACAGGAAGAGAACAGAACAGGCATCCCAACATGGCACCCATCCTCAGCTCTTACCTCCTCAGTCTTCACTCTGGCCATTCCAACCATTCTACCAGAGTCCTAAGGAAAAAAAAGTGACTTTGCCAATGAAACACACATTCAACTTTAATACAATATCCACAAGCAGCTACCCACAAAGACTGGAAAATTCTGGACTCAAATCAAAGGAGAAAAATAGTGAAAAGAACATGTGACATGCAGTAGATCAATACCAGCCAGGGTAAAGTCTGTGAACATGCCACAACAGGTTGCAGTACCTTCTAAGAGTTCCAGGTGGCCTAGATCCCTTCCCAGGTCAGTGGAATGGAAGCCTGCGATAGGACAGACACTAGGATATCACAAGATCCCTGCTTTTCTCATCCAGATACAGCAGACTCTCTGATAACTGTTCCCTGTGCTGACTGTAGAAACCTGACCTCTGACCTAGGAAGTAGATGTGGTTTCATCCCAGTTCTGTGGGATTCTCATTTTCATGCCCAGTATCTTCTCACTGTTCTAAGCTTTTTATTTATCTGTTTACTCCATGCAAGGGAAAGGGAATATATCAAGGAACTGAAGAGAAACAAAGATAATGTCTCTGTGACTGGCTGGAAAGAAATGCTGTCTGGAGAGGGTATCTAGTTCCTCCACCATTCCCAAAGATCTGCACTTCAATCATCGCTACTGAAACGCCTTCATCTTCTCTGATTCTCTCTCTCTCTCATTATTTTATGTACTCTAGAAACCTTGGCTTCTGATTTAACTAGATGGTGATGATAATGATATTTTTAAATCTGTTTTAAGGTTCCCACCATTCTGTATCTGGTTCTTTGAGATGTCAAGATGAGGTGGTCCAGTTGTGTGTTGCTGAATTGCAGATAAGCTGTGTAAAGAACAGAGCATTTTCCACTTTGCTCTACTTTTAAAGCAACAACCTAGTAAAATAAACAAAATTTTGGTAGAAAATGAACCAACTTCTCAGAGGCGTTAAAAGGATTGAAATGGACAGACTCCATATATTCTTACAGAGCTGAGCCAGGAATAGGCAGGCAGTAATGGACACGGTTATTATAATCAAGGTGTAGGTAAGGTCTATGGCATGAGGCACCATGCTTTATTGGAACCTTCAGTATCTGTACCTTAAAGCCACAGGGATGCCACCAGTGGACATGTATTGAAGGTTCATTGCAGGCAGCATGCTCTGAGCTTGGCATATGTTTCGCAATCTCAAAAAGAAAATAATACTAATATTATCTCGTGTTTTAGTTAAGGAAATGGAAGCTGCAGACATTGACAATTTATCCAAGGATACATTATTCTTAAAGGTTGATCTGTTTCCTTCTGGTCTGACTTTAGAAGCCAGATAAAGAAATATACAGTATATATTGTGTCCTCGAGACTGAGTGGTGCCACTTCAGTTAGCTCTGAGAGAGTCTGGGGTCCTCTCAAGCCAAAGCTTCTTCAACGGCATTCTTTGTGCAAATCTGCTGGTTCTGCTATGGTCCAAGACCCACATTTCAACAGGCATGAGAGCAGCAGCTGCTAGTGATCTGGGAAGATTTCGAATGTCTTAAGAGAAACTGAGCCTTTCTTTCCCTTAACAGCTTAGCTCAGAGATTTAGGGTCCCAGAAAAGTCTACAGCTACTAAAGATACCCAAACCCAGGGTCTTCTCCATTCTTAAATCAGGAATTCAAAGAATGAAATTCAAAGACCACAGAGGATAAATTTTAACCATTGTAGATTCACAAGTGGGACCTTAAGGAAGACATGGGGTGGGAAGTGGGGGACAGAACTCCCGTGTTGCGGGACTGAGTCCCCAGAAATGTTGTACCAGCATAGTGTTCCTCTGGTGGCCTTTTGAGGGACTAATGCAGAAACTGTGTGAGTCATGGGGAGGGGAGTGAGCTGGTCGAAAGAGTTCTGAACATGAGATATCCTGGTGCCTCCTCTCAGCTTTTGTCAAGTCCTTACGTCTAGCTTCAAGGGAAGGATACAAGAATATAGTGAACCAAGAATCATGCTTTTCTGTCCTTCCTAACCTTCCCCAGGACATTCTCAGAACTGTTACCGCCTGCTCTACCTGCCCAGTTCCTGCTTCCTGTTCTGATGCTGGTGCAGGGGACCCAAGCTTTGCAAGAGTTTTCTAGACCATTAGTGAAGTCTCTGAGGTCCAGCTGTGGTTCAGCAGGTCATAGCTGCCCCTCCTTACTTAGTTGAGCATGTCCCGATGCTGCCTTTGCCCTTCAGAGATCAGTGGCTTCATTAGTGAACTGAGTGTGTGATTCTACCAATTTGCCCACAGTGGATGTGAGTTACAAAAATGAATCTCTTTGTCTTTCTCTAGTTTATTTTATGCTCTATAACAGACTAACTTGGTAATTTATAATGGAAGTTATAGATTACATATTTGTTTGTTTAGCTAACTGACTGCCTTAATAACACTCTACAGGGAGCCAAAGGGGGTTTCCTTTTCTGTCTCCAGTATGCTGAAAATTTGTTCAAATGTGGCAATTGCACAAGTGTCCCTGGTCACTCTGAGCAGCCAGAGTAGAAAAATGATTAGTTTTCATGACATTGAAATCGAAAGACCCACCAGTGTCCTCTACAAAGGCTTTGTGGATCATTTAGACTTTCTCTGTGGACACGCAGGGAAAAATTGGCTGTAATGAATTCAGTAAGTCACACACACCAGAGAGACTCAGCAGCCCTGATGACCTTCTTCACCCTTGTGGTACTGGAGAAAGTCAGTACTGCCTCCCTGCCTGTCTCAGCAACTGCTGCTTTGAGTTCAGTCGGGTAATCCCTGACAGCCTTTATTTCACTCTGATAAGGAGGAAAAAGAGAAACTATGTACCTGTCACCTGATCCTTCCATGATCTAGCTCTCCAGACAAAAGTCTAGGAATGACTGAGGTAGATGCATCTGCTTTCAACATACCACAGGAGGAGGGGTAGTGCAAAGAGGAGGGAAAGGCATGTCTCTACAGAGGAGGGCAGGAATGGGACACTTTAGACTGTTCTGCGAGTTTCATAAGCAAGGGGAAGTTGAGTGGAAGAGTCTATAATATGCTTGCTGCACAAGCACCAGGATTTAAGAGCTTGTCCAGAACCCATATGAAAAAGCTAGGAGCTATTATCTCAGAACTGAGGAGCCAGAGACAGAAGGCTCCCTGGGGCAGGGCCAGTCAGGCAGACTAATCAGGTGGCCATGTCCCAGTGGAGATGCAAAAGAAAAAAAAATAGTGGATAGTGCCTGAGGAGGAATGACAGAAGTTGTGCTCTGTCTGTTTCTACCTACGGGAACACACATCTGCACCTGTGTCTGCAATAACAAAACAGCGGTGGAAACTTTAGCATTTGAGGGGAGAGTATCAGTGGAACAAACCGTTGTACAGGTAGAATGGTAGAGTCTGTGGGTATTTGTTGAGCTCTAATGTGTGCTATTAGTATATCCAAAAGGTAGACTGAATAATGATAGCAAAGGTGTGATTCCATTTTGATCTACCTGCGTCTGTGTTTATCTGTCTCTGTGCCTGGAAGCAGAAGATACATGCCACAGCAGAGTCCACCTCTGAGAGTTGGAGTTATAAACATACCAATTAGGGGTCTCTGTTGGCAAGCATGCAGACCAATTCTAGTTCCATCAAGCAGTGTTTGCTTAAGAAGGGACTGCAAAAATAGATGAACCCGTACTGACTCTACCTAAGGGGAGAATGAGCTTTGGAGGGGATAGAAGAGGAAAGAATACTAGTGTAATGATGCACAAAATAGGAGAATTAGATGATGGGCAGAGGGACAGCTTTATGACAGGTTAATAGACCTGGATACTAAATGGTTGTGACATTACATATGTAGTTGCTGGACTGGGAGATGGCCCCAGGGATATCTGAGAAAGACCCAGGTGGCTAAGTCAAGGTTTGGAAGATAGTTCAGAGATACTAGTAGTAACCTTATGCCAAACAGTTAGAAGCCTTTCAGTATCTCCACAAGCAGTAACAAACAGGATTGCAGCCTTGCTTCTCTGCATATCTTTCTCATAAGCATCATTTCTGCCTCAGGTGGTCTCTATCCTATTTGTGGGATTAAAAGCATATTCCAAACATACTTTTTTTGTCTAAAAAGGAGAATGGGGTCTCAGGGTTATGAAATCATTGACAAACCCTCTGGACCTCATTCACTGTGTTGACTTTAGACTTAAAAGCACCAACCTTGGAGGTCATGTTGCAAGTCCTGAACTGCCAGCCTCCTGTAGCTTTGCTGTAGATAACACTTCTTGTTTGTGGATCTTGGTGGCAATCCCTCCCTGCCTCTGATGCTTTTCGGGGATTTAGAGACAACCTCTGTCACTGTTAAGCTGGTTGGAACCACTGACTGTTCACTGGGACCAGGCAAGTGTCTGATGGATAATTTCCTTTATGACAAACACTGCCCTCACATCATTCAGATCATGTGTGCTGTCCTAGTCTTGCTTCTTTCTTTTGCTGTGGTGAAATATTCTGACAAAGGAAAGAAAGGAGAGGGGGGGGGGAAGGAAAGAAAGAAAGAAACAACTTATGGAAGAAAGTATTTGTTTTAGCTCAGAATTTCCAAGTTACAGCCGCTCACAGTGGGGAAGCCACAGTGGCATGAGTTGAGACCGATGGTCACATTGCATCCACAGTCAAGAACACAGAGGATGAATGCCTGCTATCAGCTAGCTTTCTCTACTCTTACACAGTCTGACCCCAAAACCAGGGAACAGTGGCACTCACTTTCAAGCTGAGTCTTCCCACATCAGAGGCGATCAGAAATATCCCTCACAGACATGCCCATAGGTCGGCCTGATCTAGACAGACATTCATGGAGGCTCTCTTTCCAGGAGATTCTAGGTGGTATCAAGTGGTCAATGGAAACTAAGCATCACGCCTACCCTGTTTTTCTTCTGAATGTGTGCCTGTGGTTACAAAGATGGATTAAGTGCATACAGACCCCCAATTATCTCATTATCCATCACCCCTTCAGATGCTTTATATCACCCTCTTCCTCTGTCCATAAGCATCCCTCAGCCCTATCTTCAGGGAAACAGACTGAGGTTTGCATTCCCATCTCGATGCTTGGCTCTCTTGTTGGTAAATCTTGTCTTTTGAAAGCTTCCCAATCCAGAAACTCGCTATCCAGGCTGGGTTCAGCTATAGGCATTCAACAAAAAAATCATTGAAGTTCTCAAAAGTCATCTTAATAGATGGTGGGTGGGTGGGTAGATGGATGGGTAGATAAATTGACAAAAGACAAACAGGTAGAAGGATTGATAGGTAGATATTGAGATACAATCATATAAAGTACTCCTCACTTAGGACTCTCTTGTTACAATTGTTTTGTTTATTTTTTGAGATAGAGTCTCTTATAACCCAATGATCTTAAACACCCTGTATAGGTAATGATGATCAGAAGTCCTGATTCTTCTACCTCTACCTCCCAAGCTCTCTAGGGTTATAGGTATGGGGACCACACCCAGGCATCATGTTCATTTTGTCTTGGAAAAAAAATGTTGTAGATATATGTGGTGGGATTATGGAAACTGAGCATAAGGATCTTGGAATAACATAAGACAGGCCTCTCATTAAAAAGATAAGAGTGGATCCAGTTACATCCAGATATGATTGACATTGAAGGGCGTGCGTTGGAACAAGCCCGCCAGGAACCTTAGCACTGTCGAAAAGAACTCCAGATTTTTACGACAGATGACGCAATCTCCTGAGCTCCTGCTGCTCCTCAACCCCTCTGCAAGGAAAGCTTTGGAGGGACACATTGCCCAAGGGCATGACTTGGAAGTGCATGAAAACTTCTGACAAAAATCACGCTGCCAATTCATTATGACAGATGAAGAAATTTAAGTCAAGATTCACATGGTCACAGGTCACTCCTCCTGCCTCACCTGCCGAGAGACCTCATCATCATCTTGCACTCCCAGTCAGTGATCCACATAGGTGGAGAGCGTGACAAAATACACCTTTTCGCAGAGTTGGACCATTGGTACAACTCGGAAAGCTGCTCCAGACTTTGGAATTCTTGAGCACCTGAGCCAGAATGAGAGTGCCCAGAACGCAGAAACGGTGAGCAAGTGGTGGATTTGGAGGCAGTTTGGAGGGGCTTCCAATTGTGAATTATTTGGGTCTAGGACCACAGAGACAAGTCTTGACTGATTAAACAAATCATCTTGCTTTAATAACTGAAACAGATCAAATTTATAAACTGATCTTAAGATCTGATGAATAAGACTCACAGACTATAAGACTGAAAGAGTTGGCAGAAATCAACCACCTGTATCGGTCCACGACAAAAGTTAATCTGAGATAATATCCTCTTAAGAAACTTTAGTTAGTGTTAAGTGTTTGTTTTATAGATATTAGGGTGTTATAGATTAGGTTTTAGTTAGGGTTTGGGTTTTAGGATTTAGGAATTTTATAGGTAATTGTTAGGTAATTAATAAATACATAAGTAAAAATAAAAATTTACCATTACAGATATATTTTCCTGTTGACTTCTAAATGGATATTTACAAATGAGAAATCTGATAGGAGTCAGATTGTCTGTTTCTTTTGTAAGTATGCCTCTCTTTTGTCAGATAAGCTTTCCTATAGCTTACAAATAACAGATATTACCAGGTATATCATGATTTCTGATCTTTCCTCTTTAGAATTATTTTTTTTCTCTACTATTTGTTCAGTTGTTGCCTCTACTTGTTCTTTATTCTATGGAAATGTTCATGTTAGACCTTTGCTCCACCCAATGCTCTTTTCTTCTCTGTAATCATTAACAATTTTTTTCTCTTCCTCAGTGCTATTTATTTTTATTTTAACTAGTTAATTAATTAACTTCATTTGTCAGTGCTAGGGATCAAATCCAGAGCTGTATATGAGCTGGACAAATGTACTGTGAGCTCTTACCTCAGCCTCTCACTCCATTCTCAATATTCCTGGTAGTCTCAAAAACAACAGCATCCCCTTCATTTAGCCTGTTGAACTACAAACCTGCCTGCTACAAGACAAGGTGATCTCTCTGCTACTGAACTTGAAACACTCAGATGATTTTTAAAGAAACTGGTCACTCTTTTGCTTTGTTCTTCCAGTTTCAGTTCTGAGCAGCAGATTCCCAAACCTACTCTTCAGTACTTGACTAATGATGTTTCCATTATTGGTCTGGTCTAAAGAATGCCTTCTGGAATAATCTAAGGGGCAATGGAAAGCTACAAGTCCTCTTTACTCACAGATCTGGAGTGAGGAAACAAAATATTCTCCGATAAAGGTGAAAGTTCTATGAATCTCATGTTAGCTTTCTCAAAATCCATCTTCAGGATGGACTACTTGAATTTTTATACCAGTGTTTTGGGCTACTTCATGTATTCTAGTTACAAACTTTAGTTGGATGTGTGATTTTCAATCTTTTCTTCCAGTTTATGAGCTATCTTTTTCACAATCTTGAGTGCCCTTTTACCAAGAGAAACTGTTTAATCTTAATAAAATACAAGGTACTGATTTTTAAAATTGGTTGTGATTATGATGCCATCAATAGAAATTCTCCCAAATTCTAGGTCTCACAGATTTTTTCTCCTACAATTTCTTCTAAAAGTTGTAAGTTTTGTTTAACATCTTTACTACTCAATGCTATTGTTTAATTTTAATTTTAATCAATGAATTGTTGTTTTCCCACTGCTGAGGATTGAGCCCATAGCTTTATGCATGCTGGACAATTGCTCATCCCTTCTGAGTTCATTCTGTGTAAGGTTGGAGACATGGGGGGGTTCTTTGTCATTTCCCATAGGTGTCCAAAACTAATTTTTCAAAAGAATATTTTTCCATTGACTAGTGTTTCTGCATTTGTCAAAAACCATTTTGCTATGTTTATGGAGCTCTGGACCATGTCTGAATACTTAACAACTTCAAAGAAAACAGTTGACTTGGCCTGTGGCTTTGAATGCCCATCTAAGCCCAGCCTTCACACATGTGCTTTCTTTTCCTCACCTTTCTTCACCATCTTTTCCCCTGTATCTCTCATGGAATCACCTCTTTACCATGGCGTTCGCCCACTCATAACTACCTTTGTGAGGATTCTTCTGCATCTTTCTTTGGGGCGAGAAACCTAGAAGATTTTTAGTGAAAAATGCAGACATTCCTGTTACTTCAGAAACATTATTTTAAATATGTTTCCTTTCCAGTTTTGTCTGGTGTCTTCTTTAGGTGCACTGTGGATTCAAATTTGCCTCCCTCTGCTCAGTGCTGTACTTGTCTATTCTCTTCATTTGGATCCTTTCATTTTATTTTTCACATTTCTCTAATTTATTCTCCATGACCACACATTTTTGGCACTCTGATGTCTAGTTCCTCTCTTCCTTTGGTGCTGCTCCTTTGAAATGACTTTATCTTTCCTTGCAGCCCTTTACTGAGTTGCTCACTTCTCCTTTTAGCTCCTTAAACACCACATTAAATATAAAGTGCACAGTCTCATATCTGTGCACTTTAAATATATTTTGAGAGTTCATACTCTCTTCTTAGCTTATTTCAAAGCATGGAAGAGTAGTTCTGTATTCACTTCCCTTTTATTTCTAGGAGAAACAGTCCCTCTGATGTATCCTGAAAGTCAATTGCCTGGGTGCTAATCCCATCTACCATTCTCAGTCACCATGATTGATTTAACACAAACTTTTTCACTTGTAAAATAATTACCATAATAGTGAGTTAACGGTGACATTCAGAGTCCCCAGAGGTGCAATGGAAAACATTAAAACTCTAGAGAACCTCTTGGGTGACTCTTTCCATGGGACTGAGAGAAAAGAGAACATGAAAGCTAGGATTGGATTCGATGGCATTAGTAAAAAAGATACTGGAGTGACAGATTTCATGTGACAAGGTTATATAGCCACAGAGTTGCTCAGATGTCACAATGGTGTGAAGGATTGCAGAAGACTAAGGATAATGCTCCCTTGGTAAAGTCCTTGCTGAACAACCACAAGGACTTGCATTTAAAACCTTGAAGACATAAGAAGAGCCAGAACTGTACATTTGTTGTATGTAAGTAACCACGATGGCACAGCAGCAGTACAAGCCTTCTGACTCACCTGTGTCTGTCTCCATGACTTACTACTGTTTCCCCAGAAGTGAAATTGGTAGCTTGTTGCCCCGTCTACATAGCCAGACAACGAGACTCTCAGTCTAGTGTGCACATCCTTGTTTCATATCAACATGTAGGAAACCAGTGCACTTTGTTGCCACTGAGTTCACAAACATAAATGAGTTCACTCAGAGACCCCTGGTGAAGGGAGAATTAACACTTGGATGATGTCACCACAGGAATTGGATAAAATGGCCTGGACTTTCCCTCAGTAAGACTTGCAAAAAAAGAAAGGAAAAGCTAGGTAGAATGCCCAGGGTTAAATACAGGAAGAATTAATTCAGAGTCTGAAACAGAGGAAGACTCAAAAGCTTCTGTGGGTCTTGGGTAAAGAAGTTTACGGGCATGAGATAATACAGCCTCTGATAAAAATCTATTTCCCAGCTATTCTAGCAGGTCCACAGACTTGAAATTTATTTCTCACTGATTGGCAACTGGCTGATTTCCCATAAACTCTTTACCAGGAGAATAGTATGAAGTGTCATAAAAGCATTTGGAAACCCAGCTTCCCCAACAGAAACAGGACATCTCACCTAGGTCAACAGAGGCCACAAGAAAGACCAGGTTTTTGTCACTTTCAAGGAGTAGAAAGGTGAATACTGTTATAATCTTGATTAAATTATCGGTTTGATCCATATTTTAAAAAATCACCTTGGTTAATGACTGTGAATTATTAGTAAATTTAATGAGGTCAGTGACAGCTATCCTTCTATATATTATACATGTAAAGCAATGAATGGAACTTCTGTCACCTAGTTTGCAACTATCCATATATTTAGGGGTATTTTCTGACATTTGATTTAGGACAATGATGTGGATTCACCTAACCTCTCAAGAAGGCATTTCACCACCTTTCTTGTCTCCTGGTTAAACTGACCTCGCTTTCTATCTAGGAGATGTCATCCCAAAGAACAAAACCAACCTGAGTTCCTCCGAATAACCCTGCATTCACAGAAAGAGCCAAGCATGGTAGCACATGCTTGTAATCCCAGAGCTGAGGAAGCAGAGACTTGATGATCCCTGGAGCTCTCTGGCTGGCCAGCCAGTCTAGCCATATTGGCTATCCCCAGGTTCCAGTGAGAGACTTTGTCTCAAAAACTAATGTGGCCAGCTCTTGAGGAATACCACTTGAGGCTGATCTCGGGCCTTCACATGTATGCACACTGGCATGCACATGTGCATTCACACACATGTGAGTATGCATACATGCATAATATATGAGCAAGAGAAGAAGTTGGATGTGGGCAAGCAGGAAAAAATACGTGTCTTTGTCACATACAGGATGATGCTTATAGTTAAAACTAAGTTGAGAGGAAGACCAAGGCAGATAGGGTTTAGAAGGGAGTGAGAATGAAGTAATATACACATTTTATCTACTTTTGAGTTTTTAACTGCAATGTATAACCAATTAAAATAGAATATACAATAAAAAAAAACAAAGCCAATCTCAACAGCAACTCATGTCCAATCCCACTCTGTGCTCCCTGTTGATTGGTCTTTTGAGTTAATCACCATCTGTCTGAAGTAGGCCCTCCTGGCAGAACAGCACTGTAAACAGTTTATTAGTCAATGTGCTCTAGAGGAAGAGAGCTGATAGAATGCAAGATATCATAATAGGGGATGTATTTGCCAGGGACAGCTAGTCCAACCATGTATGAAGGCCAACCGAGAGCTTAAGAGCCCAGCAGCTGCTTAGTTTATGAGGCTGGATGCCTCCTCAGTTCTGATCTAGCCTAGCAGATTCCTGGAGAGCCACTGGTACTGCATTCACACTGGAAAGCTGAAGCCTAGTGTCAGTGGAGCACAGCAACAGGAGCAACAGAGGCAACCACTCAGGAAGAAGCAAAGCAGGGCAGGTGATATGCTTTTCCTTGGACTTCTACAGATGGGATACCTTGTTGGAAGGTACCACCCACTCTGAGCGGGGATATTCCCTCTCAGTGAACCCTCTCTGGAAACACCCTACAGGTCTACCCAGAGGTGTATCTCCTAGGTGATTCCAGACCCTTTCAATTTGACAATCAGAATGAGCTATCACACCATTTCTCTAGATTTTTGGTGTTCTACAGTCTGTAACTGGCCCCCAGACCTTAGCACAACTGATACCATGTGGAGTCACCTTAAAACCCAGCATGTAGGCCCCAACACCATGCAAAATGAGAACAAAGACCTAATTAATCATAGACCTAGTCCAGTTCCAGGATCTGCTAAAATCCCTAAATGCAATCTTGCCTTTTGGCATCTGTAGCTCTGCTCCTTTCTAACTGTTCTTGCTAACTGGGCATGTCAACCCGGAAGTAGACTTTGTGTGTCAAAGACAAAGAGTGCTCATGTGTGTTTTCTGGTGTACTTAACTCCTACCATTCTAAGGGAACCAGATTGTAATTTCTCCTCTCTCTTTCAACATCTCCTTCAGTTTTAATCCTTGCTTCATGATCTTGCTACCTAGTGAAAAGATGCCTCATGACTCATAAATCACCTGCATATCTGCCAAAATCTAACATCCATCTTCACAGAACACACTGCCTCTGCTCATGTGGACCATCTGTCCACATCACTCGCCAGACCATCTCCCATCCTTTCTTCACCTCACATGGGCAGCCTCCCATCAGCTTCCTTTCCAGTCTGACAGGACCAGTTTCCCCTTCAAGTGGGTTATCCATATTAGTTCTTGACTATGTTATCATTTCTTCTACCCTGAAAGCCTCTCTGGAACATACTTTCCCCCAAAACTCCTACCAATTTATCTACTCCCCCCTTCTTACTACAAATGTTTATTTAATTATAGTAATTACTTCCCATTCATCTCTCTTCAGTGTCATGTACATAAGTTATTCAGAGGTTTCACTGTTTTTCTGTAGAAATCTTTAATTTTTATTAGACCTTTACTATAAATATCACACAAATTAAAAGCATCATGGAGTGAAATTAACTAGATGAATATAACTAGTGAAATTAATTTGTACATGTCACAGTTAGAATAGAATAGAATAGTTATTGTGAAGCTGTAGAGATTCACATTGGAATTTTGGTAATCTTAATGCCACTAAATCTAATGTTCAAATTTCTCGGTCCCTATCTTGAGTCAATCCTGGGTTGCCATTTACATGATGGCTCTCTCTCCATTCCTCCTGATAATGTACGGTGACCTGGCTCCAGTCTCCCAGGATTTGTGCTGCTTTGATGTTTGATTCCTCTCAATCACTTTATTCTTTTTGTCTTTGTCCTGACCACAAGAGAGCAGTCTCAAGATTTTCCAAAGTGACACTAAAGTCTCATGCATTCATATTCCCACAAGAACAAGCCCATGGGCTTTTCTTTAGTACCACACTAAGGTCCCTTGCCATCCAGAAACAAATGCACCCCTATGAAAGGCTGGGCATTGTAGGGATTCCTCCTGGGAAGGTCCAGTGTAGTCAGTGTTTCTTTGTGCACATAAAACCAAAGATTCCCTGAAAGACATGGAGGAATGGGAAATGGGAAGGTAATCTTTTTTTTTTTTTAACTTTACTTTTTATTTCTTCAAGTTACATCTCAATCGCATTCCCCTCCCTACTCCCCCCTCCAGTCCTACCCTCCCACCCTCAACTCCCCATCCTCTTCCCTTTTTTTTTTTTTTTTTGTTTAAGTTTAAGGCATATCTTATTTCCCCCAACAGCTCCCTTTTTCAGTCCAACAAATGGCTCTTTCTCTTATAATAATAAATACAATACAAAACAACAGAGGTAATTAAGCCCCAGTAATGAGGGTTATATGGCTTAGCGTACATTCCCAATGTCCAGTCCATATGCATTTGGCACCTGACTTTAACATTCTACTATCTAACCATCTCCATGAGTTTAAAGTTCTATATCTAACTCAACTTTCATACTAACTTGCAACAAAATTTTAAAAACATCTTCTTAGATCCATAACACTCTCCTGATTCCTAAACAACTCAAAATTTAATTATGAGACTCTAGCTATCTATTCTTCAACCACCTCAGAGACCTGAGAGGGATAAATATATCTGTTTATATAGGAAGTACAGGGCTTGCAGCTTCCAAAACTAAAAAATGACATACCAGTGGCTGCCTGGACAGTTCCCATTTTCTCTCCATACCTTACAACATCGATATTCAGTCGTTTGGCCCCATTTCTCTGACAGACATTGATTGTAGAGCAGGAATTATGAAGGACGTGCCTACCCTGTCTTGGCAGAGCTAGGCTGTCGACTTACCTGCTTCCAAGTTTTGTCCTTTTTGGACAGCATTGTGTCTACAGTTGGAGCAAGGGGTTTTTCCTGCCAAGAGATAGGCTTGCAACTAATTCAATCATCTCCCATTGGAGATTCTTCGATGCTCATCTTCTACTTGGAGTAGAATAGGGGGTGCTGTCAGGAGTTGATATGTCTCAATATAAAAAGAATCTAAAGTTAAGAAAACATCTTTGAATGCCATATTCTGCAGATCTCTTGAGGTTTTTAAAGAGGCCCTATCTATCTCTTATATTAGGATAAGCAGAAGTTGCTTATCTCTCAGCAACTTGATTTCTGATTAGCTTAGAAAATAACTATAATAGACTGTCATAGTACCTAATACAATGACAGGCTTGCATGACTACTAGTTTGCATTTCTTAATTATCTTAAACAGTTTATGACAATTAGTAGCAAAAGGCTGAAACTTCACATTTCTTTTTTTTTTTTTTTCTTTACCCTATAACCCTTCCATCCCATTTCTCTGGAGTGGAGTGTCCCTATATAACAATGCCACTAAATCTAATGTTCAAACCTACCAGTCCTCATCTCTAGACTCAACATATAAGCCATGACAGAGACATGCACTGGATAAAAGGTATAGTTTAAGGTTTCCTGGATCTGGGCAGAAGGCAGCTGCCTTGGGGAGGGAAAAGACTTGCAAGGTTGCAGCACACACTGATGATCGATTTAGACTGCTATGGGTTGCCTTAAGATTACCTTCCCTTATATAGCCATAGCAGCCTAATTGCAGGGCTACAGAGAAACACCTCCTTATTAGATCACAGACCCTCTGGTTACCTCTTCCTCCAAGAAATCAGGCCTGCAGCACCCTCCAGAACATCGATCATCAGTGTGTGCTGCAACCTTGCAAGTCTTTTCCCTCCCCAAGGCAGCTGCCTTCTGCCCAGATCCAGGAAACCTTAAACTATACCTTTTATCCAGTGCATGTCTCTGTCATGGCTCATATGTTGAGTCTAGAGATGAGGACTGGTAGGTTTGAACATTAGATTTAGTGGCATTGAAATTACCAAGATTCCAATGTGAATCTCTACAGCTTCACAATAGCTATGCCAACTGTGGGATGGATAGCCATTGGGGGTAGAACCCCTTCACTGGTACACACCAAAATCTATCTTAGAAAGAACACCCCCTTTGTTGCTGGGAACTAAAGAAGAGCTGATGGCCATCTTTCCTTCAGGCCCCATCATGCTGTCTATATGGCATGACATTACAACCCTCCTGGTATTTCAGAATGGAAGGTTCTTTTTCCTTTCCAGACACCATTATCCTGTCTGTGATATGATGCTATAACCCTTCTAATGTTCTGAGAACTTAAGGGAGCTGAACGTTCTCCCCCTTTAGGGGACTCATTCTACTGTCCATGAATTCTATCTTCAGGGTCTCTTCATGGCTGCCTGTGGTCATGATGTTGTAACTCTCCTGACAAAACTCACCGGAAAGGGCATTTTTTCTCAACTTCTCTTCTTATTAACTTGCTTTTCTTTTAAGCCACAACATTCCTTTCCCCAGATGCTTAAAGCACTGGAGAGAGAGAAGGAAGGAGGGAAAGACGAAGAGGGAGGAAAAGGAAGAGAGAGGAAGAGGGAGATTTTGACAGATAAGTCTACATCTGAGTGTAAAAACACAGGATATCTTGGGATACTCTTTAAAATGCTCTGTGGCTTAGGTGCCCATCTCCTACATTCAAGAAGAACATATCAACATTGGGACAACTTCTTCCTAGTGAGAGCAAATTATCCTCATACTTGGGGGTTTGGTGGTAGAGACACCTAATAAACATTTGTTATTTTTTCCATTTTTCATCTTTGCTTTCATTAGTTTCCTGTAGAGCTTCTTCACACACTTTTAACTTTATTAAAGCTCATCTCTGGAAATGATCTTGCACAAAAGACTGCAGACTTCTCTAGCAGGCTGTGAAAGCTGGGGGTGCATAGCCGAGGCAGCAGAGCTCATTAAATGCTCATGTCACATGCACAGGCCCTCTCACTCATTCCTCATTCATTTCCTGATCGCATTAACAGAAATGGGTGGCACCACCTCCTGGTGGTCAGTGACGCATTCTCAGTGGGTGTTCCAGATGATGGAAGACAGGGTGGGCAGACCCTGAGCCTGGCCCCCCACAGACACCACTGACTAGAGCACTCAATCAGCAGTGACACCAAGCTTCTTTATCTTTTCTTCCCCTCCCCTTAGGTACTGCTTTCTAAGTGTGAGTTGAGATCTCAGTTCTAATAGGATTTTTGTGTGAATGTGTCCTCATGTGTATGCATGGCCATACATGTATAAATATGGTTGGTATACATCGTGCATCTGTATGTATAAGCCAGAAGTCAACTTTAGGCACTATTCCTCAAGAGCTGTTTACCTTATTTTTTGAGGCAGGGTCTCTTGTTGGGACTGGAATTACCAATTAGACTAGGCTGTCAGGATATGGAACCTCGGGGATAATCCTGTTTTTGTCTCCCTGGCACTAGGATTATAAATTGGTCTTCCGTGCCCAGCTTTTTATGTGGGTAGTAATCAGACTCAGGTTTTGGGTTTAAACAGCAAGCAACAGACTAAGCTATCTCACCAGCCATGTAATGGAAGTTTTACTTAGTATTTGATGGTAACAAGTTTGAAGGACCTAGAAAGCATTCATCACTTGCATTGTGCAGCAATTTGTTTTCAATGTAACCCTTTGTCCTCAGAGTCCACTTAACACCTATTCCATCATTACTGCTATGAAGTGCCCTTGAACACCAACTTCGGAGAGAGTTGATGGTGCGTTTGTTAATTTTGTCATTTAACTTTGTTAAATCCTTTCCTAAAATGATTTATTTTCTTTTTAATTGTGTGTGTGTGTGTGTGTGTGTGTGTGTGTGTGTGTGTGCGTGCATGTGTGTGTTAATGTGAGAGCATATACCTCTGGAGGCCAAAAGAAAGTGCCAGATCCCCTGAGTTAGAGTTACAGGTGACTATAAGCTGCTCACTATGAATGCTGAGAACAGAACTCTTACAAGGACTCTTAACTGCTGAGCCGTCTCTACACTGCCTGTTAAAATTCTTGTGTCAGGAAAGATATACGAACTAATGCTCATATTGAGAGACGAGTAGAAAGCCTGGCAACCCCTTCTATATGCATGTGGAAACAAAACAACAACAAAAAACCCCCCATGCTTTCATTTACAAAAGCGAATAAAAAAATCATTAAAAGGAGCTTGAAAAAAACTTTCTACAAACTTAGAGGGGATGTTTAAAGTAGATCAACTTTAAAAATACAGGTCTAACTCATAGAAACACACAGTAGAAGGAAAGGCTGAGTGTTGGGAGACATGAAGTCATTTTGGTTCAAGTTCAAACTATCTGTCACAATCTGATGAAGAATTGGAGATCAGTTGTGCAGCATGGTAAATACTATTAGTAACGGGGAAGCTGAAAAGGTAGCTCAGTGCTGCTCTACTCGTTGACCCAGGTTCAGTTCCCAGCACCCACATAGTGATTCACAACCATCTGGAACTCCAGTTCAAGGGGGATCTGATGCCCTCTTTAGGCCTTCTCAGGATCCTGCACACATAAACTCACTTGAGCACACACACATATGCATAAAACAAGAATATTAGCAATGATGTACTGTATATTAGAAATTTGCTAAGATAATATACCTTAAGTGTTTTCAGTGCGCACACACAGGGGCGAGGCGGGGCAGGAGTGTTAGCTAACTTATTCTTGAATCATTTCAGAGAACATCCATAACAAAATAATGAATGGGCTGGTTTAAATACATTTATACTTGTCAGTTACCTCAACAAAACTTGGGGGCATCAACAGCACATTCTTTACCAAGTTCTTCTGTTAAAAGGGAATGGTGTCCTACACAGAAAAGTAAGCAACAGGTTGGAGAGAGAGAGTCACGTTTACTGGAAGGACTGATAATTGAGAGATCAGAGGAAACTCATCACAGAGACTGAGTGCAAACCTGAGTGTGGAGGAGGACCAGAGCCACCTCTCTAACTTCCCTGTAGAGGCCGGAAAGAGCTGTTGGATGCCCTGTCGCTGGAGTTGCAGGCAGTTGTGAGCAGCCTGATACTGTTGCTGGAAACATAACTCAACCAATGGAAAGGAGGTTTGAATTAGAAGGATAGCCCCAGTTCCTCTTTAATGTGGGTTTTGCCTCTGGCAGGGCAGACACAGGGAAAAAAGGAACTGCCAGAGGGTTGTTGATTTTCCAACTCAGACTGGCAATTAGCCCTTCTCTGAAATGGATCCAGGAAGAGATCCAAGGCTAACTAACTTTAAGGTGATCACAGGCCCAGGACAAAAGGAACCATGGGAGGTGAGGGTGAACTTAAGTCTCAGAGCCAGTTTTGCAAATCAGCCTGGCTCAGGCTGAGTCACAGAAAGCACCACCAGTCCAATCAACTGCTCCTCCAGTACCACAGCTAGGCTCTTAAAACTGTAGTTAGTAAAAAGCATAGGTAGGCTCTACCTGATTTCCTGATTACAAATAAGTACTCAATGTTTGAGTGTGACAACTGAATAAATACAGTCTCAGCCCCTCCACCTGATTTATTGCCACCTACTGGAGGAAGTCAGTTCTTAGTACCCTTTGACTGTGGCTATACTCATACTCCAGGTGTTCCACGCAAAACTGGGATACAGTAAAGGTGACAGATTTGCGAGCATTTGGCTGAAGTGTAGGCGGGGATGCCTTGCCTCTTCCTCCCTGGGCTCTGAGCAGCCATTTCCTCCTCTGCGATGGACAGTTTGATTAAGGTAAACCGTCTACACTCAGATATGTCTGACATGTTATTGGGGGAGAGGATTTGACTGCGGTCATCAGAGAGGAGATTGGTGTGTCGCAGGAGTGCATTTTCCACTAAGATAACAGGGGTGATATCTTCCCGATAGAGGCTCCTTTGTTAACTCCGGATCAAATTCAGCTAAACATTCGCGGGAAAGAAATCAGTTGGCAAACCACTTGCTTATCAAGTCTTTCCCTATTTTAAACCTGTCAGCCTCCATGGGAAGATGGTGGAGGAAGCAAGGCCGCTCCCCATATGGCACAGCAGGACTTTGGGCACAAGCTGTCCTCTTGGCGGACCCGATTGGCTTGTGCTGATAAAGGGCCCTTCCCCAACTTCTCCCCTTGTGGAAATAGACAGAAGGGGAGGTCAAGGGCAACAGTCAGCCACTTTCTACACTTTGCTAATGTACAGGGTGCTGTGTTTCCTGCGGGAGCTGCTGTGGCAACCCTACGCCTCTTAACAGTCACGCAAAATAAGTCCCTCTATTGAATTCGTCATCCAGCCATCACAAATTGGCTTTCCTCCGTACAGGACAATGCTATTTTAGTTACTGGTGCAATGGTAATGAAAATGCAAAACCCCTGTCCTGGTAGGGCTTATACTTCAATGAGGAACAAATTAAAAAAAAAAATGTAAACTATTACGACATGAAGTATATGCTGAGCATAGCACAAGACATATAAAAGAATCGTCTAGGGAAAACGGGTAGTAGCTGTTTATATTTTACACAGGACAGTCAAAGCAAAGCCTCCAACCATGCACCTGCCTTGGAACAGAGATTTAAATAAAGCCAGGAAGCAAGCCATGGAGGACTGGGAGGAAAACAAACCAGAGGAGTAAGGGAGGGGCCTCTGGAGAGTGAGGGGAGCCTTGGGCTTCTCTGAGGATTAGCAAGAGAGAGAGAAAATGGGCTGAAAGGAAGAACCCTCCTCAGCCACCACAGGGATCAGGAAAGTAGTCCCTTAAATCCCCACCCTCCTACCCACTCCCGACTTTGCTTTTCTCTGATTTCTACATCTTTCCCCAGCCCTGAAATGTGATTCCCACTTGGGCATCCAGGTTGTTTGTGGATCCAGAAGTCAAGGTCTTTGAGGACCGGGAAATGACTTAGTATTCATGCACAATCCTTGACCCTCTTTTGTCTCCTCAGCTCCACTGAGCTGCCTCCCATACCCAAGCTCCCCAAGGTCTTTCTTTCTTCTCCACCTTTCCATGGGCAACTTCCTGAGTCTCAACTATTTCTTTCCATGCTGGCCCAGAGAAGGATAGAACTTCTGCCACAGAACCAACGGGCTTTTCCCAGCTCATACACTGGTTGAGACTCTACTTCTGCATTTCATATCTACTTTGCAAAATTCACTTGCTTCTATCGTTGCTTCACACCGAAGGTGTCCTCTCCACAGTCATAGAGGCATAGATTTTATATCTCTGATGTTTGTCACCAGACCACACAAGGTGATTATTTTTAAAAATTGAGAAGTGGAGGCATAATAAAGGAATGAGCTTGCAAGTACCTGAATGAATGAAACACTATCTGAATGAATTTTGGGTTGTTCAGCTTTGGGTCAATGGTACACAAAGTCATTAAAAAAAAAGTGGACTTTCTTCCCATCCTCATTCAGTCAAAAACACATATTTTTTTTTGTGTGTGTGTGTGAACTCTTTTCATTGCTTTTCTAATAGAACGTATGAGGGAAGTGAATGTCAAGAATGTTCTGTGCTCAAAAAAATCTAATAGCTGCATAATATGCCTGTCAATCAGGTGCTAAAATAAAATACTGCCAAGCCCTTGTGACTGAGATTCTGTGGGAGTCGGCATTATAAGGCGGTTTTTAACTCTGCTCAGAAAATTATTACCTACAGGAAACCTTCAGAGTTGCTGTGACTTGCTACTGCACTCCATGATTCAGGGAGCCAGTTCAACAGGGCATTTGTCTGTTCTCTGCTTTGCATATCTACAGCATTGGCCAACTCCCATGTGAGTGGGGATCAGTGTGAATTGAAGGAAACAAGAGTTCAGAGTAGTATTGGAACAACTGTCTAAATTTAAATCTGACTATTGGCCACGTGAAAATAGTATGTGCCTAGGTATTCATGGGGGGAAAAACGATCTTCAACATGGTTTAATAACAGATTTGTTCCTTGTGTGTTCTGAGTAGATTTCTTTTCATTTTGAAATGGGGCATCACACTATATAGCCTGTAGGGAATTCATGCAGCCCAAGTTGGCCTAGAAATGTACTCTTCTTGCCTCAGCCTACCGAGCACTGGGATTATAGGCCTGAGCCATCACTCCAGGCTCTCCTCAGAGTGTTTTGACACTCTTACCAAGGTATCTCCAACTGTGAAAGGATTATGTTGTCAATCTTCTCATATTTAATTATATTTTTATTTTCAATATCTAAAAGTTTGGACTCAGTACTTTTAATTTACTTTAATGCAAGAAATAAACATTCAATCTAGCTGCATGATGATTTTGTGATCTCATTATAGTAAAGTAATTTATACTAAAAAGAATTAAAAACAATGGGCATTTTATGTTTGTTGCACGTAGTAGTGTATCGTGGTGACAACTAAGAATGGGGTACTGTCACCATATTCTCTTTAAAATTTTCTTAAATGTAGACAGAAACTATTTTCTGTTAACAGTGTTTTTAATATGTAAGTGTGCATGTGTGTGAGCACATGTGTGTGCAGATTAACATATATAACTCTGTGGAAGCTGGGGTTGACCTTGACTGTTCTCCTTACTTGCTCTCCACCTTATGTATTGAGACAGGTATCTCTTTGAACACATTAAAAGTATGTTGTCATGTCTGTTGACTTTCATATGGGTGCTGGTCTCCATGCTTGACTGGTAAATACTTTAGCCATTTACCCATTCCCAACCCTCTGCTATTTGTTTGTTTATTTGTTGAGTGTGTGTGTGTGTGTGTGTGTGTGTGTGTGTGTGTGTGTGTGTGTATACATGTGAGCTGTGGCATGCAGGTGGATGTCAAAGGATAACTTGCCAGAGTCAGTTCTCCACGTTTACTGTGTGTGGGGGCAGGAATGGAACTCAGGGTGTCAAGATCAGGGGTAAACATTTTTCTCCTGAGTGGTAGATATTTATGTGTATATAGAGTTAGGCTATAAAGGATAATTAAAACAGTTTCCATAAGAATATGTTCTACACTTTTGATTATTTTTTATGTTTATTATTTGTGTGTGTGTCAGGAGTAGGGGTATGCCATGGTACACATGCAGAAGTCAACAGAAAACTTGGAGCCAACTTTCTGCTTCTTCATGTGGGTTCTGGGAACTGAACTCATGCCAATGGGCCTGGATTCAGGATGGTTCAGTGATTACTGTTTCTTTTTCTGTCTTATGGAAGGAGTTTTGTAGAAGTGTTATTTTTTATTTCTTTAAAATGCTTTATAATCACTAGTTTTTTTCCAAATGATATTTTTAAATATAACTTTGTAAAACGATTTGCTTATTTATTCATAACTTTATGTGGTTATGTGTGTGATTGAGTGTATGTATGTGTACCACATATGTGCAGTGCCCAAGGAGCCCAGAGGAAGCTATTCAATTCCCTGGGACTAGCGTAGGAAGCACAGCTTAAAGAGTATGCATTGGAGAAGCCAGGATTTCAGTCATGTGGGCCTACTTCCTTCAGTGGAAGGAAGTGAGGGATGTCTGATCACCCGGAATGCTGGAGTGATTCAGTCAAACAACCTGGTGACTCTCTGCTATTGTGTTAGGAGCCAGTCTCCACCTGAGCCCCCCACCCCCATCCCAATATCCTTAAAATTGTTTAGGCCCTAATTCTGGGTTTTATCTGTCAGTAACTAGAACTCATCCCTGTGAAAGAGGGACCACACACTTTGCATCTTCTACCAATAGAATCTATCCTTATGTTGTCAGAAATTCCTGTGCCAGACCCAGCCCTGAGCTCTGTTTAGCAGCCAATAGGATTCTTTCTTATTGTAAAGGTCACAGGTGCTTTGCTACCTTGCTAGGGAGTTTCTATTTCAGCAATATCTAAAGCTTTGTTGTGATGATTATCATGCTATTTCCTACAAAGTTGCCCTTATTCTGGCTAGAGATTTTTAATTTTTTCAAAAAGTTCCCAAAGTTTTACTGTATAAGGAGAGGTCAGACTCTGGAAGATTTCGACCCAGTGCCTGGAAAAATGGTATTGGATCACCTCCCCACTGGCTGTGAGGCTTGTAGGGGACCCCAATATAATACAGTTACAGGTAATTGTGAACCATCCTTTGTGGGTTCTAGGAACCACCCCCAGGTTTTCTATAAGAGCAGTAAGTTCTCTTAACTGCTGAGCCATCTCTCCAGCTCCAACAATTTAATTTTTTCTTCTCATTTTACATTAATTCTTTGGATATTTCTTACAATACATTTTGATCATATTGACCCTCTCTCACAACTGGTCTCAGACACATCCCCCTTTCCAAACCACCCAGTGGTGTCCTCTTTTACTTTTTCCTCAACAAGTCCAGTTTCTTCTGGCCACATACTTTTGGATGTGTGCTCAAGTCAGACAAAACTGCAGCATGGAGAGAGGGAATGTACATGGAGTCGTCCCACTCTTAACTTAGGAGCTGTTGGGGGCTCAAAATTTCTGTAAGAGGGAGAGCCAGTTTTCTTTAATGGTGCAACTCCTGGTGTGTTGGCAACCCTCCACAGCTCAAATTTTAATATATATAGGACTACTTCTTCTGTTTTCTTCTGTTTCATCTTGAATAAGAACTTCCAACTTCTATTTTTCATGGCATGTGTGATTTGAGTGTTCATGGACAAAGAGTGCATCTCAGCTTCTCTTTGTGTCTTTTAAAACGTCTTTGGAATCAGTATCTATCTCTTTCCTTTCATTCCTTGTGTTGCAAGTTTATTCCCTACCAAGTTGCCCTTAGTCTGGCTAGAGATTTATTTTTTCAGAATTTGGTTGAATATATTGACTGTATATAGTGATAGGTTTCATAAGGACGTTTGCATTGAAGTGTGACTTATAATTGCTTTCTATAATCCCTCCTCTACTGTTTTTCCTTCCCCAGACATGTCATTTCTACTTTCTTGATGTGTGTAAAGACATGTGTATGTGTGTCTGTGGGTGGGGTGTTATATTTCTATAAGATCTAAGATCCACAAATGAGAAAAGACATATTAGTCTTTTTATATCTGGGTTAATTCAGGGGTAGTAAGCCAGTAAGCAGTTCACAAGGGGTCAACTCGTGGTGGGTAATCTTAGCTGTCAACCTGTCACACCTGAGAAGAGGGCTCTCAACTGAGGAGCTGCCTCTGTCAGCTTGGCCTGTGGCACATCTGTGGGGCATTGTCTTGATTGCCAATTGATCCGGGAGGTGCCAATCATAGGTTGGTAAGCCTGCACTGTGTAAGAAGGGTGAGAGAACAAGCCAGAAAGCTGGTTCTTTGGTTAACTTTTCCCTTAAGCTTCTGCCTTGCCTTCCCTTGATTACAGACCATAGCCTGTAAGATACAATAAACCCTCTTCTCAAGACAGGTTAGGTCCATGTCTTACCACAGCCACAGAAACTAAACAAGGACACCGAGTTTATATGTCAAATGGTATGCAAGTATTCTACCAACTGAACTATATCCTCAATTTAGTTCTTTATGGACAAAAAAAAATATGTATATATAGGTATACATACATATGTATGTGTGTATATTTATGCACATATTTTCTTCATTCATTAGCTGACAGACAGCTAAGCATTTAGACTTCTTCCATAGCCTGGCTGTTGTGAATGTTCTGCAATGAACATGGTTATGCACACAGTTCTGTAGAATATTGGTTTTCAGCTATATACCTAGAAGTGATGTAGCTAGGGCATTTATGGTAGTTTTATATGTGTTTCTTATGGAACCTCACTACTTACTACTTTCCATAAACAATGAGCATCAAAATTCAGTCTTTCTCATCAGTGAGAGCATCCTTTCATATATTTGATGGTCATTTAAATTGCTTTTCTGTGACGTATCTGTTCATATGCCTTGTCCACTTTTCTCCTAATATTTCTCTTGTTAATTTTAATTGTTTGTATGTTTAATTGTTTAAATATGCTTTCCTTTCATGTAGTTCTACAGAAAATTTCTCATTTCTCTTCTATTTTTTGACGGTGTTTTTACTCTACAAATGCTAGGCAATAGGATTTGAAATCACAGCTGTTTTCTTTTAAATGCTTCTGAATGTTTGAGCCATAGAGAAAATTTCATTCTTGCTTTATAAGGGAAAGCAACTATTGGTCTTCTACTACCTTGCTATCTTCTTTTTAAATACATGGATGCATTTGGGACATTTGATGGATGGCAAAATGTCATATAGATAGATATAGATATGAGAATAAATATTTTATATATGGGAATATATATACCATATATATATGTATATACCATATCTATATTCCCATATATCCCATATATACATATATATACATACACACACACATATATATGTATGTATATTCTCACGTGGGAATATATTCCAAAATATTTGTCTAGTACCACCCATCAAGAAGCTAATCCAGTCCCTCTCTAGTCACTTCTAATTGCATCTCTGTGCTATGTGCTGTGGACCCATTCTCCTGTATACATTTTAGAATCTTGACTTTTGTTTAATCCTGAGCCAGTAAGACAGTAGTTTGATTACCAAGACATTACAACACAGTGGGTTTGTTCCTCAAGCTGTTGTTCTCAGCCTTATCCTACATTCTTTTTTTTTTGTTGTTGTTAATGTGTGTGAGGGCTTCACAAATGTCCTTGGAAGATAAAAGAGGACCTCAGATGCCTTGGAGCTGAAGTTACAGGTGGTGGTACACTGCCTAACATGGGTGCCAGGAACCAAACTCAGGTCCTAGGCAGGGATATCAAGTGTCATAACAACTGAGCCTTCTCTTCAGCCCTTTTGCTCTGCACTCTTATCTTCAAAAATAGCATTGCTTGCATGCTATATCAGTAGAAGGAAAGAATGTATAACAAGACTCAGCATCCCATCTTGCTCCATGATCACCTCAACCATGAACACATTACCTTTCTATTTGTTCAAGTCAAAATATTACAATGCATAGTTAATTTTTCTGGTGTAAAGACTGCTCCTGTCTTTTATATATAGGTGTTCTTATTTTTGATCCAGGGGCTTCCAATTACTCTGGCCCGATGAAATTAGTGCATAATGGTGACTCTCTCTTACGCCTTACCGTTGAATCTTTCCTCTCATTTTAACTTATTTTTTTAATGTTTATTTATTACTTCAGGTTACATCTCCATCACAGTACCCTCTTTCAATACCTCCCAGTCCTGCCTTCCCACCCTCTCTACCCACTACCACTTCCATCCCACTCCTCCAGAGTGGAGTGTCCCTACATATCAGTCCCCCACCCCAGTTCAGCAGTCATATGAGGGCCAAGAGCCTCCTCGCACACTGGGGACCTACAAGGCAGCACCACTAGGGCAAAGTGTCTCATTGACAGATAACAAACTCTATGTTCCTGTTCCCTTTGGTGCATTGGCTGTGGTATAGTTATCCTGTACTATATGGCTAAAATTTATGAATAGATGCCATGTGCATCTTTCTGAGTCTGGGTTAGCTCACTCAGGATGAGCTTCTCTAGTTCCATCCATTTGGCTACAAATTGCATGATTTCATTGTTTCTAATGGCTGAGCAGTATTCCATTGTGTAGATGTACCACAGTGTACCACAGTTTTGTTTTGTTTTGTTTTGTTTTGTTTTGTTTTAATCCATTCCTCAATTGAAAGACATCTGGGTTGTTTCCAGTTTCTAGCTATTACAAATAAGGCTGCTATGAACATAGATGAGGAAACTTCCTTGTGATTTGGTGAGGAATCATTTGGATGTATACCAGAAGTGGTATGGCTCGGTCCCGAGGCAGAGCTATTCCAAGTTTTCTAAGATATCGCCAGATTGACCTCCATAGTGGTTGCACAAGCCTGCACTCCCACCAGCAATGGAGGAGGGTTCCCCTTTCTCCACACCCTGGCCAGCAAGTGCTGTCATTTGAGCTTTTGATCTTAGCCATTCTGACAGGTGTGAGATGGAATCTTGAGTTGCATTTCTCTGATAATTAAGGATGCTGAGCATTTCTTCAAGTGTCTCTCGGCCATTAGGGATTCCTCCTTTGCTAATTCTCTGTTTAGCTCTGTTCCCCATTTTTTGATTGGATTATTTGGTTTCTTGGCATTTAATTTCTTGAGTTTTTGTAAATTTTGGATATTAGCACTCTTTCAGATGTGGGGTTGGTGAAGATTTTTTCTCAATCTGTAGGTTACCATTTTGTTCGAATGATAGTGTCTTTGGCCTTACAGAAGATTTTCAGTTTCATGAGATTCCATTTATTGATTGTTGGTCTTAGATCCTGAGCTGTTGGTGTTCTGTTTAGGAAGTTGTCACCTATGCCAATGAATTTGAGGGTTTTCCTCCACTTTCAGGTCTTTGATCCACTTGGACTTAAGTTTTGGGCAAGATGATAAATATGGGTCTAATTTAATTCTTTTACATGTCGACATCCAGTTAGATCAGCACCATTTGTTGAAGATGCTGTCCTTTTTCCATTGTACGGTTTTTGGCTTCTTTGCCAAAAATTAAGTGACCATAGGTGTGTGGGTTCATTTCTGGGTCTTCAATTCAATTCCATTGATTCACTGGTCTGTTTCTATACCAGTACCATGCTGTTTTTATTACTATCACTCTGTAATACATCTTGAAATCTGGGATGGTGATACCTCCAGATGTTTTTTTTTGTTTGTTTGTTTTTACAGGATTGATTTAGCTATTCTAGGGTTTTTGTTATTCCATATGAAGTTGAGAATTGTTTTTTCCAGGTCTATAAAGAATTGTGGTGGTATTTTGATAGGAATTGTTTTGAATCTGTGTATTGCTTTTGGCAGAATGGCCATTTTTATTATGTTGATCCTACCTATCCATGAGCATGGGAGATCTTTCCTTTTCAATTTCTTTCTTCAAGGACTTGAAGTTCTTGTCATACAGGTCTTTCACTTGCTTGGTTAGAGTTACCCCCAGGTATTTTATATTGTTTGTGGCTATTGTGAAAGGTGCTGTTCCCTAATTTCTTTCTCATTCCATTTATTTTATTTTTGTATAAAGTAGGGCTTCTGATTTTTTAAAATTAATTTTGTATCTAGCCACCTCCTGAAGGTGTTTATCATCTGTAAGAATTCTCTGGTAGAATTTTTGGGGTCGCTTACGTATACTGTCATATCATCTGCAAATAGGGATAATTTGACTTCTTCATTTCCAATTTGTATCCCCTTGATCTCTTTTAGTTGTCTTATTGCTCTAGCAAGAACTTCAAGTTCTATATTGAAGAGATATGGTGAAAGTGGGCATCCTTGTCTTGTCCCTGAGTTTAGAGGAAATGCTTCAAGTTTCTCTCCATTTAATTTGATGCTGGTTACTGGCTTGCTGAATATCGTCTTTATTATTTCTAGGTATGGTCCTTGTATGCCCATTCTCTCCAGAACTTTTAGCATGAAGGGGTGTTGGATTTTGCCAAATGCTTTTTCAGCATCTAACGAGATGATCATGTGGTTTTTTTCTTTCAGCTTGTTTATGTGGTGAATTACATTGATGGATTTTTGTATGTTGAATGACACGAGGAAAGTTCATAGCACTAAGTGCCTTCAAAAAGAAAATTGTGACAGCTCACATTAGCAAATTAAAAGCAGAACTAGAAGAGCTGGAAAAAAATGAAGAAGAAGAAGAAGAAGAAGAAGAAGAAGAAGAAGAAGAAGAAGAAACTTCCAAGAGGAGCAGAAGGCAGGAAATCATCAAACTTAGGGCTAAAATCAACAACTTACAAACAAAAAGAACAATACACTGAGGAAATCCAGAGAATCTTTAGGTCCTACTTCAAAAATCTATACTCTACCAAATTTGAAAACCTAAGTGAAATGGACAATTTTCTTGATAGATTCCACCTACCAAAGTTAAATCAAGATCAGGTTAACAGATTAAACAGCCCTATAACCCCCAAGGAAATAGAAACAGTCATTAAAAATCTCCCAACCAAAAAAAGTCCAGGGCCAGATGGTTTCAGCACAGAATTCTACCAGAATCCAAAAAGAGCTAATACCAATACTCTCCAAACTCCAACCCGAGACAAAATAGAAACAGAAGGAACACTGCCAAACTCATTCTATGAGGCCACAGTCACCCTGATTCCAAAACCACCCAAAGACCCAACAAAGAAAGAGAACTTCAGACCAATTTCCCTCATGAACATAGACACAAAAATACTTAATAAAATACTGACAAACCGAATCCAAAAACACATCAAAAGTATCGCACACCATGATCAAGTAGGCTTCATCCCAGGAATCTTTCCTCTTTTAAGTTCTTCTCAAACACCTACCATACTCAGACACAATTACATCCCCTGTGCTTCCGAGATCTCTTTCACACACTCTAATGATAAACTGTCCTGTGGATGGCTCAGAGTAGAGGTAAGAACACAAGGGAAAATTTCCTGTGTATACTCAGGGGTTAATATGTCAAGATGTAAAGCATAAGGTAAATGTTAATGAGACACATTTCCCTAGTGGGGCTGCCTTGTAGGCCCCCAGTGTATGAGGAGGTTCTTGGCCCTCATATGACTGTTGAACTGGGGTGGGGGACTGTTAAGTAGGGACACTCCACTCCAGAGGAGTGAGATGGAAGGGATAGGGGGTAGAGGGTGGGAGGGTGGGCCTGGGAGGGGTGGAAAGAGGGCACTGTGATGGAGATGTAACCTGAAGTAATAAATAAACATAAAGAAGAAAGGATAAAAAAACATAAGGTAAAAACATAAAGCAAGAAGCTGTCCTTGGTCAGAGATTCTTTGAGGAGGTCAGTCACCCTGCTCTTTACTTTTCTGCAGGTGTCCTTTCCTACATGACAGACCACATCCTCCTGCATGAACATCTGGTCCACTGAACTTCCTGATGTCACTGTTCAGGAGGATGTCACTTAAAATCTGACAATATGATCTGGTGGGTGTGGAACCGTGTGGGACTGCAATCACAATCTAAAGTGGAGGCACTTGATTCCGTGCAGGGCATTTTTAGTTTATTAGTGACAATCCCTGTAAAAGCTGCTTGATAATTCACTTCAAGTAAAATAGTTATTCTGTGAAATTTGTGACACAGAAGGATAGAACATGATGATCTTTTTGTCACAAACATCTGAATAGATAAGTCAGGGCTTAATCAGGATGCCCTAGAAGAAATGTTAAGTATTAGAATTGAAGGATTAAAAAGAATACTTCTGAAGATAGAAAAGTCTGAGATAATCTAGAAACATCCATTCTTCTCCATCTATACTTCCTTCCTCCTTCTTATAGTAATGATCCTCTGTAAAAGTTAAATATATGTCTCAATGAGCCTTATTCCTAATTGACACAGAGCCCCCAGTAATTAGCAGGAAGGAAGGAAGTAGTGTCCCACCCATGAACTAAAAACACTCTTCTAGTTTGGCCAAAATTTACAATCCAAAAATTTGTAGGACTTGGGGGTGTTGTTTAATTTTAGTTTTTATTTTTGTAAGTAGGTATGCATACATATGTGAGTGTGGTATATATTTATATATATATGTGTGTGTGTGTGTGTGTTTTACATGTGTACATGTATGAATATCTGTGTGCATTTGTATAGAGCCTAGAGGAGGAGAAGGGATGTCCTGCTCTATGGTTTTCTGTGTTATTCCTTTGAGACAGGGTCTTTCACCTAACATGGAATTAGGATAATAGGCAGCAAACCCCAGCGATCTTCCTGTATCTGCCCACCCCTTCCACTGGGGCTACAGGCAAACACAGAGAGGCTTAGAAATTTATGTGGATGCTAGAGATTTGAACTTGGGTGTCTATGCTTGCATAGCAAACCACCTTGCCAACTGAGCTATCTCTCTAAAATTATATTATCTTATAATATAGATCCTAGCTAGGCTATAATTAATATGATATGGATTTGGAAGCCAGATGTGTTTGAATTCCAGGTTTAATCTGTTGTGAATGTGACATAAACAAGGTGTTTGGCCTTTCAGGGAAGTAGGGATGAGAAAGCTATGGTACAGACGGAATCATGTGGCTTATGTTCCAAAGTCCTAGATGGACACTTTTAATGGGAAGTTCATTCACTGTCTTCAAGGCACCCACCCTGCTTACTCTCCTCATCTTTTCTGGCCCCTTTTGAAAAGTATAGGCATGTCTAAGTCCATAGATACTTAAATCCACAGAGGCTGACTGGTGTGCTGTCTTGCCTAACTGATGTTTTAGGACCACTTGAAACCATTTCTAGCCAACTACTTTGCATATAGATAAACACTCTGATAATATGCTTAAATCATGTATCTTTTAATTGCAATTATATAAATAGATAGATATAGATAGCTAGAGGTAGAGGTATATATATATATATATATATATATATATATATATATAGAGAGAGAGAGAGAGAGAGAGATAGAGAGAGAGAGAGAGTGGGGTGATGTGTTTGCCACCATGCATAGTTGCAGATCAGAGGACAACTTGCAGAAGTTATTTCTCTCTTGATATGTGGGTCCTGGGGAAGGAACTCAAGTCATCAGCCTTAGTAGCAGGGACCTCTACCCATGAACAATCTTGCTGTCCCCATAGATTATGGATTGTATGTTCAGTCCCAGGACTCAGCAGGGTTCAGTCTCAGGTTGGATGAATTTGGTCTTGAAACAAGGAGAACTGATGCACTGGGTCTTCTTAATTCCAGGCTCACACAGAACAGCCTGGGTTTTCCATCATTTTCCCTCTCACTCTGCCTGCAGCTCCTACACATGTCCCTGCTTTGTCTGTGCTGTGAATTTGGAAGTGGGAGGGCAGAGCCAAGTGCTACAAACACGAGCAATGTAAGTATCATGCAATATGAGGCACTTTATGTGCAGCTTCTTGTAGCCTAAATAAATTCTAGAGCATTGGTAACACAGATGTATTTCTGACACAACAAACAAAATAACAGAGACCCCCCAGGAGGAAATTTGTCAATTTTTCATTTCTATAACAACCTTTCTGAAGATGAGTAAATAGAAAGAAAGTATTTATTTATCTCACAGTGTTGGAGGTTGTGGTAGATGGTCTTCACTGTCAACTTGACTGGATGTAGCATCACCATGGAAACACATCTTTAGATGTACATATGAGGGGGGTTCCTCAGCAATTTAACTGGGCAGGGAAGACCTAGCCTGAATGTATAAACGTGACTGGCATCATGTCATGGACTAGAGTCCCAGGCTGAATAAAAAGAAAGTGAGCTGTGACCAGCATACATCTCTGTCACCTCTGGACTGTAGATTCAAGATGACCAGTCCCCTCATACTTCTCCTACCATGCATTCTCAGTAGTGAGCTGCACCCCTACTGAATTATTAACCAAAATAATCTCTTCATCCCTTAAATATCGTCTTCTCCAAAGTTTGGTCACAGCAATGAGAAAAGCAATAATGGCAGAGACGGAGAGTTCAAATAGTATGGTGCTGGCTCTGGCAAGAGCCCTCTGCCTGTGTCACCAGACAGAAGCTGGTAGAACAATGGGAAGACTGGAAACAGGGTGGGAGAAATCACAGTGCAAGACCAAAACCCAGACAGCAATTCATGAACTGTTCTCTCTTACTCACTCTCAAGAGAACTGAGTCTGGGTCCCATGGAAATTATCCTGTGTTGGGTAGTGCAGTACTACTCATGAGCTGAAGGAGCCCCCACTAAACCCAGTCTCTTATAGATACCCCCACATCCCAGAATCACCATCCTAGAGACCAAGCTTCTGATACATGAGCCCAAATTGGCAAACACCATCCAAATAATAGAAACCTTTGATGGCTTAACACCACATGGGCTGTAAAAAAACACCAGGCTTTTGAAGGAAATGTGTGAAATCATGTCACTTCCCTGCTTGCTCCCCCTTTTAGGGTCTCACTATAAATCTCTTTGAACAAAAATCCCAAGGTGCTGTATCTCCAAATCAAGAACAATCCTTCCTTTTCTCTTTTAGACAGTGATACTATAACACCATATCCTTAAGATAGCCAGAAAGTAGTTACTAGTCTCCTTGGAAATGGCCTTTTGGATTTCTGTAAATAGACTTTATAATAACTTGTTAGTTTGTCTTTCATATTATAATATTGTCAGTCTGGCTGTACTCTGAAATGCTGTATTAGTTACTTTTCTGCTGCTTTGATAAAACACCATGACAAGGCACCTTATAGAAGGTAAGGTTTGTCTAGGTCCTGGGTTCTCCTTCCATGAAGTCTAAAGGAAGAAGGGATAGTTACTAAGGCAGCTAGTTTTGGTGGTACTCTATTTTGATTGAAAGGTTAGATCATATATTCATTTTTTTCTAATGCACATGCCCTTTCCTATAATGCCTCTGATTTTAATCATATGCATTCCCAATTATGCATAGACATAAGATGGTAACTAGAATCTTTAACCCAAAGGATTGTTTTAAAGGACATAGTCTGCATTATCACAGATGAACCCAATCCAGTTCAGGATGGATCAGTCCTTCTAATCTTCATATCAGACTGATTGGAAATTCATTTGTGTGGAAACTTGGTTTGTTGTTGTCTAAATTTGATTGTTAGTAGGGTTGGAGAAATATGTACTAGTAGCCCAGAGGTAGGTGTACCTCTGTCCAGATCCAGGTGGGAGACTAGGAGGCTGTGAGTTTTCTAAGTGAATCATTTGGAGAGGGGTATGTACATATAATATGCGCAGGTGAAGAAACTAGTTTGCCAATTGCATTGAAATGGAATTGCGCATAACCCCAAACCAAATCAGATTCCAGACTAGACTGGTTTCTATCTTGCCTTCCTCAAGACTAGCCAGAGGGGAGAAAATGTGATCTTTAGCTTCAACAGGAGACCTTTACTCCAAAAGTAATAAATAAAGATAAATAAAGCAAACAAACAAAAGTATAGTTCAATAAAGGGGGCATCCTGCTGGAAACACACACACACACACACACACACACACACACACACACACACACACACGAGTTTAGTAGCTCATATTTGGTGAGCTTTGATCTGTCATTTGGTTTGCTCTGTTTGAGTCCCATGGCTCTGCTGGGCCTTCCCTTGCAAAGCTCCAATGACTGATGACTTTCGTCTTTTGGAAGTCTTGCAAGTGTTTTCTGCATGACAGAGATGAGAAGGGAATGGTTGCTGACTTTTATTCTCTAGAGCTACTTTCAATATAAAATTGATGGGGATGATATAGGTCTTAAGTTATGGAAGCTGCCTTCAGTGAGAACAGAGAAAAGGAAGTTAATCAGCATTGGGTGGCTTGTAAGAATCTCAGGTACAGAAAACATTCTAGAATTATCCGTGGATGCAGACACATGGTTATTTGAGCAATCTGCCAACTCTGTGATGTTCACACAGTTGAACACGGGAATAATTGAAGTGCAGAGAAAGAGAGACACTTTCCCTTCTGTTCTCTTTCAGGATTAATTATTATTGTTTTAATTACATGTACTTTGGGGTACAGAGTAATAATCTGGTGTATGATACAAAGAACAAAAACTTAATCAGGAAGTTACCATGTCCATCTCCTTATGTTTAAGGAAACATTTTTCACTTGTGGCAACTGTACCTACATACCTATAGTGAAGAACATGAGCCACTCTCCACAGGAAGGGTGAATTTTAGTATTCCTGTTCTGATGATCCTGACGATCTTTGAAGATTAATTTTATAATGACAAGCTTGTATGCTTTGCTTCTTCTCCTCCCCTGCTTCCTCTTTGCTATCAGAAGGACTCTGACTAATGCATTACCAAGATTTAGAAAATAGTTTAAAAAGTTTTGATTGAGAAAGTGGTGTGAAGACCAGTTTAGTCTTCTTTTTTGTGACTTGTCACCTTTGCCATTGTCTGGGCCCCAACTGGTTCTGTCCCCTCCAGCTTTTTTGCCTTTATGCAGAATGTGACTGTCACTGCTGGGACCTTAGGCTTCTTTTTGAATTATAGTTGCAGATGCTTATTGATATGATTAGCAAGATGGAGTTATGTAACTCTCAGGACCATCTATCATCCTGATTCATGGCTATCTTTCAGGTTTCAACATTCTACTATCAAGTAGCTTTAAAAGGACTAGATCAGAGATGAAGGACACATGCATACACACACACACACACACACACACACAAAGAGGGAGAGAGATAAAGAGAGAAAGAATTATGGCATGGCCTAAGCCCACTATGCCCTCAATGGTGTCCCCATTTCCACTTGCCTTTGGACTAGAGATGTTATCCTGACACAGTGACATGCTTGTCTTTCAGGGACTGCAAAAAGATAAGTCTAAGGAAATGGAAATGTTCCTTTCCTACATCTTATATTCTACGTGCACAATTAAGCATTCTAGAATCTGTTGCTGCTTTTCATTTTATGGTTTTATGATTTTTTACAAAAAGAATCTCTTAGCCACTGTTCTATGGTTGTGAAGAGACACCATGGCCAAGGCAACTCTTGTCAAAGAAAGTATTTATTGGGGGCTTACAATTTTAGAGAATTAGTCCATGACCATCATGGCAGAAAGCAGGCAGGCATGGCGCTGGAGCAGTCGCTGAGAACTTACATTCTGATCTTCAAGCAAACAGAGAGATAGACTGGGCCTAGTGTGGGCTTTTGAAACATCCACCTCCAGTGATATAAATATTTCAATAAGACCACACCTCCTAATCCTTCCCAGAAAGCTTCACTAAGTGGTGAGCAAACAAACACACAAACCTGTTCAGACCATTCTCATTCAAACTTCCACAAAGCCAAGACCAACCAAAAACTCTATGTAGCAGACAGTGACCTTCAACATCTAATTCTCCTGCCTCTGCTTCCTGAGTTCTGGGCATCTACTATTATTATGCTGAATTTGGGGAGGGGATGCTGGAGAAGAAACCCAGTACTATGGACATACGTACTAGTTAAGCACTTTATCAACTGAACTACATCCCCAGTCCTGTCATCGTTTTAAAATACCTATTAGAAAGCACGGTCACCTCTCATCAGTATGAATAACTAATTAATTATTTCAGGTAGTGAACTTATGAAAAAATAATAATAAAGTTAAATGTCCCCATAGCAGAGTATTGATACTTTTTAAAAATGACACCAGGAAAATAAATTTACTAGCAAATTTGATTTTTGGATTTAACTTATTGACTTGATGGGAAAATAAGAAGAACCTTCCTGAAGACTCTGAAGACTCCACAGATGCTGAAATGAGTGAAAAAATTTGCATGTAGTTTCAAGAATAAAGACCTGAATTCAGACTCCAGAACCTGTAAAGAAATTTAAAAGCTGATGTGACAAGTGCGTTGTTCCTGTAGCCCCAGAACTGAGACAGGGGGATTGCTGAAGGCTGCTGGCTGCCATCTAGCTCCATGTTCAGTGAGATACCTTGTATGTGCATATGCACCCCTCCACACACATACATACACACATGCTAATAACAACAGTAATAATAATAATAATAAATGTTCAAAAAGGGCTAGAGAGATGGCTCAATATTAAAAACACATGTTGCTCTTGCATGAGACTCAAGTTCAGTTCCCAGCACCCACATCAGGGAGGCCACAGACACCTTTAACACAAGTTCCAAGGGATCCAATGCCCTCTTTTGGCTTCCATGGGCACCTACATGTATGTGTACATACAAACATGCAGACATATATCATAATTTTTTTAAAATAAAAAAAACAACATAAAAGAAAATTTGGACAGCCAACTCACAATTTTTAGCTAAGGGTATTTTTTTACTTAATCAATTCAGTATATATATAGTATTTTCAAAGGCTGAGAAGTCAACAGATGGACTTCATTTATGGAAAGACTTATCTGTAAGGCTGTGAAGGTTTTCTCTACCCCAGATGACCACTAATAAAGGTTGAAAGCACATTCTCTCCTTCCCCTTTAACAGCAGCAGGCAAATGTTGCTCTTACATAGCAGACAGAGCCAGGAAGTACTGATATTTGCCCTCCCTGTGACCCCAGGTCTGCCATTGTTCTCCCTGGGATGTGTTCACCATGTCACTGGGAAGAAATAAATGTGCTAGACGGAAGCAATGTCAATGAATCATGCCGTCCTCACAAAGCTTCCTGTGTGAAACAGGTCTCACTCTTGGTTTTATTAGCTCTACTGAAAGGACCATAATTTCACTAACCATGATTCATCCTATTTTAGACAGTCATTAATATACATGCTTGAGAAGGAAACTGACAGGTAATGCCAACTCATTCCTGGGGAGAATGAAAAGGTTTCACAATTCAATCTGTCTGGGTGTTGGATCTCTTTGGTGCTGTTCACTCTGCTACTTCCAGGGTGTGAAGACAAATGGTCCCTTTAAATCTGTTGACTATCCACTTATTATTCTCAGCCTTTGGGGAGATGTTCCAAAACTTGAAACTCTGCTGTTGCCTTTGAACATAGGTGGCACTTAGCTGAATATGAATGCTGGTTCATTATGATTTCGTAGGTGGCACTTAGCTGAATATGAACGCTGGCTCATTGTGATTTCAGAGAAATCCGCTCTTCATGGGAAAATTGTATTTCTAAATGCTAAGAGCAGTTTATAGAAATTGTTACTAAAGATAATATAATGGTTTGCTTATTAAGATGTATTTTACTTTTAATTATGTGTATAGGCAGGAGGGATGTGCTCATGAGTGTAGTCCCTGCGGAGGCCAGAAGAAGGGGATGAATCTCCAGGAACTGAAGTTACAGGTGGTGGTGAGCTACAAGGATCAGGCTCTGGGAACTAAACTTCTTTTGCCTTCTATAAAATCACTGCAGGCTACTAATCACTGAGCCATCTCTCCAGCCCTATGTTCGTGGCTTTAAAGTGAATCTCACTATATTGCCCAGGATGGCTTCAAACTCCTAGTCATAGGAAATTCTCCTGCCCAGACTTTCAAGTAGCTTTCTCTACAGACACATGACACCATGTTTTGAGTAACCTCCTATTGTAATAGTCTCTGAGTCACTGTGATGACAAATGTGTGTCAAAAATTAACACTTAGTTCTTAACTGAGGTAGGACATGAGGAACTTCCAACCCTGGTCTTCATGTTTACGGATATTTTTTGACTAAAAATAACTTTGAAAAACTATGGGCTTCCATACTTGTATAATTATTTATTATTGATATTTGATAAAACATTCTATTTAGACTTTAAGTAGCTAAAAGAGGTACAATTTGTAGTATTCAGTAAAAATTGATATCTTTTTTAAAACTGTGTGCACACACGTGTGTGTGTGTGTGTGTGTGTGTGTGTGTGTGTGTGTGTGTGTGTGTATGTTCAGGTTCGTGTGTGTGCCATAATGCATGTTTAGGGATAACTTTCAGAAGTCACTTTTTGCCTACTACCTTATCTTAAGGTGGAGTCTCTTTTGTTCCTGTTGTTGTGTAGCCATACAACAGACTAGGTGTCCGTAAAAGTTTCCAGGTGATTCTCCTGTCTCTACCTTCCATCTCACAGTAGGATTGCTAAGATCACAGAAGCCAGATTCAGGACCCCACAAGGACCCCACATCTAGCTTTTTATGTGGATTCCTGTATCAGATTCAGGTTGTCACTCTTAGTCACTGAGCCATCTCCCTGACCCCAATACTGACATTTAAAAAGAAAACTAATTTGTATCTTTAAAATATATTCAATACTCCCTAAACACATGATCTGTTTCATAATCCTACTAATTTTAATTTACACCTGTACTTTTAATGGCCAAATATTTTACATCATTCCTTCATCTCTCTAAATTCACATTCCTAATTTGTGTAACCCCAGAAAGGTAAGCCCAGGCAGGAAGAGGCTGATTCTCATGGCTGATCATTTGGTGCTAGACAGTCAACAGGTTTGTTCTTCCCTGGGGAGGATCTCCTTTCTCCCAGGCTTTCCTCAGTTGCTTGTTGTTCATTACGTTGGACTGATACGGGTTCTTTTCCCAACCACCTTGGCAAGTCCATCGGTGTTGTCCTTATTCAGTTCACATTTGAGCAGTCATGTGGATGAGACTTTATGGGTATAGCTTCTGATAACAATAGGAAATACATTTCTTTAAATAATACTTGTATTATTTGGAAGTTCCATACAATATATTTTGAATATATTTATCCTCCTACCCCAACTCCCATAATCACCCTACCACCCCACCCCTTCCCATCCTACTTAGAGAGTTTTTCTTCTTTCTTACCCCCCCACCCCTTTTCCTCATAGAGTTCTGCTTGGAAGCTGTCCCGTGATACATTATTGCAGAAAGCTGACTCTCCTTCTCCCAACAGCTATTAATTGTTAATAGCTAAACAGCTAGTGGTGGGGGCGTAGGCTTGTATCTCCCTCTCTTTGCTAGGATTTGTCTGACTGGAGCTTGCACAGACCTTGTGCATGCTGTTCCAATTACTGTGAGTTCATATGTGTACCTGCACTGTTGTGTCTGGAAAACCTGTTCTCCTTGATGCTGTCTACCACCTCTGGATCCTACAGTCTAAGATTCTGGAGCCTTATGGGGAGGAATGAGATGTGTACACCCTATTCAGGACAAAGCACTCTACAGTCTCTGACTCTCACACATTGACTAATTAGGGGGGTCTCTGTGATAATTCCCTTTTACTGTAAGGAGAAGCGTCTATGAAAAGGGTTGAGATATCTTGATCTATGAGTATAACAATAAGGCATTAGAAGTCATATTAATACTATGTCCTTTTAGCAGAATAATAGTATTGGATTCTTCCCTAGGGCCAATGGCCTTCCTAGCCAGAGATAATACTTGGCCCTTACAAAACAGTCGGGTAAGTATATATCTCATTCCCACTCTCTCTCTCTCTCTCTCTCTCTCTCTCTCTCTCTCTCTCTCTCTCCCTGACCCTTGGCTGTCATGATATAAGCACTTTTCCTCTACTGTGATTACCTTCTGTCATAATACTTCTGCCTTTCCATAGACCTAAAAGCAATGGTGCCATCCAACCTTTGACCAAAATTTTTGATGCCACGAGTCAAGGACTTTCTTGACCATCTTTCTTCCTGGGATTGTTTTTCTTGGGTGCTTTTGTCACTGTAGTGGAAATGCCTTTAATCGATGCCCACCACTCTAGCCCAGGTTCGAAAACAGATGCTGCTAAAGAGGCCATGGATCGATGTGTGCACTCCATCCCACCACAGAAGCCGAGTCTCTGTTTCTGGTGAAGCTCTTGTGTTTTGTGGTTTTAGTTCATTTTCCTTTGGTTCTGTGCGTCTTGCTCCATCCCTGTTCCCTCTCTGTCCGTCACCTCTTCTTTTTATGTCACTTTTTACCACCTCTTGTGCCATCTCTCACACTTTTCCCTTGTTTGAAAACCTGATAGGGGTACCCTTTGCCCCTCCGCCTAAGTCTTCCAAAAGGCTTAATAAGTCTTGCTATATCTTCAGAGTTATGAGAATTAAGCAGAGGGCTGAGCTTGCTCTTGAAGGAGTGCTAACCCAGCTGTCAGCTTTCCCTGTCACCCACACAACTTATCATCCCACGGCTAGAGGTGAGGGGTGTCTAGGAAGAGACATTGAAATTCATAATTTACTGTGTACCTAACACCATACCACTCACTTTAGATATATAATCATGTTAGATTTATATTACATCACCCCCACACAAAGCTGAAGAGAAGCCAAAGGTTTTTAATGCCCATTGAGGCTGGAGCTGAGATGGCCAAAGCTTTTCTGGCCCCAAGGTTTTGTGGCACTATTTTCCATACCCTCTTCTCATTTCTGGGTATATGGTCATTCCTAACATCCTCTGGTTAGCATTGGATGGCACAGCTCAAGTTGACTTTCCATGAAGAAATTATCTTTAGAAAGCTACCCAAGGTGTGTCTTGGCAGGTCTGAGTGATGACAGACCCCAGTTGGGAAACAAGTGGCCAGAAGGAAGCCATGGAACAGCAGAGCCCACTGGCTTCATACCTGGGGTCTGATGCCAGTCAGACATGCTAAGGCACAGCTTGGGCAGCTTTCTACAGATACTTTCTTCTCCACATATTTAACTGACATGCTGTTTTTCCATTGACCATGCTACACGAGACACCAGAAGAGGGTATAGATTCTGAGCCCCGTAGCACTTACATCATCAGAGCTAGAAGTTTTTTCTTATCTGTTCTGCAAAGGTATAACTAACTCTCTTTTCGCTCACATGTACTGATGTGTCTTTCACTGTGCTGTCTAAGAACTGTTATTGTCAGATCGTATTTTCGTTTATTCATTCTGTGCTGGCAATGAGCAACTAGAAGCAATAGGAAAGTGTTGAAGTGATGGACAAGGCACTGCCTATCTGAAACACAGATCACATTATCTCCAAAGGTATTCAAGTCTCTTACACCTCAAACACAGACAATAAATTAAATGTCAGAGAGATTCTTCAGTTTAAACATTTGGTTTGAAGATTAAAGACATGACCTGGCTTAACTCTTAGTGAGTCATACAGATGTAGTTAATGATTTGCAGCAGGGCAGATAGGCCTATATAAAGCAGCTTCTTCATCTTTATAATACATTATGTGTTTGTGTATGTGTGTGTGTGCCCGTCCCTGTGTGTGGGAGTTCATGTGCAGGTCAAAGGTCAACCTTGAGTGTCATTTCTAGGGTTTCTCCTTTTTTTTCTCTGCTTGAGAGAAGGTCTCTAATTGAGGTGAAACTTCACCAAGTTAGGCCACCCCTGTACGCCTCCCTAAATATCACCACCAACTGGAGATCAAGTATTCAAATGCTCAAGACTATGGACAAATCTCATTCAAACCATCACAGACCGTGGTATCATTTTCATGTCATATGGGAAACAGTGCCTAAGACTGTACAGAAACATACGTTCTGGATTCTAGGTCTGTCTTTACTACTTGGTTTGTAAGTTTGAGAAAATTTCCTTCTCTGTGTGGTAGGGATGCTAATGGTGCCTAGCTAGCAGAATTATTATAAGCATTAAATCTGATGCCTCTTGCAAAATCCTTCAGCATCTTAATTGATATGTAATCTAATACAAATTCCACAAGTAGTTAGTTGCTCCTGCTTGTATTACATTTATCACATCCAGAGGGCTGTCTCCAGGCAAGAACATTCTTGAAGTTTTTTTTTTTTTTTTTTCAGAGTGGCCACAGGCATATAGATTTGCAAAATCAGACTGGCAACTATAAGCTAGGTTTGCAAAATGTAGACTGCTCCGTGTGGTAGCTAGTCTTCTTGTGAATTTGACTGTATGTGGAATCATCTAAGAGAGGTCTAACTGAAGAGAGGAGAGCCACCCTGAATTTAGGCAGCACCAGCCCATGGGCTGGAGAAAGCCAACTGAGCAACAGCTTTCTGCTTTCTGCTTCCTTACTGTGAGTGTGTGTGATCAGCTGCCTCACACTCCCATTGACACAGTTCATTGCTTTTCTGCCTCTTCCCCTGCTGTGCCAGGCTGTACCAGCAGAATGAGCCAAATAATCCCTTCCTTTCCTTAGGCTTCTTCTTGTCAGAGAATAGTAACAATTTAATTTGAAATAGACTTAAATTAAATAATGCTCCAAAGTTTTATTTAACTAAGCTTTTTTCAATGGTGTGTGGCCAAAAACTCTTCCCACACTGCACCCCAGAAACTTTGACATGAAGATAACCACAGAAATTGAAACGAATAAAAATGCCCTCTTTATTTTATTTTATTAATGTATAGTTGAGAAATTTGTTGACTTTGTTAATGACATTGGGCTTGTGAGTAAGTTATTTTTCCAAAAAGATAAATCATGCTTACTATTGAAAGTTTAGAAAATTGAGAGCTATAATAACAATAAATTATACTTTAGCTCATTTCTCCCAAGAAAACCATTGTTAACAGGAAGTGGGTCACTTTTTCTACTTTTTAGCCAAGGAACTTCCGATTTTTTTTTTTACTTATCTAATTCTACACATACTATCTTCTATATAGCTTTAGTCTATCAATATTTTAGCACATGTTGTTATAGAATCTTTGTAGAGATCATTTATTAAAGATTGTGATGTTTTCAATTCAGCTGGGTGCTGTGGTTTTCCTGGCCATTGCTGAGGGATGGTGCTGTTTTTATGGTTTTTTTGAAGTTATGATTTAAAAAATAATATTAACATTTTAAATTTTAAATTATGCCGATGTCCAGTTGAAAAAATGGCCCAGCAGTTAAGAATCAGTTACTTCTCTTACCAAGGACCTGAGCTCTGTTCTCAACACCCATGTCAGGAGGCTCACAGCCACCTATAACTTCAGGTTCAGGTCAGCCAACGCCCTCTTCTGGCCTCTGAGTGCACATGCACTCCTAGGCACATAACCTTACATAGACACACATATATACACATAATTTTAAAAAATAAAACCTTTAAAATTATAAAGATATCTACCTTATTATTTGAATTATTTTAAAAATATTCTTAGCATTTGGAATAGATGATCAAAATTTTGCTTATAGATTTATTAAATTTTCATTCCAAAGTTATTCAGAGATACGTGTGCTGGATGCACTGCTATGGCTAGAATCTGAGTATGTTTCTGGCATAGCCTTGCTCTTTGGAACATAGGGGATAATTTTTAAGAATCTGGTACAGAGAGATTTTATAAGAGCTGTTTGGAAGCACTCTACTGATTTCTGTTACAGTTGTTATAGTAACTGAGCTCCAAAACCAATTGTAGAAATATACAGACAGGTCTACATCAAAACACACACACACACAGCTACACATATATACATGCATTATGTGTGTTAGTTTCTATGTGTGTCTGTGTGTTTATATGTCTGTACATGTGTCTTTCTGTCTGCATATATGACATTTAGATAGAAACTCATCTAGGAAAAGAAAGAAGCCATTATAACTGCCCTGTGTTGCTAGGTAGGTTGGGACATACCTTTAATCCCATAAAACTATCCAGCATACCTTAGCTGCCTGCTTGTTTTCTAACAAGAGACAAAATGGGGGTGGATCTGGATAGAAGGGGAAGTGGGGAGGAACCAAGAAGAGTAGAAGGAGGGGAACCATATCAGAATGTATAGTATAAAAGGAAAGAAAAAAACCATTTTCTATAAGAAAAAAAAATTACCTCATGCCCGCAGTAATGGAGGCCAATGTATTGAAGCATGGAGCCTCCAAAGTTGGGACCCAAAATGAAGCTTTTACCTTTATAAGTTTGTTATCTTAGGAGTTTGTCACAGTAACAGAAAGCTAACACCGGCTGCACAAATGCTCATTCTATTTACTGACAATATATGCAAATATCTGACTATCTCCAGCAGTGTCCAATATCCATAGCATTTTCACATCTTTCATGAACAGAGCCGCAAAACCCTGTTCTTAAGTTGTTAATATATTCTTTTTGTGTTTGTCAAATCGATCCAGAGAGAAGCAAGATTGCCTTCCAGACCTCAAATCCTGGGGAACATTTAAATTTAAATGATTCATGCTTTAAATTGAATTTCTCCAGTGTCCCCACCCAGCAAGTGCTATTCAGCCTCCAAATGCTCACAGATTGGTGCCAGTGGTGGAGAATTTCCCTTGCTTTGCCATAGCAATTGATGTTGGGCTTCTCTTTCTTGCCCTTTCCCCACAGGGCTATCAGAGCCACACTCCTGACACTTGGCTCTGATCATCAACTCTCTCTGGTGTATTTTGTGGACTCCAATGACATCAAAGAAAAGAGGAAAATGTTGATAGAAATTGGTCAAGGCATGCTCTCTCCTCTTCCCTGATGGAAAGCTCCAGTTGCAGTGAACTCTAGGCTCCCCATCTGTCCCTTTGTCTCTTCATAGGCTCCTTGATCCAGTGTGTTATGTTGGTATAGAAATCCCTGAGGTACATACCTGATGACACAGCTATCATGTACCATGTATAGATCAACGGGGTCAGTCCTTCCAAGTGTTATCTCACTTGCTTTCATCACAAATCCTCAATTTCACTGTGAAACTCGTTAAAGCAACTTGTCCAAATTCATACCCAGAATTTGTATTGTCCAAATTCAGACCACTTAAATTAAGAGCCCGGCAGGACTCCAGAGGCCCTGTTCTTTCGGCTTCACCTTTAAAGTATTACTTCTTCTTCCATTTGGTGCTCACTAGATTCATGAAGTCTTTTCCACTGTTCTGTTTTAAAATGAAGTTTTGCTACATTGCTAAGTCCATGAAATCTTTTTGTTGTTCTAATTAGAAGAGAGGGTTTTTTTTTTAAGTCTTCTGAGTGCTTAAAAATAGTATGCTAGCTCCATCACACTGTTGATGATGTCATTCTTTTTTTTTTTACATGACTTATACAATATTTTATTTTTTTTTATTTTTTTTTACTTTATTTTTTATTTCTTCAAGTTACATCTCAATTGA
>CAJQZJ010003646.1:12522955-12534001 GCA_907164525.1 Lophiomys imhausi
TAGCTTTTTCCAGGTCTATAAAGAATTGTGTTGGTATTTTGATAGGAATTGCATTAAATCTATATATTGCTTTTGGTAGGATAGCCATTTTTATTATGTTGATCTTACCTATCCATGAGCATGGGAGATCTTTCCATCTTCTAAAGGCCTCTTCCATTTCTTTCTTCAGGGGCTTGAAGTTCTTGTTATATAGGTCCTTTACATGCTTGGTTAGAGTTACCCCCAGGTATTTTATGTTGTTTGTGGCTATTGTGAAGGGGGTTGCTTCCCTTATTTCTTTTTCGGTATATTTGTTTGTTGTATAAAGAAGGGCTTCTGATTTTTTTGAGTTAATTTTGTATCATGCCACCTTGCTGAAGTTGTTTATCAGCTGTAAGAGTTCTTTGGTGGAGTTTTTGGGGTCGCTTATGTATACTAACATATCATCTGCGAATAGGGATAATTTGACTTCTTCATTTCCAATTTTTATCCCTTTGATCTCCTTTAGTTGTCTTATTGCTCTAGCAAGGACTTCAAGTACTATATTGAAGAGATATGGTGAAAGTGGACATCCTTGTCTTGTCCCCGAGTTTAGAGGAAATGCTTCAAGCTTCTCTCCATTTAATTTGATGTTGGCTACTGGCTTGCTGTATATTGCCTTTATTATTTCTAGGTATGGTCCTTGTATGCCCGTTCTCTCCAGAACTTTTAGCATGAAGGGGTGTTGGATTTTGTCAAATGCTTTTTCTGCATCTAGCGAGATTATCATGTGGTTTTTTTCTTTCAGCTTGTTTATGTGGTGAATTACATTGATAGACTTTCGTATATTGAACCATCCCTGCATTCCAGGGATGAAGCCTACTTGATCATGGTGTATGATACTTTTGATGTGTTCTTGAATTCGGTTTGCTAGTATTTTATTAAGTATTTTTGCATCTATGTTCATGAGGGAGATTGGTCTGAAGTTCTCTTTCTTTGTTGGGTCTTTGTGTGGTTTAGGAATCAGAATGACAGTGGCCTCATAGAATGAGTTTGGCAGTGATCTTTCTGTTTCTATGTGGTTGAAGAGTTTGAAAAGTAATGGTGTTAGTTCCTCTTTGAAGGTCCGGTAGAATTCCGTGCTAAAGCCATCTGGCCCTGGGCTTTTTTTGGTTGGGAGATTATTAATGACTGTTTCTATTTCCTTAGGTGTTATTGGGCTGTTTAAGCTGTTAATCTGATTTTGATTTAGTTTTGGTAGGTGGAATTTATCGAGGAAATTGTCCATTTCGCTTAGGTTTTCAAATATAGTGGAATATAGATTTTTAAAGTAATGTCCGAATATTTTCTGGATCTCCTCAATGTCTGTTGTTATTTCTCCCTTTTCATTTCTGATTTTGTTGATTTGTGTTCTTTCCCTTTGCCTTTTAGTTAGTTTGGCTAGGGGTCTGTCTATTTTGTTGATTTTCTCAAAGAACCAACTCTTGGTTTCATTGATTCTTTGTATAGTTCTTTTTGATTCTAATTTGTTGATTTCAGCTCTAAGTTTGATGATTTCCTGTCTTCTGCTCTTCTTGGGAGTGTTTGTTTCTTTTTTTTCCAATTCACCCAGCTTAGCTGTTAGTTCACTAATATGAGCTGTCACAATTTTCTTTTTGAAAGCACTTAGTGCTATGAACTTTCCTCGTAGCACAGCTTTCAATGTATCCCATAGGTTTGGGTATGTTGTGTCTTCATTGTCGTTGGATTTTAAGAAGTCTTTGATTTCCTTCCTTATTTCTTCCCTGACCCAGTGGTCATCCAGTAAGGAGCTGTTCAATTTCCATGTGTGTGTAGGCTTTCTGTTGATTCTTTTACTATTGAAGACCAGCTTTATTCCGTGGTGGTCTGATAAGATACAAGGTGTTATTTCAATTTTCTTGTATCTACTGAGACTATCTTTGTGACCAATTATGTGGTCGATTTTGGAGAAGGTGCTGAGAAAAAGGTGTATTCCTTTGTGTTTGGGTGAAATGTTCTGTAGATATCTGTTAGGTCCATTTGGTTCATGATCTCTGTTAGACTCAATATTTCTCTGTTTGTCTTCTGTCTTGATGATCTGTCCTTTGTTGTGAGTGGGGTGTTGAAGTCTCCCACTACTAATGTGTTGTGATCGACGTGCGCTTTAAGTTTTAGAAGTGTTTCTTTTACGAAAGTAGGTGCCTTTGTATTTGGGGCATAGATGTTCAGTATTGAAATTTCCTCTTGATGAATATTCCCTTTAATGAGTATATAGTGCCCTTCTTTGTCTTTCTTCATTAACTTCAGTTGGAAGTCTGTTTTGTTTGATATTAGGATGGCTACTCCAGCTTGCTTCCTGGGTCCATTTGCTTGGAAAACCTTTTCCCAACCCTTTACTCTGAGGCAGTGTCTATCTTTTGTAGTTAGATGTGTCTCTTGTATACAGCATAAGGAAGGGTCTTGCTTGCGGATCCACTCTGTAAACCTATGTCTTTTTATTGGGGAGTTGAGTCCATTGATGTTGATGGATATTAGTGACCTGGGGTTGTTATTTCCCATTAGTTTGGTATAGGTGGTGGTCCTGTTCCTCTTTTGGTTTAGTTGCTGATGGGTTTTCTATTCCCTTTGTTTTCTTGGGTGGAGTTTTCTTCTCTGGGTTGGGATTTTCCTTCTAGGATTTTCTGTAGGGCTGGGTTTGTGGGTAGATATTGTTTAAATTTAATTTTGTCATGGAATATCTTGTTTTCTCCATCTATGTTGATAGAGAGTTTTGCTGGGTAAAGTAGTCTGGCTGGGCATCTATGATCTCTTAGGACTTGTAGTATATCTGACCAGGCCCTTCTAGCTTTTATCGTTTCTGGAGAGAAGTCAGGTGTAATTCTGATGGGTCTGCCATTGTATGTGACTTGACCTTTTTCTCTTACAGCTTTTAATATTCTTTCTTTGTTCTGTACATTTGGGGTTTCAATTATTATGTGGCGAGAGGAGTTTCTTTTCTGGTCTAATCTCTGTTTGGTGTTCTGTATGCCTCTTGGATTTTTATTGGCATCTCTTTTTTCAGGTTTGGGAAGTTTTCCTCTATGATTTTGTTGAAGATATTTCCTGGACCTTGGAGTCGGGAGTCCTCTCTTTCCTCTATACCTATAATTCTTAGGTTCCGTCTTTTCATTGAGTCCTTGATTTCTTGGATGTTGTGGGTGAGAGATTTTTTAGCCTTCTCATTTTCTTTGGATGTTGTACTGATTTCTTCCACTGAATCTTCCATGCCTGAGATCCTGTCTTCCATCTCTTGCATCCTATTGTTGATACTCACATCTGTAGTTCCTGTTCTCTTCCCTTGGTTCTCCACTTCCTCTTTTAACTCTGACTGTGTTTTCTTTATTGTTTCTATTTCTATTTTCATGTCTTGTATGGTTTTGTTCGTTTTGTACATTTCCTTCTCCAGCTTGCTTGTTTTTGTATGAAAATCTTTCATGGCTTTTTCCTTTTCCTGTTCAAGCTCTGTCACCTTGGCTTGGAGCTCTTTAATGGTGTTGTTCCTTGTTTTGATTTGTAAAATTGTGGTTTCTTTGAATTCCTTCATAGATTTAAGTTCTTCTTGCAGGGACTCTATCACTTTCCATACTGCAGAATTGTCAATGTTTTCATGTGTTTCTGTTGGTGTGTGGTCATCCGAATTGGATGAGCTAGGGTGGTTCTGCTTTGTTGGAGTCATAATTCCTTGATTTCTATTTTTTTTTGACCTTTCGCCATTGGATGCATTTAGCTGTCTGTTTTCTGTGCTTGGAACCACAGTGGATGATTTGGTGCAGGGGACGAGTTACTTGGCTATCTGTCGTTGCTTACAGGGGGATTTCAAGGTCACTGTGGTTTTAATGGCCAGAGGCACTGTGATCTGGTGCAGCCTATTCCCAGGTTGTGAGTAATGGACCAGGATTGTTTCACTGCTCCCAATTCAGACTTCTCTATGTTGCACTCTGAGTTATCAGCCTGTAATGGTTCTGATGGTATGGGCCTGTTTGCCCAGGCACAGATTCTGTGGGCTTTGTTTGTCGTCCCGGAGGCTGACAGGGTCTGGCTCCACACCTGATATGTCTGGATTTTCCAGGATACAGCTATTGTCCCGATTTCTGGTTTCTGTCTAGACTTCTCGCCACAGGGCTGGACCCTGTGCCTAATTCCCTTCTTGTCTGCACCGCCACGGGTCCCGTGGGTACCCCAAGCCCCGGATCCTCCGCTGCCTGAGTGCACCTCTCGTCCCAGCAGCTCTGCTGTGGGTGCACGGACCCCTGGCCCCACCCACGCCTGTCTCTCTCCCCAGATGACCTGCCGTGGACTGGCGGGGATTTGTCCCTGCCAGCCGTGCTCCCTCCCCAGCTGCACTACCGTGAGTGTGAGCAATTCAGCCCCTCCCTCCCGCTTTTGTGTTCCCAGCTTCCCGCGCTCTCTCGGAACCTCCTGCCCTCCGCTTCACAAGCGGCTGCGGACCACCCGCTGAGCCCCGTTTGTTCCTTGCTAAGGCTTCCACTATCTCGCAACCTTTTCTAAGTGGGTATAAGTTCAACCTGATGTGTGGGGAGCCCAATAGGACAGCGACCTATGGCCAAATGGACCCTGATTCTGCCTGCTGTAAGTTGGGATCGATCTTACCAGGCGCCTCACCAAATGGGAGTTCCCGAATCCCGCGTTTAGTGGCCTCCGTGTCTGTGAGAGATGGTGAGAGCCTTGCCCTGGGACTTTTAACAGTCCCTTGGGAGCTGTGAGTGTTCCGGGGGGGGGGGTCTAGCCCCTCCGGTTTTTGCACAGTGCCCAATAACTCTGTGTTTTTTATGGCTCTTTTTTCCCCGCGTTCAGAATGCGTCAGTGTAGGTCGCCGCCATCTTCAAAAACCGGATGATGTCATTCTTAATGTAGTTAGGTAACATGTCTGTTTTCACTTATCTCTCATCCAATATTTATTAAGTTTACACATACTAGAGTACAATGGTTTTAAAATTAATACTAAATATTTTGATAATCTCATAGATGAAGCTGTATTTACGTCATCTCATCCCCCCCCCCCCGCCATCCTGGCTACTCCCGATTCTCCCTATTCCTTTCTTTCTTAGTATTGTTGTATATGAACATACATCTTACTGAGTCCATTTAATGTTGCTTATATGTATATGTGCTTAGGTGCATAGGCCTGCTCTTCTGAGACTGAATGACCTATAAGGGGCTCTCATGCCTAAAAGAAACTTTACCTTCTCTTAGCAGCATATAGCTCTTTCTCTGGGGATGGGACCTTGTGAAATTTCCCCAATATATGTTGACATGTGCTGTCACTATACAGGTCTTGCTTACATGACCACATTGTGGAGAAGAACCTGGTCTAGAAACTGAGACAAACACACTTCTTGCTCTCAAAAATAAACATGCAATCCCATTTGCAGAAAATAAAAATAAATAAAAAATGATTAAAAATTTTTAACTTGTGCTCTGAAGCAAAAGGACAGAATACAAGGAAATGAAGAAAGATCATAACTGGGTGAAGGTGTTGGATTGCTGGGAGCTGGACAGGCTAGGAATGATTACGGACACCTGAAACACTAAGATGAAAAATAATCAAGTGAAGAAAATAAGTAAAAAGGAAGAACATTCTAGAAGAGATAAAGTAAGAGGCAAATACTGTGTTCTTCAAAATCAAAGCAATGGCACTCAAGGGCACTCATGGGACTGTGCAGCTGTGGTGGTGGAGTCTACAGTTTTTCAGTGGTGCCTGGAGGTCCAATGTATGCATGTGGTGCTACATCCAGTGAGCCACCAACAAAGTGGGAAATAGAACCACAGTCAGTTAGATTTCATAACACCGAGTAGTGTTAATGACATCCTTACATACCTGATAGTCTCTCAGAGCATGGGAGTAGGGTGGGGTAGGATATCTCCCTACCTTGTCCAGGCTGACCTTTGATGAGCATGCCTCAGAGCCCTAAGTACTGGGTGGACTAAGAAGCATAAGCCACCATGCTCACCTGTCTATCAAGATTTCTATCAGTAGCTGTTCGCTGCAGTTTTGAGTATCCATTCTTTTAAAAGTTAAACAGTGTGTTACTGTGGGTTAACACATCTGTGATTATCTATTTCATCCTTAATGTGTTTTTATGTCATGCACCCAATACAGTGGTTTGAATACACTAGCTATCGAATGCTTATGTTTTTGGGCTCAGAATCACTTAGTATCCCTATATTCTGAATCATTTCTAGCATAATTAGCAGTGACTCTCACTACAGTGTACACATGGAGTTCTCTCCCTTTTCCCCATCTTTAGGTGACAGTTTTTAGACTCCCTTCGATCCATTCACAGCCTTCAAAAATGGCTGAGTTGAATTCTTACTATTGCTGCCAACTGAAAAAGACCATTTTATCTGTGAACCTCAGACACCTGGTGCAATGACTGACTTGATAGTCGAGGTATAAAAAATTGTCAGACTGATTGCTCCAAGGCCACAGGTTACAAGGTATTCCAAGAGTGAAGTTGGGTGTTCCCTTTGGATCAATTTGTCACAGCCTCTACTAAATCTTATGTCCAAAAGGGCTTGCCTTCCAGTAGACTGCACTAAATAGCCTTTGACTTTTCTGAGAATAGTCTACAAATTTGAGTCTGCAGCAAGTTAGAGGTGTTTTAGAATTCTAGATGTGCCCCGGAAAATCTACTAGCAAGATTGATGTGACATTCCTAGAATGAGGAGGAAAATCCATTTGTATTTCAAAAGCCAGTGCCATTCAGCTAACAACAGTTCTATTGAGGAAGACTTAGAAAGAGGTGACAGTTGGGCACACAGTCATTATTTTTGCCAATATTAAAATGAACTGGTCCTTGAAAAGTTATTTTTAAATGGTAGGACTTAATGATACACAACAAGCAAAGGGAAGATGATCCTAGTATGCTTTCTGTAGCTATAATGACTTAAAAGGAAAAAAAAAACTTAAATAGTACGGTTAAAATGCCTTCCCAGGAGAAGATGTAAATAGCGACTATCACCCTCCTGAGGTCCCAAAGATGAACTAAAGGTACAAATTCTAACAAAGTTCACTTGGGGGAACCAATGACTTTATTAGGATTTCTTACATAACATAGATGCTTCCTCCAAGCAAAAGGACCCATTGGAAAGTCTGTGCCCACCAGAGATAATGGTTCTCCCATAGCCACCTAGGTGGAATCCCCTCACCAGCACTTCCCTACCTATATCCTTCCCCCCCTCAACCACTAGGCCATGTGCACTTAGGGCAGATTGCACACAGCTAGTCGGTGGGTTTCTGAATAGTCAGGTAGAGGGTCTCATGATCCTCCTTGTGCAGTCCTTCTATTAGTCAACAGACCCAGATGCAACAATCTTTTGTAAGCAGGCTCAGAAAACTCCTGAAAATGGTGGCAATTTGGCTCAAAGGCCAGTGCTGTACAATAGGAAGGAAAAGTTTTATTTGCCTTACATTTCCCAACCTCAATCTATTATCAACAGAAGGCAAGGCAGAAACATAAGGCAGGAACTGGAGCAGAAACCATAAAGGGATGCTCCCTACTGGCTTGTTCCTGTAACTTCTTCACGTGTCTTTCTTATACACCTCAGACATACCTGCCCAAGAGTGGTACTTCTAAGAGGGAGCTGGAGCTACACACAACTGTTAATAAATAAAATGCTCCACAAATATGTCCTCAGGCCAATCTAATGGAGGCAATTCTTCAGCTGGGGTTCCTTCTTCCCAGGTAACTCTAATTTGTTGAGACAAGTTGGTAAAAACTGACTAGCACAAATATTATGTGGGCAGGTGCCCTTGGGAACCAGAGGTGTCAGATTCCCTGGAACTGGAGTTGCAGGCAGCCTTGAGCAACCCATGTAGGTACTGGGAACTGAAGTCAGGTCCTGTGCAAGAGCAGTATATGGTCTGCTCAGTGGCTCAGCCATCTTTCCAGCCCCTCTTCCAACATTTCAATGTGAGGATTAAAAATTGCAATAAGACTATTTTAAAATTTGGTATAGACATTTAATTTTCTTTAAAAAATTATTCTAGTGAGGACCCACCTCATCTGAGGAGAAGGAGAGTACCAAGTAGAGGAACAAGGAGGGAGGGAGGGAGGAAGGGAGGGAGGGAGGGAAGGAGAGAGGGAGGGAAGAAGAGATGAAGGGAGGGGCCAAGAGGGGAGGAGGGAGGAAACTATGTTCTAGAAATAAATAATACTATTTTAAGAAAAGAATTAATAAGCTTAAAAATATAATAAAAATACAATATAAAATTTTCAAACTATAATTTACCTTACTGGCATGAAAAGAAAATGGCCTTAATTTCAGATTAGAATGTTAGACTGCAGGTGGCTACAGAGATTACACAAACTTGATAGCAGCTTAAAAGTTTTTTTTTGTTTTTTGGTTTTTTTTGTAGAGGTATAGGCTATTTCCATGGTTTGGCATTAAAAAGCAGGTAACAGGTTTAAAACACTGTAAATAAATTAAAGGTGACAGCTGTTCAACCTGGTTTTACAAACCTCCAAGAGTTGAAAAAACTTAGAGCTAAGGTAAAATAATGCATGGTGTTAGCCCATGCCTTTACCTCCAGCAGAGACAGGAGGATCACTATAGAGTTAGTTGTCATATAAATTCTAGAGTTACAAGAAACAGGGTGGTGATGGTGCACACCCTTAGTCACATCATTGGGGAAGAATACACCCTTAATCCCAACACACTAGAGACAGAAACAGGCAGATCTCAGAGCTCAAGGCCACCTGATACAAAACAAACTCTAAACAGAGAAAAACTTTGATCCAGGGGTAGAGGAGCACATCTTTAATCCCATCAGTTGGAAACCACATGTCTTTGATCCCAAAATTTAGAATGCAGAGACAGGCACATAGGATTTGGAAAGATTTAAGTTTAAAAGCTACTTACAAAAGGCAGGCTGCAATTCAAACAAATTGTCCTTTGAGATCTCAAAATATATACACTAAAGGTTTGTTTAGCTCCAAAATATCAAAATAATTTCTTCTTTAATCCGGATTGAAAGGTAATACTTTATATATTATCAAAAAACCAAATTTGCTCCAGGAAAAATATTACCTGACCCCCCCAAAAAAAGGTAATTGTCCCAGAGTTAGGATTAGGGCAGGGCTCTGTTCTTATCTTTCCAGGAGATTTAAAGCATCCATTCAAGGAATCCAGGGACAACTGGACAATGGAAACCTCAGCAGAAAACAGATCAGACACCAAAGAAGACGAGTGGCCCAGATGATCCAGCCTTGCAGTCTTCTTCAAAAGCAGTTTCCTCAAAAGTCTATAACCACAACAACTCAAAATCGCTAAGATCGTTCAGCTCCACAGACTACTCCAGCCAGATCTTCAGTAAAGTTCTGAAGATCAGCTTCTGTCTATGAACTTCGTAGGACATCTAAATAGCTGAGCACAAAGGGACTGAACATCAAATGATTCTATTAACATTTTTAACCATTTTTCCATTCTTATTTGGGCCCCAAACAGGTTTACTACATCCCAAATCAGCAGGAAGTCATTTTAAGAGAACAACGTCCCATCCCCAGAAGGTGGGGAGGGTGTTCTTCCCCTTTGGTTATTTGATAGATAATAGAAAATTTTGTTATTTAGGGGAAAAGACTACAAGCTGTTAAATGGTCTTGTTAAATGGGTTTTGGAGGTTAGACCCAGGGACTTCTCTCTTTTTCTTTTCTGTATCCTCCTTTCTCTCCTATATAGGAGTGAACACACTTGAGAAAAATGGGACATAGACATAGTATAGGAAAGAACAAGAAAAAAGGACAGATTATTGAATATAGCTTTATACCTTTGTATACTGATACAAAATTAATATTATATTTGGCTAAATTGGTATTGATCATTGTATATTAATGCAAAATTAAGATTGTATAGGGCTACATCGGTATTGATCTTTGTATATTGATACAAAATTAAGATTATATTTGGCCACAATGGTATTGACCCTAGTATATTAATGTAAAATTAAGATTGTATTGGGCTACATCGGTACTGATCTTTGTATATTGATACAAAATTAAGATTATATTTGGCCACATTGGTATTGATCTTTGTATATTGATACAAAATTAAGGGTAACGCTTCTTAAAGGTATTGTTTGTAGTAATACTTAAAAATGAAATGTCAAGTTTTGACCTCTCGCTACCAACCGACATAAACTGTTTAGGATAATTAAGAAACGGAAACTAATAGTCATGAAAACGTGTCATTTTGTTAGTTACTATGACAGTCTATCACAGTTGTTTTCTAAGCTACTCAGAAATCAAGTTGCTAAGAGACAAGCAATATTTGCTTATCTAAATAGAAGAGATAGATAGGGCATCTTCAAAAACCTCAAGAGATCTGCAGAATATGGCATTCAAAGATGTTTTCTTAACTTAAGATTTTTTGATATCGAGACATGTCAGCTCCTGACAGCACCCCCTATATTACTCCAAGTAGAAGATGAGCATTGAAGAATCTCCAGTGGGAGATGATTAAATTGGTGGTAAGCCATTCTCTTGGCAAGAAAAACCACTTGCTTCAACTGTAGACAGACTTCTGTCCAAAAAGGACAAATCTTGGAAGCAGGTAAGTCGACAGCCTAGCTCTGCCAAGACAGGGTAGGTAAGTCCTTCATAATTCCTGCTCTACAACCAATGTCTGTCAGAGAAATGGGGCCAAATGGCTGAAGATTGATGCTGGAATGTATGGAGAGAAAATGGGAACTGTCCAGGCAGCCACTGGTATGTCATTTCTTAATTTTGGAAGCTGCAGGCCCTGCACTTCCTATATAATCAGATATATTTATCCCTCTCAGGTCTCTGAGGTGGTTGAAGAATAGATACCTAGAGTCTCATAGTTAAATTTTGAGTTGTTTAGGAATCAAGAGGGTGTTCTGGATCTAAGAAGATATTTTTAAAATTATGAGGCAAGTTAATATGAAAGCTGAGTTAGATATAGAACTTTAAACTCATGGAGATGGTTAGATAGTAGAATGTTAAAGTCAGGTGCCAAATACATATGGACTGGACATTGGGAATGTATGCTAAGCCATATAACTCTTATAAT
>CAJQZJ010003646.1:12534101-12553971 GCA_907164525.1 Lophiomys imhausi
TATTGTATTTATAGTTATAAGAAAAAGAACCATTATTTGGACTGAAAGGGAGAGCTGTTGGGGGGAAAAATAAATACCTTAAACTAAAAAAAAAAAAAAAAAAAAGAAGGGAAGAGGATGGTGGGGCTGAGGGGGAGGAGGGTGGAAGGGTGGGACTGGAGGGGGGAGTAGGGAGGGGATTGTGATTGAGATGTAACTTGAAGAAATAAAAAATAAATTATTAAAAAAAATTATTCTAGAATTTCATAGCAGTATAAAATGAAATATGATCAGATCCCATATATCTCCAACTTATAACTTCCCTTCTTCTTCTTCTTCTTCTTCTTCTTCTTCTTCTTCTTCTTCTTCTTCTTCTTCTTCTTCTTCTTCTTTCATTGCCATCTTCTTCATTGTCTTCTCCTTCTGCTTCTCCTCCTCCTTCTACTTTTTCTTCCTTAATAACACACCAAATCCAGTAAGTGCTGTCCATAAATGGGTGAAGTGGGCCCATACGCTAGAACATCCACTAGGGCCCCTGCATGTAATAATAACTTGTATAGCAAGAAGTATCCACTGGTGCAATAGTGGTACCATAGTTGTGGTGTAACTAACCACTGCTGATAGGCTCTATGGCCTACTCCACATGGGGAATTTCACTGTAATACTGGGAAGGCCGTATGCCCTGGAGTAAACTGCTCTTACTATTTCACTAAATGGCTATGCTGTTGTATTGCCAACTAAATACTTGTGTTCATGTCCGTTGACCTGGGCAGCTCTCAGGCTTTGTTAGGGAAGCAATCTTTATTTATTTATTTATTTTTGTAATTGGATTCAGTGGCTGCAAAGACTCATGATCAAAAAGTGCTAAGAAAAAGAGAGTGACCTGTAGGCCCTCAATGAGACATCTAGAAGTGAAATTTTACAAGTAAATTATTTGATTGTTATGACTTGATGCAATATGTCTTCTATAGGTTCATATGTTTGAGCTGATGGTGCTGATCAGAAGGTTTGTACAATGCTTAAGAAACAGATCCTCAGGAGAGGAAGTGAGGTGGGTCCTAAGGTTTGAAAGTGGGACCACATTTCCTATGTTCTTTCTGCATCTTAACATAGAGGGTTCCTTATGCTTCTGCAGTCATACCTTTTCTACCATGACGGGCTATAACCCCTCTAACTGTATGACAAAATATATGCTTTCTCTCTTAAGTTGTTTTTTTGTCAGGTATTCGATCAAAACAATGAGAAAAGTAGCTAACTAAAAATCAGATACATTGACATGAGTTGGAATGATTCATGTGACTGTTTTCTTTGGTGATTCATTAATGTCTTTGATGCAATTACTAAAGTAAACACACTTGGTTATGGTATTCTATTATGTTGCTGTAACTGATCTATCAATATTTAATTTAAGAGTTTTGTTTCAATGTTTGATAATGGGAATGGTCCGAATAGTTTTTCTGCAGAGATAATTATTGGGAAGATTATCCTATCTGTAATAAATTGCAGTATAAAACCAAGTTCTCCTATAATTTGTGTTCTGGGAGCAACATGAGGTATTGATCAAGAATCCACACTCTTAACTCTGCCAGGTGTGAGTTAGAAATCTAATTACACTAATTATTCTGTCATCTTGGTCATCAAGCTTACCTCACTCCCCATCTGTAAAAGATAAAAATCGTCCCTCCCTCATCAGTATGCATTATCTAAGACAGTCCTGGGCCACTGAGATGGCTCAGACAAGAAAGAAGCTTGCTGAACTCAAAGCCAAGACTGAGGATTTGAGTTCAGTCCCTGGGACCCTCCTGGTGGAAAGAGAGTACCCACTTCCACAAGTTGTCCTCTGACTGCTAAGTATCATGTAATGTGATAGTCCTAAGTAAACCTACTTGAGTCTGTGTCAATTAATAAGCATTCGTTAGCTATGTGAACACATGCACAGGCACGCACTCAAAGTGAAACACAAAATTTAAGAATGTTTGTTCCTTAAACTCTTAGTAAAACCAAGGGACATCAGTGTATCTTGACTCCTCAACTTTGGCTTCCTTCTTCCATGTGTGTGCCCATCTTTCAAGGCTTCCCACATTGTCTTGACTTTAAAATATACTCAGTGTAATCTGTGCAGACACTGACTATTGTAGTGAAATATTTAAAATGTGCTAGTGAATTGCGCATAGCTTTAAAAAAAACAGTTAGCTGCATCATACTTTCAGAATTGCTGGCTATCGTTCCTTTCTGTCTCCTACTCTTTTTATTCTTCTATATTGCCAGGACTTTGTTTATCAGTATTTCTCAAAACACAATTCCTAAAATTTAAGAAACTTAAACATTTCTCACTTTTTTTTTTTTTTGGTTTCCCAGCTTATTGATTCCATCTTGATTAATTTCTTTTCCTCTTTCTGATGTTTATTTCTAGGATGCACGCCTGCAGTGGGAGAAGAGACTGAGAAATACCCCTGTCCTGCTAGCTTGGGTCCTGAAACCCTGACTAGGGACAGCAAGGAAATGAAGAAGGGACAACACAGAGATACATGTACAGACAAGCTGAGGTGTGTACACTCTGATGGAGTGGCACCTACTACAGCCACACTCTGGAACTTCAGTATGTTTATGTACAGCTGGGGCTAGGGACTTGTCTGGATAGAAGGCAGCTGTAGGCAAGCAATATCTCAGACTATAAACATTTGAGAAAGGAGGATGCTGCAGTTGCTACGTTTTGTCCACAGTGATCAATCATCAAGAAAGAAGCCTTGCCAACTTGGAGCCTGGCCCATTTGGGAGCAGCTTTGGCAATGTTCCATGGATGAAAAACTTCGGTGTTTGTCACGGCTGTGCCCATGCAACAATACTCATCCACACACTTGGGGATGGATTCCTGTGCTCCCTACAGAGAACCCTCATCCTTAGCTGTCCTTTGCCTGCCCCAGAGCTGTTTTATGTCTCTGTCATTAGTGCTGGCTCTGAGCTTCTCTGTCAAGGATCATGGGAAAGGAGTTATGTGGAAGAACATTGCCAATTTCTCAGCCTCACCATACCCTCTGCCCTGAGATCCCACCTAGACTTAATTCCAGGTTTTAATTTATCCTCATGATAACTTTTTCATCTTTTCTAACCCCCATTTCCCTCATCTATGAAGAGGCTACATGATTTCTGTGCTTGATGGGACACTGAAATGAATTCTCCTTTGGGTAAGAGATTCATTAGAAGAGGTGTTAACATGGGATACACAGATAGCATCACAGCAGGGCCTCTAAAGAGAGTTCAGGCCCTTGAACTCTCTTAGCGTAGCAGTAGTCACTTCTTCTGGATCTCAGGGAATAGGTGGGTTTCATGAAGTCAGGCTGTCTGTGGCTCCCCAGGAGATGGTACAGGAGAGGAAGGGGCCATTGCATAGTCAGGAAGGAAGTGGGGCTCCAAAGCTATAAGGAAGTGAGGAGAAAGGTTGAAGTGTACCCATTATACAGACGAAGGGGTGCGTTACCACCAGTGTGTCAGTAATGTCCCAGAGTCCTCATAGTATGACAGTCTGAGATCTGCAGACTTCCCTGGGGAAGTAAGAAAGGAGTCTGCTGTTTCCTAGGAGTCTTGTCAACTAGGGGGTTTGTTTGCTGAGGTTAGAGATTCAGACAGGCTCTAGGTATTTACCCTGCTATTTCTTTGACTGAGGGGAGAGTTTGCTGATGATGGGCGTGGCCTGAGCAGCAGCCACAGCATCTTTCTCAGAGGGCTGTTGTGTGGATTAAATGAGACAACACTGTGCCCACGGGCTTATCCTGCTGATATACCCTGGTGTGTGTGCAGGTATGCATAAACTACTTCATGAATTAATAATTCACAAGTATTTCCTGAATGAGCCTTGGGATTTTCCTCCCAGCCCTAAAACTATGTGTAACTGGGACCCAATCTTGCAAAGAGACTGAGCCGCTCACTCAACCTCTGCAGCTATTACATGATAAAAATGATTGAAGCCAGTTGCCAACATAAAAGCGCCTGTGTGTGGTTATTAATAATACTGAGCGGAGCCCATTATAGAGAACCTGCAGCTTTTATGCTTCCATAATTTCAGCCATGCTATCATCCTCTCAAGAAAGAAGAATCGTCCCCAACACAAATTCTCCCAGCTGTCTATTTTCCAATAAAGAGAATCTTACCAATGATGAAAACAGCGATGAGGCCTTTACAAAGGCCCCACTCGAGAGGCTGGGAAGAATGGGAGGAGGACCATTTACCTTGTCTGCCACAAATCATCACACACTTGGCTGTTTCCAAGTTGATGGCAAGATGTTTCATTAACAGACACAGGGAGGGAGGCGAGGCCCCATCAATTAAGGGCAGTTTCTGTAAAGGTTCTTTTTATTGTTTTTCTTTTTTAAGTCTTAAAAACAGCATGAGAAAATAACCAAATAAGACATCTAAAGGATGCTGCATATGCCTCTCTACATGGCATTTACTGTTGTGTCTTGTTTAGAGGGAATCCTGGGAGAAAGTCTTCCTTCAGTTAAGACCACACTTCCAATTTCTTCAAAAGGAAATAGTTGTTGACCGCTCTGGACTTCTGCTTATAAAAGCTTTACATTAGAATGTAATTTGTTGGGCTCATAGCCAGGACACCCCTTGTGGCATCTGTTGGTCGGAAGCCAGCCTCCAACACTGCTAGTGGTGATAGAAAAAGATACTGAGATAAATACCAGGATATTTAGCACAATGAGAAAAAAAAATTAGTGATTAGTTTGGAAGAGAAAGATACAAAAGGAAAAATAACTCCTTTTAAGAGTTACAGATTTTTCTTTATTCTCCTTGGCCACAAAGCCACCTTGGGGGATTAATGTCCTTCACTGAGAAGTTTAGTTGAATGTTTCAAACAGAAGCACAGAAAATCAAGGCACCCACATTTTATGAAGCCAGGGCTAGAGCTGATTCTGCCCTTAAAGTTTCCATTCTTTGAAATACCAGCGGTTCACAGCGGAATGAGAAAAGGGATAGATAGCAAGGCATCACGTGTGGTATCTTTTCCCAAGAACATAGCCAGCCACTGAGACATTAAATGTAGAACTTTCTTCAACATGTGGCTCTTATGCCTTCTTGTGTGTTTCCTGAGAATGCTCGGAATTCAATACTTGGGGATCAGTTCAAAGGCTTCCAGATGACTTAGTGTAATTGTGTCCCACGCTGCACTTCTATCCAGCGATCACAATTTTTTATGGTCTAGAGTGACTTCTCTCTCTCTCACCCCAGAAAGATGCAAGATTACAATCACTGGCAATATTTGGGACTTCAGGCCTTGATTGCGTCCTCTGGGAGGTAAGCACGGAGAAGAGGAAGCCTTGTGGACAAACAAAAAGGTGGGTTACATCAACATCTGGGTAAAGTTCTGTCCTCCCTAACATAACGCAAACTTAATAAACAGTTCATCTTCAGGGAGAGGCGGAAGTGAGAAAGAGGCCGCAAAATATTCCAGAGCGCAGATGCATTGAAACCTCTCGTTACAGGGTTGATCATGGCTGCTGTGAGAAGGCTGGATGTTATTGCTCTCAGGATGCTGTGGGAACAGCCATCAGAATGGAGTTTCTTGCAGTTCCATCAGCCAGACTTGCCTCTGTCTAACTCACTGAACAGCTATGCAAGGCACAGGTAACAGCGCCCACCAGCATACTTCACTTGGGAACTGCCTGGGGGAGTGAGAAAAAGGTGAAAGTTTCAGCAAGCAGAACAAAGACTACAGGCAACGTGGGCGCCTATCGCCCCCTATTGTTAAAGACTTGTAAATCTGAGACACGCATCCACCTAGAGTCAGCACCAGGTCCTTACTTCTCCTTTGACTTTTGATTCGTGAGAGGCCATAGTATATCCTAGAAACAGAACAACAAGTCCATTCTTCTGCTCCTCTGTCCTCTGCCTGGCTCACAACAAGAAGTTAGCCAAAGCCCTTAGACTGGATTTGCTCTCCAGTTTCATTAGGGGAAAGTTGTGCTGTTTGTCAGGGTTATCTCATTCTGGCAGATTCTAGACCCTGAAATGGTAGGTATAAGAGTTGTTACAAGACAGCCCCATGCTCCTAATGGTGCAGGATTCATAGTCTCTCTGGGTAAGGTTGTAGATAGTAGAGGTGGTCTCATTAGATGAAATGACAGCCTAGTACTTCAGCCATGGGTAGGTGGATGAGAACTCTTCTGCCTCAGACATGGATGAGTTTCTGAAGCTTGTTTAAAATGATGCTGGCAAACTCTATAGATTTTTATAGGATGCATCTTTTCTGTGCCTGTAGATTCAAAGGAAAACATACTTCCTTCATCCTAGGAAGCTCTTACAGAGCCTCTTCTGAAGAAACTTCTATTCCTATCTAGGAAAGTTGATGGCTTCACTCAGCGTACTTCCTGTGTGCTCACCTTGTGCATATAGTCATCTCTGAATGTCCTAGGGCTCTGCAGGTCTCTAATGTTAAAGTACTTTACCATCTGCTCTCCATGGAGCTCACTAATACTCATGAGTGAAAGGAAGTCACAGGAAAAAGTGGAGAGCCAGTGAGGGAAGGAACGCCCACAGCTTGCTGGATGGTTGTGCTCAGCTGAGAATTTTCAGTCAGCCTGCCTATGAAGCTCTGACAAACAGCCTGTGTGGAGGGCAGCTAAGTAGTGGCAACAAAATGCCCCATTCCGGGAGACACCCAGTCACCCCCTCTTCAAACTCAACTGGATTTACCAGAGCTAGAGGTGGCTTGATGGCTAAAAGCAAGTACTGTTCTTTCAGGGGACTGAAGTCACTTGTGTGACATCAGCTGCAGGAAGTCTCCAGGAGATCCAATAATGCCCTCTTCTGACCTTCACAGGTACCTACACACACACACACACAAGTAAAGAAAAAGAAAATTACTTCTTTATCCAGGGTATAGTCTTTCCATTGTGGCTAATTGCTCCTCCTCGGATTGATGGGGTAGTGTTAAGCATTCTAAATGTTAATTGGTCCTGTTAGCTGTCTGTTACATTGTCTCTGGTTGATTAAATAAATGCTGAGGCCTGAGATTGGGCAAAGACAGAAAAGGTGGGACTTCCTGAGATTAGAACAGGAAGACTGTGCTTTAGACAGAGGATTCATGCATTCCAGCCAGGAGCAGCAGGAAGGAGGATGCACATCATGGGTTAGAAAAAAAGAACCTCATTCCACATGGCCAGGAACATCTGCATAGCATGGAGAATGGCAGTCCAAGGGGACATATGTATATATGGGGTCATATTTGGGTAATAGAATTACAAGCTAGCTTAGATGGGCTAGGATTGCACAATTCAGGCCAAGGCTTGTGAAAATCCATGTGGTGTCTGTGTGTATTCATTTATAATGGCAGCTTAAAGATGAACAGCCACCCAACCAATTAAATATAACCTAAATACTGGTTAAATTATTTAATTATTTCTATAAATGGTGCCCAATGTAATTAATTAATTTTTTTTCTACATGGGATCTTATCTTTAGGCTTTCAGCACTGAGGGGGGATGAGGCAGACTAGGTAAACAGACCCTCCACAGTGATGCATGTGCCTGTTCTGAGTCAAGCCAGAGGCTGAGAAAGAAAGGACACAGGCAGCACATAATGACAGCAGGCTCTTGCCTGTTTGTTACTCTGCTGGATAAGTTTATGCCAGCTTAACACAAACTCATGTCATCTGAGAGGAGGAACCTCAGTTAAGAAAATGTCTCTGTGACATCAGCCCGCAGACAAGCTTGTAAGGCATTTCTTTTTTATGTTTAGTTATTACTTCAGGTTACATCTCCATCACAGTGTATTCTTTCCACCCCTCCCAGTCCTGCCCTCCCACCCTCTACCCCCTATCCCTTCTATCCCACTGCTCTGGAGTGGACTGTCCCTACATAACGGTCCCCTGCCCCAGTTCAGCAGTCATATGAGGGCCAAGAGCCTCCTCATACACTGGAGGCCTACAAGGCAGCACCACTAGGGCAAAGTGTTTCATTGACAGGCAACAAAGTCTATGATCCTGTTCCCTTTGCCTCATTGGCTGTAGTGTAGTTGTCCTGTACTATATGGCTAAAATCTGATTATAAGTGAATAGATGCCATGTGCATCCTTCTGAGTCTGGGTTAGCTCACTCAGGATGAACTTCTCTAGTTCCACCCATTTGGCTGCAAATTGCAGGATTTTGTATTCCATCATGTAGATGAACCACGGATTTTTGTTTGTTTGTTTGTTTGTTTGTTTTTTATCCATTCCTCAGTTGAGAGACACCTGGATTGTTTCCAGTTTCTAGCTATTACAAATAAGGCTGTTATGAACATAGATGAGGAAACGTCCTTGTGGTTTGGTGAGGAAACATTTGGATGTATACCCAGAAGTGGTATGATTGGGTCTTGAGGGGAACACTCCTCCATTGCTGGTGGGAGTGCAAACTTGTACAACCACTATGGAAATCAGTCTGGCAATATCTTAGAAAACTTGAAATAGCTCTACCTCAAGACCCAGCCATATCACTTCTGGGTAAGGCATTTCTTAATTAATGATTGATAGGGGAGGGCCCAACCCATTGTGGGTGGTGCCATCCCTGAGCTGGTGGTCCTGGGTTCTATAAAAAATCAGGTTGAGTGAGCCTTGTGGAGTGAGCCAGTAACCCGTCCTGCTCCATGGCCTCTGCATCAGCTCCTGCCTCCAGGTTCCTGCCATGTTTGAGTTCCTGTCCTGACTTCCTTTGTTAATGAACAGTAATAGTAATGTGGAAGTGTGAGCCATATAAATCCTTTCTTTCCCAACTCTGATTTGGTCATGCTGTCATCACAGCAATAGAACCTCTAACTAAGACAGTTACTTTGTGGTCCCAAGTGAAGAGTTATCACCCCATGCCATGCAACTTAGAAGAATCTGATGCATGTTTTAGCTTTTACTGACTCTGTCTTCAGCCAAGCATTGGTGGGCCTCTCACTATCCATTGTCTCCACAGAAGATGGCATTAGCCAGGGACCCTGTAGATGATGGCAGAGAACAGTTTAGTGAAGGTAAGGTGGGCCAAGCTCTCATTTTCAAATTTCAGCAAATTTCACCCTCTTAATATTGGCTGTAGACCATTTTCCTTGAATTGACTGAACACATCATCTTCCTTCAACAAGCATTACTATGATTCTTCTTAATGCCATGCAGTATACTCGAACATTAACATGATTTCAACTCTTCTTTTCATAATAACCATAGCTTATTATTCTTTTAAAAAGCAGTCATTTCATTCTTGAGCCTGTCTCTATTATGAATGTTCTACATGCTAACTAAGAAAGACTCTTGTCTAAGAATCCCAATAGATTAGGGTAAACTGATGGAATCATCCAGGACCAAGATGTATTCAGAATCAGAATGGCAGCCTACCAAACCTTTTTCCAAAGCCATTAGAATGGTATAACCTGAAATTCTGTTAAAGGGGGCTTGTACTTAAATTAGGTCAATGTAGTTTTCAGCTTATAACAATAATTCACCATTCCCATTCTCTGTGCAGCATGGTTGCTACCTCTGGGAAATAAAAGCTGCCTTGACCTTGCTCTTAAGGAACTGGCTGAGACAGAAGGGAGAAGCCAATCTGTATATGACTTGGAGTGAGATAGCCCCGGCTCAAGTTCTTTGAAGGTGCCAAGTGCTCTAAAAATGGCAAGACTGGTCGTAGAAGCATCACTGTATTCGATCCCCTCACGATGGGACATTCCACTGTCCCTTTGAAGAAAAAGGGCAATTTCCCTGAGGCTGTGGTAAAAAGTATCCTATGAGATAGAATTGCTTTGCATGTGTTCTACGAGGATTCACACTCAAAATACTCCAACATTCAGAAGCCAACAAGAAAAAGAGCCATTACGTTTATTGGGTGTGAAGAACTATACAACCCCACAGAACACAAGTTAATATAATCTTTTGTAGCCACATAGCAATAAGCATCAATAGCCATGAAATCATTGACATTTTATTCTAACAGGAATATAAATTACAGAAACAATATTACTACTGAAAGTGTGTGCACTGTTATGTCACAAGTCTGAGAATGTTAGTGATTACTTAGACACAGATTGTGCATTGGTTACCTTTCTGCTACTATGCCAAATGCTTCAGAAACCCATGTAAGGAAAGAAAGCTTATTTCAGCTCACTGTTGCAGAGGTTTCTGTCTGTGGTTGGTTGACTCCAATGCTATAGCTGTGTGATGATGCAGAACATCATGAGTGCAGGAGAAAGTGGAGGAACAAAACTGCTCACCTCATGGTGGAAGCAGAGAGCAAGAGGAAGCATCAAGACATTCCCGTCAAAGACATGTCCACAGTGATCCACTTCCTCCAAGAAGACCTCATCTCTAACAGTTCACTAGTATGAGCTCATCAGTGCATTACTCCAGTGATGAATTTAGTACTTCATGTTCCAATCACCTCCCAACAGTTCCAGAAGCTAGAAACCAACCCCTTCACACAGGCTTGGAGAGTGTCTCATATGTAAATCACAATGGTTCATCTACTTTTCAAAAAGATTTTATGCTATTTTTTTTCAACATTCATTTATTTCTTCAAGTTACATCTCAATAACAGTCCCGCCCCCTCTCTCCTTCCCCTCCCCATCTCACCCTTGTACTCTCTTCCCCCTTACCCTCCTATCTGCTTTTTTTTAATTTAAGGTGTACCTTTTCCCTCCCAACAGCTCCCCCTTTTAGTCCAATAAAAGGCTCTTTTTCTTATAACAATAAATACAATACAAAACCATAAGAACAATTAGGCCACAATTATGTAAATTATAAGGTATAACCTACATTCCCAATGTCCAGTCCATATGTATTTGGCAACTGATATTAATATTCTATTATCTATCTATCTCGATGAGTTTAAAGTTCTGTCTCTAACTCAGTTTCCATCCTAACTTGCATTACTAACTTAAAAACCTCTTCTTAGGCTTTGAACATCATTTTAATTCCTAAACAACTTAAAATTTAACTGTGAGACTATAACGATCTAGTCTTCAACCACATCAGAGACCTGAGAAGTATAAATATATCTGAATAAACAGGAAGTACAGAGCCAACAGCTTCCAAAACTAAGAAATGACAGACAACTGGCTGCCTGGACAGTCCTCAATTTCTCTCAATACATTGGAACATCTATCTTTAGCCTTTTGGCCTAGTATCTCTGAAAGACATTAATTGTAAATCAGGAATTATGAAGGACTTGCCTACCCTGCCTTGGCAGAGCTAGGCTGTCGACGTACCTGCTTCCAAGATTTTATGTTATTTTTAAAAATGTATTTATTTTTATTTTATGTGGGTAGGCATATCTGTGCACCATATATGTGCAATGCCTGTAGTGGGAGAAGAAGGGACTGGGGTTACTAATGGTTGTGAGCTGCCTTGTGGGTTCTGGGAACCAAACCCAGGTCCTCTGCAGGAGCAGCAGGTTCTCTTAACTCTCCAGCCTCCAGAAGCTCATCTTCTTGAAAAAAGAAGAAATTTAAGTAGATTTTTTTTATATTAGAATAGAATAATACATTTATGGACAATACATAGAAATAAATATTGAAAATATAGATGGAGAAAATGCTCAGGTAAGAACTAATAAAATGGGGTGCATATTTACATTTTACATATCATCTGATCTGCGTAAGAGTTAAAAATGCGAACACTAAAATAATATCTACATCAGGATATAGATACCAGAAATATCTTTATCAAGAAACAACCCAACAGTAAGAAGAATATTTTATCTCCATTTTCATCTCTAGTAGGAGACTCTACTCTGCAGAAATTGAGCTAACAGAAAGGAAAAGATGGAAATAGTGTGTGCCCCTGCCACCACAAAGAAGAAGACTCGGATTTGGCACCAAGATGTGCATCTCCAGGAGGCCAAACCACATATATCCAGACCCAGAACTTCAGCTTTGTTTTCTTTGTTCAAATTGTAGAGATGACCCAGTCAATAAAAATCTTTGCTGCATAAACATGAGAACCTGAGTTCTGTTCCCAGAATGCATCTATAAGGCCAAGTATGGCATCACATGCCTGAATCTCAGCATTGGGGAGGTAGAGATGGAGTATGTCTGGGGCTGGCTGGCCAGCTTGAAGACGCTACTTGTGGGGTTCCAGTGAGAGGCCATGTCTCGTAATCAAAATGGACAGCACCTGAGGATTTATATCAGAGGATGACCTCCAGCCTTTATGCAACATACACCCACATGAGCATGTGTGTGAATGCATACACACACAGACAGAGAGAGAGAAGTACTTTGTTCCTCTGTGCTCCTTGTGGATAGAAAGGGCTACCATTGGCTGTGAGAAATCAACTGAGAAGAGAGGGTCTTTAGCTCCCTAAGCATTGTGTACTTTGCTCTGCAAATTCTTTCCGAACGTTTGCAGGACCTTTTTTCCCAGTTGAATGTGAGCACACCTGGAAGTGGTATAAGCTATCCATCTTTTTGTCCCTGTGTTTCCCTGTCTTTTTCTCTCATACCCATTGGCTCATTACTGAATGGCTCACTCTGTGGTGCACACAGCCTGTGTCTACGCTCAGCACAGAAGTTTAAAAGGTCTGCCATGGCTTCTGTCTGGGCACCTGTCGAGATCTGGGGATTGCATTTCAAACCCTGTTAGACCCAGTGTCTGGCTTTCTGAGACAGGCCCCTACCTCACTCCTCTGTCAGCACATTTTCCCTCTGTGACTATTCGAGCATGTGGAGGGACCTCCTGCCTGAATCTTCCTTTCATCTTTTGAAACACATGTCTACTTTGAAATTGTTCTTGTTCTATTTTCTGCTCTTATGCACTGGCAGGAAAAAAAGTGTAGATTTTTAATTACTTAGTAAAGAAATAGGGATGTTGATAAACAGTGTCATTTATGCATGCAAGAATCTTTTTTTTTTTAATCTTACTATGTCACCTTTCCCAACATGGGGAGGATTTTCTTCCTGACAGCAAGTCACTGACTCTTCTGGTTTCTCCTCTCAGCTCAACTCAGCTCCCTCTTGCCAGGGATGGGAATTTCTGCTACACCATCCTAAGGATTCTTCATACATAAGTTCATAGTAGGCAGCCATGCTGGCAGTGGTCTACTGCTTAGCAAAACCTTCCTGAAACACAATGGCTACTATTTTTCCTGTCAGCCCAATAATGCATTGTGCTGGTATTGTTTTTATTTCAAAGCATACCTTCCATAAGTTAAAACATAGATGACCTTGGTTACCCCAGGTCTGAGGAATTTTGTATTTCCTCACTGCGGCTGTGGAATGTTGGGCAGAAGCAAGAGAGGCAAACATCTGTGAGAACATGGCATTCCTCTGGAAGAATATGGTACCCCAAAGATCTTCCAAAGGTCGGGTATCCTAGAAAAAGAGAACTGAGAAGAATATGGACACATCCAGTTCACGAGATAGGCTTTCTCTGACCAACCCTGAGCATATTCATCATGTATCTGCTCATCCTTCAACCCTGTTCTACAGGTAAAACTATATATATATAGTGACCTCAGACAAACTGAAGATCAGATAGTAGAGCTGTTTCTCAAAGGTGAAGACATAGGCCAGAGGATTTTTTTTTTTTTTAGTTGTGTACAACCTTGTGTTTCTTGCCATGTCCCCAGTTTAGTAACCCATGTCTCAGCATGAGTCATCATCATTATCTGCTCTTAAGTTCTTGCTTTCTCTGGTATCCAAGGGCCCAGAAGAGCTCTAGAGCATGGGCTGTGGAATGTGTGTGGCACAGGCATGGGACCAGGACACTTGTCATGAGTTGTCTGGAGTTCTAGAAAAGCTTAAGAAGAAATGGAGTGGTACAACATACGTGGCAAAGCCTGCAAATGATCTTCAAAGTCAAACTGCAAATGTCATCACTCATGATGTAGAGAATGTCATCAGATGACCATGTTTTAAAACCACAACTGGAATTCTAGGACCTGTTCTGTTCTTGAGACACCTCAGGCCACGCCTGGGAAACACCCTGAGATCACACTCCCTCTCTGCTGACAGTGCTGTCAGTGTTGGTATTGTGAAGATTGCAAACCCGACTGCTTGCAAACCCTCCTTTCTTGTTATTACACAATGGATTCAATTTCCTTTTGCCCACAATGTTACCATGTCTAAGAAAATGTAGCCTGTGGGAGGCGGAAGGAAATGACCACTCTCTTGTGGACCGACTCATCCAATAAAAGACACTTATGTAGGTTTGATGCTTTATGGCCACATTCTACTCCCAAAAGCCATGTGTTTGTGCTTTTAAAAAAATATTTATTTATTACTTCAGGTTACATCTTCAACAGAGTGCCCTCTTTCCAACGCTCCCAGTCCCGCCCTCCCACCCTCTACCCCCTATCTCTTCCATCCCACTCCTCTGGAGTGGAGTGTCCCTACATAACAGTGCCCCACCCCAGTTCAGCAGTCATTTGAGGGCCAAGAGCCTCCTCATACACTGGGGGCCTACAAGGCAGCACCACTAGGGCAAAGTGTCTCATTGATAGGAAACAAAGTCTATGTTCCCCTTCCCTTTGGTGCGTTGGTTGTGGTATAGTTATCCTGTACTATATGGCAAAAATCTGATTATAAGTGAATAGATGCCATGTGCATTCTTCTGAGTGTGGGTTAGCTCACTCAGGATGAGCTTCTCTAGTTCCATCCATTTGACTGCAAATTGCATGATTTTGTTATTTCTGATGGCTGAGTAGTATTCCATTGTGTAAATGTACCACAGTTTTTTTTTTATCCATCCCTCAGTTGAGGGATATTTGGGTTGTTTCCAGTTTCTAGCTATTACAAATAAGTCTGCTATGACCATAGATGAGGAAACTTCCTTGTGATTTGGTGAGGATTCTTTTGGATGTATACCAAATATTGGCATTGTTGTCTGTGTATATGGACAATCTCAGTGGAGGATCAAGCACTAATTATCCTACAGATGAGAGAAAGCGTGAAGGATATGTCAAGGAGACAGACCTTCAGGGAGGGAAAACATAGAGATTGGTCTTCATGTTTAGAACTTAGATGAAGAAGGAGGGAAACAATTCCTGCCCCACCTCTGAATTTAGCATTGCTTCCCTGAGAGCACTGCTTTATAATCAGGAGAGACAGAGGTTTGGAGCGTCCCAAGATAATGTTGACACACTGGTGATCAGAATCACTTCCTCCACCTGGCCCTGGTTTTCTCGTTGCTACACTCTCAGTATTATTTCCTACCACGCTGACAGTACAAGTGGTGCCTCAGGATATTGACAGACATGTGCTGTCCTGCCAGTGTTGTGGCTCCTGTAGGAATTAGCAGCTCATTTAAGTTCATCAGAAATACACTTATCCATCCTCTAACAATGGCAGCCTCAGTACAGTGGCTGTAAAATCTCAGAGATTCACAGTTGCAAAACTGAAGCTGATCCCAATAGTAGCAGTGACTGGAAAAAGATAGTCTAACCCCCCCTAAACACAAGAAGGAATGTTGTAATTTTTACATGTAATATTTTTTTATTAATCATTTGAGCACTTGATCAGATACACCACGCATTTTGTTCTTATTCAGCCCCCACTACTCCTTTTAATTTCTCCCAGACCCATTCCCCACCTTCTCACCTCCCCCCAAGTTCATGTTCCCCCTTGAGGGCACTTCTTTATGACCCACTTACTTCAATTAGTGCTGCCAACATATGCCTGGGCATGGGGCCATCCACTGGAGCATGGTCTACCTACCAACTCCACACCCTTAATGAAATCTGATCTCCCTCCTGTAGCCACCATCAGCTGCTAAGAGCATAGCAAGGAGTCAGGGCTCCTAAGCCTCTTTCCCTCACCATCTGGAAGGCTGACTGTCTTGATCTTGTGCAGGTAACCGCAGCTCTAGTGGGTTCGTGAGCACAGCACTTCTGCCATGCCCAGAACACTGTTGCATAGCAGTCCTCTCTGATTCTCTGGGTTCTATCGTCTTCCTGATGACCCTCAAGGCTAGAGCGGATGTGATGTAGATATAGAGCTGGCCATTCTACACACACTTCACCTTTGCACATTAACCACATGTGTGTTTCTGCTTTTTAATTTGTATTTTGCTTTTTAAAGTGCACTTAAAAAATAAAATTGTTTCACATGGCTGAAAGCAGCAAAGTCAAAATAATTATTCCACCTTTCTACCCCAGACTCTCATACATAAGAGAAAAATCTTCAATTCTGTTAGCTATGTATTTGTGTCTCTATACAGACATTCAACAATGTTCACTTATGGAATTACCCGTTAAATACTATGTGTATATTAGGACTTGGCCAAAATGAAATGATTCAAATTATGATTGTATATCTCTATTACAAACAGTTTTGTTGTTATCACTATTGTTGATGGTGTTGTTAGATGGAATCTTACTATATAACCCTGGTCAGTCTGGAATGTAGAGAGCCTAGCCTTGAAGTTATAGAGCTCCTCCTGCTTCTGCTTAATGGCAGCAAAGTTATTTTTATGATTTATTTATTTGTATTTTATGTGCATTGATATTTTGCCTGTATGCATGTCCATGTGTGGCTGTTGGGTACCCTGGAACTGGAGTTGCAGATAGGTGTAAACTGCCATGTAGGTGCTGGGAATTGAACCTGGATCCTCTGGAAGAGCAGACAGTGCTCTTAACCACTGAGCCATCTCTACAGCCTGCAAGCAGTGGTTTTATACACACTATCCACAGTTAGTGACTTCCAACAAGAGACTTCATTGGAAGACCTCAATGAAAGTGTCTGTTCCAACCAGTCAAATGTGATTGCATTTTACATATTAGAAAATAACTTCTCTTACCATGAATTTATTACACATTCTTCCAGAATATTCCTACCCTTTCCTTAATTAAGCATATCAGATACATTCCCCACTGTTTTATTTCCTAGAGAATTTCCCATGGACTCTCTCACACAGCTTCCTCTAGGATCCTGACTGGTCTGATTCTAAGCAGCAGAGCACACACTGTCTCTCACTGTTGTACATGATTTGGTATTGATTGCCTGCTTTCTGGACCCTGTTTTCTTGTTTGGTTTATTGCTACATGTTAGTAGAACATATTCTCCAAAGTTCCCTGAGAAGGAAGACACTTACATGGTAAATTTCACCTTGCTGTTGGACATTGTGTTTGCTTGAGACTGAAATTTGACAGTGGTTTAACTGGGTGTAGAATTCTAGGGTAAAATTAGTTTCCTTCAGAAATGTGGATATATTTTCTCGTTCACTTTCCTACATTGCTGCCAAGAGGCACAAAATTCTCATTTCTGATCTCTTGTAATCTGTCAACTTTTTTTTTTTGTCTGTGAAATATTTAAAATTTTCACCTCATTCCCGATGTTCTGAAACATTGAACCAATAAGCCTGGGAGGATTCCTTTTGTTGTTGTTGTTCTTTGTGCTAAACAAGGACTTTCAAGTGTGACAGATTCTGTTGTTTATTCCTTTCCTCCCCATCCTTACCCTGTTATGAATTTCTGGCGTTTTCTTTTGGGATGTGCTGCACTACTTACAATTGTGCATTATTTACTTTAGGAGCTCAGGTAAGATGGGGCTCACTCTGGGTGGTACGGCTGTAGATCACAGAGTTTATTTTCTACTTTGAATCTTTGTTGCTTCGGTTGTTGATACTGCCTCAATTTAGGTTGGTGATATGTGCCAGTTTTTATGTTCAAAATTCAATAATCCAGTAGCTCACCGGTCTCCCTACACTCTCTTGAGAAGCACATTGTGTGGCCAGCGAGAAGTTCCACTGCTGAACCTCTCTGAGAGAAGTGAGAAGCACCTGCCGCCAAGCCCAGAAACCCACAGCAGCATCTTGTAATAGACCGGGACCAAACAGAAGCTGAGAGGGAAGCCCACAGTACTGCATCCTCAGACTCAACCCTCTGGAGCTGCTGTGGGTTTGGGGCTGTTGCTGCCTGTGGTCATCAGAATTCAGACTCTTCAGTCTAAACATAGACTCATTTGCAGGAACTCTTTTCCTAGAAAGATGTCAACAAACTTCTACTGCCTCCTCATAAAGCCCTGACAATTCCACTGAAGTCCAACTTTGGTTGACAGGATGTGGGTGATAGGTTCCTTACACATGGGTGGCCCCAAAACTACTGCACCAATGAACATTTTCACCTAGAATAGATGACAACTTCCACCTCAATTAACCCTCCACAGTTTCTATATGCTAGTACCACCCAAGACCATGAAGTCATCTGCACATAGGGAAGATATATATACAGATAGATGGGAGGTTCACAAGGGAGCAATTGGAGTCTCATGTGAGGGTTGAATGAGCCTCCCAAACCCCTCCTTCTATAAGGGAATGTTAATTGCCAAAGTTCTCAATCTCTTGCAAATAGTTACATCTGTTCTGATATAGATGGTGGAGGTTGTATAGGAAGAACAGCTGTCTACAGAAGATTTGCAGTGGCTACTATTTAGAGAGATTCCAGAACTTCAGCCTGAGACCCAGGCTGTAGCATGAGTCCATATTGTTCTGAGGCTTCCACTTTCTTAGGCTGAACAACCAATAGCCATTGTGGGACTTCTCAGACCATGACTTTACAAACCATTCTAACAATACCCTCTTATAATTAGAAATCTTCATTCCGTTGGGTCTGTTCCTCTGAAGAACACTGAATGATACAGTGACATTAGCTTAGTTAGCATGGAAGGTAGAAGAAACTGATATTAAGAGTCTGGAAATGCAAGCTCATGTCTTAATGAAAACTATTTCATAAATAATAACCCATGCTATTAATACATTGTTAGGAATAGCACTTGGGCAATGATCAAAAAGCAATTAGGTGCATTTGGCAAGGAATTAAATGAAAAATGCAAGCTGGCTATAATAATTGGATAATTTGAGAGTAGAAATGAAAGGGACTAAATGGAGTTCAGAAATTTGGGACAATGACAAGTTAGAAAGGCTGATCGCTTTTAGGTTTAAATTTTAAAAAGTAAAATTAAAGAAGCCCTAAGATCTATTAAATTTTAATCTATTGGAATAGAGCAAATTAGAAATGTGGCTTTTACTTTTAGTACTAAAATATATAAGTGAATTAAGATGCTTCAAAGAAAATATAAGAATAAGGACATAGCACTTTCAGATTAGCTAGAGAGAAATGAAGGGTTTTTTTTTTTCTTTTAAGCAAAGAAGCAAACTACAGATGAAATTTTAGTTTCCAAAGAGACAGGCAACCCATGAAACTCCTCAGAATGGCATGTGCCTTTCTGTATGTGCCTCTCTGTATGTGTCTCTCCCACTTGAGCTAGCCAGCCTGTTGTGCACTGGGCTGGGCTGGAGTGAGGGAAGCTTAACTGTGATGGGTGGGTGCAGTGCAGGGCTTTGGTCAACAGTGAGCTAAGGTAAAGAACACACACACCTGGGAACAGCTTCAGAGAATGGGTTCCATTTTATTGGGAGGCAAGAGGGATGAGGAGGTATTTATGACCCTGGTGAGGTGGGCAGGGTCTCTGGGGCAAGGTTTGTGTGGCCATGTACAAGTAACTAGGATAAAGGTGTTGGAAGATATTTCATCTGCATATTCAGGGGCTGGGGGTCCAAAGGAATAAAATTATAAGGTCAAACAACTAGTGAGGCCTGGTAACGGTCAGGGTAGTAAATTTTTACTGGGGTTGATAGTGGGGCAGCAGGAGGGGGGGAGTGACTCAATGCCTGCCATCTGCATGTGAGGTTGCCTTGAACCTTCCTCCATTAATCCCTGGCCATTAGGGTCCCACAACATGGAAAAGAACCGTTTCATTTCTAGAGACATATTTCTTTTTTTTTCTTTTTTTTCTTTATTTTATTTTTTTAATAATTTATTTTTTTTATTTCTTCAAGTTACATCTCAATCACAATCCCCTCCCTACTCCCCCCTCCAGTCCCACCCTTCCACCTTCCTCCCCCTCAACACCCCCATCCTCTTCCCTTCTTTTTTTTTTTTTTT
>CAJQZJ010003646.1:12568971-12614948 GCA_907164525.1 Lophiomys imhausi
ACCCTCTTGATTCCTAAACAACTCAAAATTTAACTATGAGACTCTAGTTATCTATTCTTCAACCACCTCAGAGACCTGAGAGGGATTAAGAAATTATGGTACTGCATTTAAAAGATTTGGACATCTATCTTTCATGAGCAGAATACAGGCTGAGGAAAATATTTGTCTGCGGAAAGGTGTGTCTTCAACACCTCCCTCAGAGATAGCCACAAATGGTACAGGAAGAGCCAGCATGGAGCAAGGAATGCTTCCCAAGAGCAGGTCCTGAGCCCAACAAATGGCCTTCCAGGCTAACTGAGCCACTGTGCCTTCCAAAGAAACAGAACCAATAGAATAGAGATATTTAATTATAAGAGGAGAAGAATTAGAATGGTTTTTTGAGGTCCCACAATGGCTATCTTCAGGCTGGTGAGCCAAGATACCAGGAATTGCTCAGCCTAAGAAAGTGGAAGCCTTAGAACAAGATGGAGCAAGTATTCAGTGGCAGAGTGTGTGCAAGGCCCAAGGTTCTCCCCCCAGTATCTCTCTCTCTCTCTCTCTCTCTCTCTCTCTCTCTCTCTCTCACGAGAATAAGTTTTACATTAATAAATGGTATGCTTTGGGGAGATTTTATCAAAACAAATATCTTTACAGATGTTGGAGATAAAATGAAAACTTGCACATACTTTTATTTATCTAGTTTCATGCCATTTTCCTGTCACTTCTGGATGGTGGTATTCACTCAGACTCAATTAAAATAATATTAGCTTATTTGAATCTCACTATAAAGTTATGTTCCATTGCTTTCACGATGGAAATAGCCTCTCCCTCCCTTCTTCCATACATCCCCCATTCCATTGCTGCCTCCTTCCTTCCTTCCTTTCTTTCCTTCTTTCCTTCCTACCCCTCTTCTTTCTTCCTTAATGACTTTTCCAGAGCAGGCATAATTTTGGGGAATCAAACACAAAAATAGAGTTTTATACCATTTTAAATGTTTTTATTTTAAGACATTCTACAAATATATTTTGACTATAGTCTTTCCCTTCCCCCAAACCCTCCCAGATTCTATATACCTGTCTACCCACACAGCATCATGTTCCCTTCCTTTTCAAAACACCAAAGTATCAAAACAAATTAAAAAAAAAACAGTTAAGATAACAATGCACACACACAATCATGGAGTCTGTTTGTGTTGGTCAACTACTCCTAGGTATTTCTTTTTTACACATACATACATACATATATGATAGATGGTAGACAGACAGATAGATAGATAGATAGACTCTCTCTCTCTCTCTCTCTCTCTGTGTGTGTGTGTGTGTGTGTATGTGTGTGTGTGTGTGTGTAAGTAAGTAAGTAAGTAAGTAACTGAGGATATTAACAAGAGGATGCTGGATATCCTGTCATTGAAGTGACATGCAGCTTTGAACTGCCTGGGAACCAAACTCAGGTCCTGAACTAAATCAGCAAGCGCTCTTAACTACCCACCCATCTCTCTAGCCCCAGATGTAAAGCCTTAAAATGTTCTATTAACATATATTTCTTCCTCCCAGAAAACACCACTGCAGACTTCAGGGAGATAGGTAGGTTGAAACATTTGTCAACAGTGAACTCTGGAGTCAAGAGACGGTCAAGGGGCTGGGAGCAGATGGCTTCATATTGGCATGACCCGCAGGAGCTGGTTCTTACTAGTTTAGATGTCTTTCTTTCTTATTTCTTTTGTTCTTTCTTCCTTTATTTTTTCACATTTAACTCACATTGTAAGATTCTATGTCCTTTAACAGGACTGAAGTCACTGACAGGAACTCCATGGAACCCACCTTCCACTCTGATGCCTGTTTCTGTACCATTTTCTATGCCTGTGCAGAAGCTCCCTAGACAGCGTTCCTTGGCTTTACTCTTCCACCAGTTCTTGGCCCCAGAATCTCGCTGAGCAAAACCTTACTTTGGTTTTCTCAGACGATAATGATGGTGCCGATGAGTAAGGAGGAAGCAGTGGCTCACAGAGTTGCCACCAAATGCCTAAACACACGCAACAGCTTTGTGGATAGAAAGGACAGTGAAAACAGACCCATTGTATAGACCTCTTCAAGGTGACTGTTAAATTTGTGACAATCCTATGACCAAAAGCAATTTGAGGGCAGAAGCATCTGTTTTTATCTTACAGGTCATAAATCACCACTGAGGGAATCAGCTCAGGAACTTGATGCAGAAACCATGGAGAAATACTGTTTGCTTCTCTCTCAAAAGCTCATGTTAAGTAAATTTTCTTATATACCCCAGGACCACCTGCCCATGGAAAGGTACAGCTAACAGTGGGCTGGCCCTCCTACACCAATAAACAGTCAAGACAACCTCTGACAGACACTCCCACAGGCAAATCTGATCTAAGCAGTCCCTCAAGTGAGACTCCTTTCTCAGGTGACTCTAGGTTACATCAAGTTGACAGTTAAAAGTTTTGCAGGACAGTTTGCATGTAAGCAAAGCACCTTTGCAAATGGGTGCTGGCTTATTGTTAACATCAACAAAAATTATTTTTGGTAACTGTTCCTCTATCCCTAGAAATGAGATTACATTAGAAAAAGTATCAGACATCAGTTTTAAAGTGAGTATCCTCCTAAGACAGGGGCCAGGAAGCATCTTGAGCTTTAGACACCCTAAACTCAAACTCAGGGTTCAGTGGGAGGCACGAAACAGCTCCAAGAAATAGCTCAGCCTTTAAAAGCACTGGTTGCTCTTCCAGAGGATCCCAGTTTGCTTTATAACACCCACAGAGTGGCTCACGATTATCTGTAACTCCAGTTTCACGGACTCCAAATCTCTCTCTACCTACATCAGACAATGAGTATGCATACAGTACACATACATACATACATGCAAAACACTCTTACATATAAAATAAAATAAATCTTAAAAATCAAAAACAAAACATCTCCAAGCAGAAAAGAGGAGGAAAAAAAAAACCAAGTAAAACTCATGAATACATTGCAAGCCATCAGTAAATATTTTATATACTTTGTTTTACTTTGATATGATTTATGATTTTTTTTGCCTCAGGTTAAGTAATAGGATTCCCTAAAGAAACTCAAGAAAATACAGAAAAAAATGAAAAATAGGTTTCTTCTTACTGTTTTTCCCCAAGAGAATATACTAAAAAATAAAATTGCTATTTACTCTGTACTTAGATGACATGAGTATTTCTAAATATTTTTTCTTTTTCAGATAGTTAGTCCAACAACTGGCAAGTTATCAGACCATTTTTTAAAAACTGACCTTTTCAAAGAAAAGATGTTCTGGCTGGTTTGGGAAATAGAAAATAGATTTTGTTTTTGTTTAAAATGTCAGACTTCAAACTTGCCTTCAGCTTCTCATAGTGGAGTGAAGCCCCTTGATAGTTGGTAAGTTAATAAGAAAAAGTTAGACTTAACTGAATAGTCTCATTTATTTTTAGAAACTAAAGCAAACCCATATAAGGCATAGCCAATTAAACCAGAACTTGAGGTGCTGCTGAACACTGGGGAGAGTTTTTGCAAGATTTTATTACTGTCACGACCTCAGTAGATAGACAGCATGCTATTTCTAGTGAATGAGCTGCACAAAGCGATGTAAATGGTCCTGATGTGGTGATTTGGGCAAATGAGCAAAGCAAAAGTGGAGGTGAAAATTGCCATCCAAAGCATCCCATGATGGGTGTGTGCTGGGGGTGCTTACAGTCACTTTGGGGAGGAAAGGCTGCCCAGAAACAGAAAGACACATTGGAATGAGCTGAGGAAGAAAAATATATCATTTTGTTGAGTTTGAGGGTTTTGGGCCATGGAAAGGGACAGCAGAAGGTTAGGAAGCATATTGAGAAGTAAGACAATGAATAGCCAGCGCAACTGAAGGTCTAATGTTTTTACGCTCCTTGCATACATCGCCTAATGCTGAAGCAGGAAAGGGCACATCTTCAACTGTTAGACACCCTAACCTCAAGCTCGAGATTCAGTGGTGGGGCACAAAACGGCCCCAACAGGAGAAGGAGGATAACAAGGAAACAGTCATGAGTACATTCTGGTTCATCATTAAGCATTTCAGATGCCTTTCTGATATTATTTCAATATCATTTTCCTTTGAATTTACGTGATTTGATCTCTAAAGAAAGTTAAGAAAATACAGAAAAGAATGAAATGTAATTACAATTGCACTGCCTCAAGTTACGGTGAACCATGCTAATCTGATAGAAATGTGATATTGCCTCACAACACAACACCCTACATAATGGCTGGGTTTGGGGTTTTTGTCTCATTTTCTATTTTTTTGTCTTTAACTCAAGATGATCCTTGTTACATCATTAAGTATTCTTGGAAATGCTCATCTTCAGTTGGTTCTCTTTTAGTTCTTGTAATAATTTTCTTGTAAATTGTTTGGAGAATAATACCAGAATTGTCCCCAACCTTAAAGACGTATTTGTATTTATTTTAAAAACATTATCTGTGGTGATTGTGAGATGGCTCAATGTTTTAGAGGCACCGGCTGCCAATCATGACAACCCGAAGTCAATCACCAGGACCCACAAGGTGGCAGGAAGAACCGACTCCCATAAGTTGTCCACCGATATGTATGGCCACAAGTATGCCATTATACTTGTGTTTGACACCCCACAGGCAAACAGTAAATACATGTAAAAAGATCTTTCAAGCGTTATCTTCAAAACATACTATACAAATCAAAAATAGTATAGATAAAGACACCAGCTTCCCTAAACAGATATCTGTACTGCAGTATGAGGGCCAACGTAAGACAGCCTTAACTGATTACAGATTAATTTGTTACTGACACAGATACAAAGCCCTGTCTCTGTGGCTTATGATGGTAATTTTCGAGAGTGATTATTCAGCTCAGGGTGCCAGCATGATTGTGAAATGGAACTGTCTTCTCTGTTGGATATTTCACACGAGGCATGTTTTGAACTTAAACTTTTTATTCACACACTGAATTGTAATTATCTCAGGATACCCAATAGGATTCTCTGCAGGCGTCTGAAGGAGTGATCTTAATATAGTAGTGTTTCTGTTGCTTCAGTCATCTGGGAACTAGGAAGGCTAAATAACATTTATAAATTATTACTCTCTGGGGCTAATACTATGTACTAATATACTTTCTATGGGCCTAACAAGTTAAGGTGGATTTTCAAACATACCAATCAAAAGAATAAAGATCCATGGACTTTCATTGTAAAATATTTTCTCTGAGGCCAGCAGGATGGCTCAGTGGGTAAAGGCACTTGTCACCAAGCCTGAGTTCAAACCCCAGAATGCACATTAGTGGTAACATTTGCAAGTTGTCTTCTAACCTTCACAAAGACTCTGTGTGATTCATGCACGCCCACACACAGACATACACACATACAAAATAAACAAGCCTAACCCAATCCTTTTATAACATTTTCTAGGTAGAAATGTTTTAACTAGACTATTCTAAAATGTAGTCTCACTTGACAACTGCTCTTACCATCACAATACACTATGTGCCTCTAAGATAAGGTATGATTTTGGCCAATGAGGTACATACCTTTCTTACCTGGGCGTCCACAGGGGTTTTAAAAACCTGAGAACACTACTGCAGTTGCTTTGCGGCCCTGAAACTCAACCCAGTTCTTCAGATTTCTGGAGCGCTGCATTTGACATATATCACATGGTGCCTTGTATAGTTAGAGCTGCAAAAGTGCTATGTGAGTAAAGGCTGTTGTGAAAGCCAGAGATCACAAGCAAACAGAACACCCTCCACTAGGCTGTTGTCAAGGAACTTAGCTGTTCCTGCAATCAAACACATTAAGGAGATGCGTGTGGTACTAGGGACCCCACTCTTATGCATTTAGTGGGTCTTCTAAACCCACTTCTCTTTCATTTTCTTCTCCTTTTTCCTCCCTTTGCAAACAGAAGCGAAGTGGGTAGGGAGGTGGGGCTAAAACTAACGCAGCAGAATTTTAGAGCCAGTCAGACTGAGTGGGTTCCCTATGTGAGCCAAGGAAGAAGCTGTTTGCTAATTTGGGAGCGTTCAAGGAGGCTATTCCAGCTCATTTGTCTTATAAACCCGGGGGAATAGCTTCTAGATGCTTTTCCTGAGGTGCAGAATTGAATTCTGCAACTGAACGTGTAAAATTGTCTTGAAAAAACTATCAAAAATGGCTGGCCAGTTTTTTTTTTTTTCCTCTCCTTTACCGTGGGTTAAACATGCAAAAAAAAAAAAAAAAAATACAAAAAAACAGAACCAAAAAAAAAAAAAAACCTTTATTCCATTTGAGATTTTTTTTTCAGTTATTGGCACCCTCCACAATGCAAATGCATTCATATTTGGTCACAGTGACCCAGCAGAACCAAGACTACCTTGGGAAAAGTTGTGGTCCAGCAGGCTTCTCCTGGTGGCAGGTAGCTGAGGGTCTGGGAACACGCAGCACACAGCGCCACACGCAACAGCAGGTGGCGCTCTCCACCAGCTCTAGCTCGGGCCCCTTCAACCACAGCTCAGCGTCATGGGATTAGGCAAAAACAGGGTCCTGATGTTGCAGTTGCTTATGGTAGGAAGTTCCAGCCAGGGGAAGGACGGTCTTTACAGACTTCCATCGTGAGTTTGAAAGGATAAAAAGTTGAAACGGAAGCTCTGAGTTCCTGACCTGGAGATTCCAGGATGAATTTAGGCAATTCACTAAGAAGCCAACTACAGGGCAGGATGCCCGCTGTGTGCTTACCGGTGTGTGTACGCATGCGTATGATGGCACATCAGTTGAAAGGTGAAGTGCTGGCTTTCTCTTCTAACGACAGTTAAGAGCCTCACTTGGGACCTCTGCCTGGGCAGCCTGTGGGCTTCCAGAAGCTCCGGTATTCTCACCCACTCTTCCCTGCTCCCCTGCTCTCTTCTTCAGTGTAAGCAATACTGCCATTTTGTTCCTCCATCTTGTTCTAGGTGTGTGCTCTTCCACCTTCTCTTTTTATTCTGTTCGACCAATTGAAAAATGTTTTAATTTAATTTAACTTTATTTTTCTGGTACTGAGCTTTAACTCCAGGAGACCTCATGCATTCCTGTATCCCCCCACCAGGCCCCAACTGAAAATGATTTATTGGTTACTCTCTCACAACTCTATAGTTGGAAACGAGCTTTCTGCGTTACTCTTTGCGTCAAAATATCAAGAAATATATCTCATAGACTTGTTGGGTCTTTTTCTGAAAAATTTTTTTGATGGTGAATCTCATTCAAGAACAATCTAGCCTTGAACTCATTAAGTGGGTGAGACTGGCTTTGAGCTCCTAATCATCTCAATTCTGCCTCTTGAATGCTTGAACTGAAGGCCTATACCACCACACTCTGCTCCCTATCTTTTCTACCTGAATTTGACTCATTTGTTTTGGTGGTGGTGGTAGTGGTGGTGATGGTGGTGGTTGTGGTAGAAGTCAGGCCTCTTTAGTGAAGTACTATGCAGTTCAGCTTAGCATCTGGCAGCACACAAGGGCGGGAGCTTGGTGTCCCTTTATCATGCTGAAATGGACAAAGCCCAGTTGCATCCCTAGCTCTGTGAGAAACACAAAAAGCCCTGTTGAAGGGGCATGGCTAAGAAACCACATAAGCCACAGATGAAGCAGTTGCCTCAAGAAGCCACGAGACCACTGAATATCTCAAGAAATCTCATGGGCCCTCAAGACTGCCAAGGATCCGGTGATGATACTATATATAACCCAGAGAGCTCCACGCAGCGCTCTCTTCTGCTGCCTCTTCCTCTTGTCCTCACAGACTGAGAAATCAACCAACGCATGCTGGAGAAGTGTGCGGCAAAGTATGCCTTTGGTCAGTATTGAGACGGCAATGGTCATAAACTGAGAGGCAAATAAAGCTGGCAGAAAAGATGGGCGGAGTTCAGAGGCTGCGGTGAGAAACTAGGCCGTGAAACGTATGTGGACTCAGGAGATTATAGGAATGAGTCTCAACTGATGGGGGAAACCAAATTCAAGTTTAGCAGTTAAACTAGAACACTCTCATAAACCAGCCACAATCTAGCTGTTGAAATAAACTGACCATAGGAACTGGCAAAGTTTGGCCCAACAGACATTAAGCTTTGAAAGAACTGTCTGCAGTGACTGCCGTACCCAGACTGCCAAAAGTCAAGTTACCTTCACGAACCTATGCTAAGAATATTAATGTCCTTTTAAGAAAGTTAAAATAGTATTGGTTAGGTGTTCTTAGATATTAAGTGTTTGTAGACATTAGGTTTTAGGTATTAGGTATGAAGTTATAGGTGTTTGATAAATACTAATAATTATAAGTGTTTTAAATAAAAATATTCTATTATAGGTGGTGGTTATTTGGTTTGTTTCATTTTTTTACATTTCTTACACACACACAGGATAACTCTCTCCTGCAAGAAACCTTACTTCGAACATATTTGAGCATTCCTAGTAGGTAACAGGAGTCTCAGTAATGACCCCCACTAGCTCATCTGAAAATGGTGTCTCAGTCTCAGATTTCTCCCAGATTCTAAAAGAAAAAAAAATTGCATGTGGACAGGTGACTCCCCTTTCTAGCCATGCACTTGGGAACTCCTGCCTGCCTTTTGAGTTCCTGAAATATGAAGCTGCCATCTACTTAGCTTTAGAGACAAAACTTGAAGCCTTCCCTTTGTGCCTCTAGAGGGCAGCAACGCTCTCCTTTTCTTTATTCCTGGTTAGAGCTGCCTGAAGCAGTTGCTTAGGGTCCCGCAGCACTGGGAGAATGGCCAATGGCGCAAGATCCTTATCTGTTCATACTGTGTCCTAGTTTCACTGATTACTCAGAACATGATGCACTTGATTGTCCTGAGAACTCTGTCATACAAAACACTGAGTCAAAGCCTCTTATGAACATGAAGGCTGGTACAGATCTGAAGTATGTGTGTGACAGGAGAGGTGATGGAGAACAGAGTCCACTGCCCTGGGTCCACATTGACCAGAGATTATGTGCGACAAAAAGAAATGGAGCCTAGATTCTGAAGGACACATAGGGGAGCCTTGGGTGGAGGAAGAAATGCACAAGTGGATAGGAGAGGAGTCATGCCATTTACCAGATGGAAGCCTGGGGGACAGAGATGTGGAAGATACACTGTCAGGGGTTTGACCTTTCAGTGTCTTTGGGGTCACATTGGGGACACTGTGGAGGGTGCATCAGAGGGTGGCTTTGCTATCTGATACCTTCATGAAAGCAAGGGCATGCTGCCTGATTTACTTTCTCCCAGATTTCTATGTAGAGAGGAAGCTGTACACTACTGCTCCCCTGGAATTGTCCCAGATTCATGGAGTGCTGAGGATAACGTTTTGATAGGAGTGTGAAAGGGGAATTTGAGGTCACCACAGCATGTACACCATCCCCACCATCCTACCACCCCCAGGGAAGGGAAAAGTGTTACATGAGTTGGGAGAAATGGTTCAGTGGCTAAGAGCACTTGCCGAAGTTCCCAGAATCCACATCAGGCAGTTCACAAACACCTGTAATTCCAGTTCCTAGCCTTCCTAATCCCTCTTCTGGCTTCCCTAGATACCTGCATGCATATGCCTGTAGACACACACACACAATGAAATCTTTCCTGCTATGGCGAGAAGTCCCACTGTGAACTGCACAGGCTCTTTGCAGGGACTGTCAAGATAGTTCCCACTGATGGCAGCCTTTGGTGGATTACATAGTAGCCAGGATTATCTTTGGTCACCATTAGTTTATGTGTAAAACACCAATAAAAAGTCGTGAGTTTTAAAAGGTCCCTGTGGAAAACACGTCACTATTGTGCTTTAGATCCTATGGAAATATGAGCTAGTTTCTGGTTAATCTCTGAAAATAATGCTTATGTGTGTGGTTCATTTCTAACTTAATACAAAATTAAGGGGTTTTTTTGTTTTGGAAATACAAAGAGTTTTATGTAACAAGGTGATCTATATAAGCATTTATAGTTTGTCACAGTATCTATTTTATCCTTAGTTGTACTGTTGTTTATCCATAATTCATTTAAATTTTAGCAACATTACTGTAAAAGAATTTCTTTTACAAAACTCAGTTTAAAATGTCTCCCTAATTTCTCTCTTTTAAAGAGATTGCAGTGCTGAGTGCCTCCATTGAAAGACAGAGAATCTTAAAGTTAAGGTAAAATGTGTTACTTGCTTGGCCTCTGTCACACCAATAGCTGATCCTAATTAGCTATGTAAGTGTACTGCTACTATCATTACTGGGAGCTATTTATTTTTTTATTGTGTGGGCATGTGTGTACATGCATGTGTGTGTGGGTACATGTATTTGTGTGTGTGTGTGTGTGTGTGTGTGTGTGTGTGTGTGTGTGCCTCTAGTGTTGGTCCACATCCTCTCCCTTGTTTGAGACAGTCTCTTGTTCTTCATCACCATGTACTCCAGGTTAGCTGGTCTGTGAGCTTCCAGGGTATTTCCTGTTTCTTATCCCATCTCCGCAGGGCACACACACATCTGAGATCACAGACATGCATGCCACATTGCCTAGTCTTTCTGTGGGTTCTGTGGATTCCAAGTCAGAGCCTCATGCTTGCACAGGAAACATTTTACTCACTGAGTCATTTTGCCAGCCCTGAAGGAGAGCTGGGGAAAAGAGCGATAAAAAGATGTTAAAGCAAAAAAAAACAAAAAACAAAAACAAACACACAAACAAACAAACAAACAAAAACAAAGCAGGTAAAAAAAAAAAAAAACTTTTCTGTTTCTGTCATGACTGCCCTGAAGGAAAACTCTGGTCACACTTGAAAAACAAGGTGTTCTAAAGTTCCTCTGAATGAGAAACTATAAACATGAACAGCTTATCATAAATGTGGAATAAGAATGGTGATTTTTGCTTTTAATCCCAGCACTAGGTGGGAGGGAGAGGCAGACAGATCTCTGTGAGTTCAAGTCTAGTCTGGTCTACAAAGAGAGTCCAGGATAGTCAAGGATACACAGAGAAACTTTGTCTTGAAAAAGCAAAACAAAGAAAAAAAAGAATAGTGAATTTTATTTTTTGAAAAATCTGAAGGGAAAATTGACCAAGTTCAATCTTTAGTCTGCATTTATTTTTAATTTATGGGAGAAATTGGATTTTTTATTACTGTCTGTCAGCTCCTTACTTTCTGCTTTTGCCTTGGCTTCTGACACCATCCTTCTACCGTGTTCCCTTCCAGAATTCAGACACGAACTTAGCTGTACTTTGGTCAGAGACCCAAGATGTCTGAGTGTTCATTTGAAAAACATTCAGTATGCCCACAGGAAAGGCATTGTCCTCCTCAAAACAACAACAACAACAACAACAAATGAAGTAAACAGGAATGGAGAAGCAGGTGAGCAGGAAAAGGCACTTGGTGCCGAGTTTGACCACCTGAGCTCACTCTTTCTCCAGACACTATTTAGAAGGCAAAGTGAAATAAAGCCAGTGTACCTGGCTTTTTTCCCCAGACAAGAGGAAAAACTCAATCAATCTTCATCAAAATCTGTAATCATTCATGCTAATGTGTGACTAACTGATTGTGAGATTTGCATAACACCACATGAATGCATTTCTGAGATGAGAATTTCAGAAATCAGCAAGTAAGTTAATTCATGGATGTATGGATAAGTTTTGGGCACAGAACAATGGTTCCTTCACAAAGGAGTAATTATGAATCTGGTTAAAGAGAAGGCAGATGTGCAATTGAGACACACCTAGCCAGAACCCAGGCAGCTTCTCTGTTGGCAGACAGACTTCCTCTTCACCCAGACTCCTGATAAATGACCTTCCCTTAGAAGAGCAGGTTATCTTGTGGATGATACACTGACTCTACCAGGTAGAGTCCAACTCATAGCCCACAGCCCATGGGCCACATGTGCTCCAGGATAGCTATGAATATGACCCAACAAAAACCATCTGAGATATTTTTGTGAACAATTTTTTGGACTTGACTATGCAGTTCTATCTCATAAACCTTATAGATGACAGCATTATATTCTGATGCCCCAATGTCAAAAGGTGGGATGTGACTGCAAGTGACTGTATTTGAATGGTCTTGCTTTGTTCCTCTCTTTTCTATAGTTTTGGGAATGAGTCAATCTCCTTTGGCTTTGATGCCTTCAGCTTTGGCCTTTGACCTAATTCTAAGTAACTTGGAAACCCAGAAACTCAAAAAGTGTCTTGGGACATTAATTACTATTTAAAGAAAAATCTAGATGTGTTATAATGGAAACTAATGTTAGCCAATATAATAATATCTATTCCATTATGAAAATACTCTGTTAATCAAACTTCATAAAATGTGAGGCCACCAGCTAACACAAACCACACCCACTGTGGTGCAACAGGGATGCAGCTAAGGCACACACCACACTCAGTAGCTGGAGGCCCCATTTAAGCCAATGCTTGCCTAGTTCGTTTGATCTTCAGTTCTTTGTCTTGAATCATTAGTATCCCAACCTAGGACCAGTAATTATCACTTACTTTTTTCATTTTATCCCTAGGAAATAGAGACAGGGGTTCAGGGATGACTTGGCTACCTTTACCCCAAGTCCAAAGACAGCCTAGGCTATAAGAAACCCCTCTCTCCAGGCAAAGCAGATTTTAAAATGCATAAAAATAAAATACGTATTTGTGCATTGTAATATTTTGTTTATTTTAACAAGAATTGTTCTTGATTATTTCTCCCATTGAAAAGTGTTCAGGAATAGTATTTTATATTAGTATTCTTGAGCAAGATACAGTTCAAGATGTGATGAAATCTCACCCATCTTGGTTGTTCTTTCCAGCATCACTGGCAAAGCCAACATCCTTGACTTACAATAGCCTTAAAGAAGAGTATGTTGAGCTCCTGTAAACACTTTATATATGGGGTTGCAACACTGACACTGTGAGTTAGGAAAGAAAAGAAAGAAAGTATTGATCTTTATTTGAGGAGGGAGGTCAGTGAGACAGCATGCCTGGGCTCTATCAAGTTCTGTCTTCTGTATGATGATTAGATAAGAAATTAGCTAATTTAAATGAAGCTGTGGGAGCCTTCCTGGTTCTAAGGACATGAAATATCTAACTGCAATACACTAAAATAGCCCTTACATTCTACAACACTGCAGGTTGATCCAGAGCTTTCCAAGCTCCTAAAGTATATCAAAGAAACCTTTGAGATGGATGTGTTTCTTGGTATATTTCAGGCTATAATCTTTCACAAAGAAAAATGACTGCTTCATTATACATTATTGTACCCAAAAGTCAAGTGAATTAAGCTTCTAAATTTATCTCGGTCACACGCAAATATAACTAAGTTATTCACTGAATGATGAAATCTCCTCTTCAGTTGCTAAAATATTTAATCATTTTCTTCCATTTTCATCTCTCAAAATAAATTATCATCTTTCAAAATAAATTAGCAGTTTTCTGTTACTATAAGGAAATATGGGAGCTAAGTCATTTACAAAGAGAAAAGGCTTATTTTGGCTCATTGGTCTAATCTAAGGTCAAACAGATCCATTGTTCTAGACATCTAGTGGAGTACAGGGAGGTAGTGGTAAAAATACATAGCAGAAAACACTATTCACTTTGTGGATAGGAAGAAAACCAGAAGACTTGAACAGCATGGGTGCCAACCTCCACTTCCCAGTTTCCTACACACTGCCTGCAAGTCTCTGCCTTCTAAAGGCTCTACTAGGTCACCTACACAGTATGTTCAAGCTGGGGGACACGTGTGGAGGCCAGTCTAGAGACACAGACACAGTAAAAGTCTGAGACATGATTCAAAAGTCATACAGCGATCCCCTGTATTCCCAGGGGCTGGGTCTAATGCCAGTGAAACAGTACTGAAGAAGACAGACTCTATTCAGGGAGTTGCTAGGAAAGAATCAAAAAGACAACGTGGGAACCAAAAGGCAGGACCATAGAGAAGACTACAATACCTTGTAGCAACAGCCTTAGCCAACCTTCAGCCCAGCCAACCTTCTACCTGGCAAACTCAGTCACTCAAGGCATCTGGAGTTTTCATAGTCTCCCAGTATTAAGTGGTCAGCCATAGACGTGTACATATAGGCAACAGCAATTACACTCTGTGGATTATGTATGTAGGTAGGCATATAAATAGATTCAGACATGATTAATAATAATAAAATAATAATAATAGAAGAGGTCATAAATTTAGGACAGAATGAGGTCACATGGGAACTCTTGAAAAGAAGAAAGGGAGAGGTGGAAATTATGTCAATATAATATATTCATGTATGAAATTCTCAAATTTTAATTTAAAAAACAAAAATATTTTAAAATTCAAGAGACAGTGAAATTTAAAGAGAAAAATTAAGTAAAGATTTAGAACTTACCCAGAATTTGAAATTACTATATAGGAAATAACTGTTATAATCAATGTGTTAACAGACTCTAAACCAAAAAAATTACACAGCATAAAAGAACACATGTATGTGTCACAGAGATATGGAAACTAATAGAAGATAATGGGGAAATGCAAGAATTCATGATCATTATTAAAGAGTGAGGCACAGTGGTGCACCCCTGTGACTCCAGCATTTGAGAGGCTAAAGCAGGAGGATCACAGTTTTGAGATCAATTGACCTGCATAGCGAGACCCTGTACCCAAACAAAACAAATAATAAGAAACTATGAGAACAGAAGTGTAGGATGTCTTTAATGAGCTCATCACTAGACTAGATGCAATCAAAGCAAGATTTAGTGGGTTTAATGGCATGTCAACAGAAAAACCTCCACTATGTAAAGTAAAGAGGATCAGCAAGATGGCTCAGTGTGCAATGGCACTTGCTGCCGTGCCTGGCCACCGGAGTTCCATTCCTGAAACTCACTTGATAGACATGAGAATCCACTCTCACATGTTGTCCTCTCACCTCCATATGCACGCGGTAGCTCTTTGTGTTAAGCCATGGTTCTGAATTTCTGCAGTTTTTGTCACGCTGGCAGGACAACACCCCATGACTAGGGCTGAGCCCTCTAAAAGAATTCTGGACCCCTCCACTATTCTCCTTCTATTTCAATCCTTTGGTATTGATACTAGTGTTTTTCATCTCATAGAAGAACTTCTCCTCAGCCAGCCCCAAGGTATTCCTAGAATGTTCTGGTAGTTTCTACTCAGGAGCATCTACAAACTTCTGTTGTCAACATAACAACTTTTGACTTGTATATAATTACTGATGTACACGAGGCAAATGTGAACGGAATGTATAGGAAAAATCAGCAAGTGTCATTGATGTCAACACTCTCTGCTGTAATTGATAAACCAAGCAAGTAGAAAATAAATTAACATGAACAGCGCCTATGAGATAACGGACATAAAGTTCTTCAGTTATTAACAGCAGAATGCATCTCCCCTTCAAATCCATGAAGACTCACCAAGTGAAATTTAAGGTATGACATACACATCATACTAGCAGAAAAACATGCATAACAAATTTGGAAATATAGATATGATCTTGGGACAAACTGTAGAACTTTGATAAATCAAAGAAAAATATGTATAAATACGTTTCAGGATTAGGGATCGGAAGTCTCAGCAAAGTTAAAATGGCAGATCTTGCCAACTAAATGTGTAGATTCAAAGCAATTTCAATAAAGTTCCTTTTCACTGTTTCGTAAATGTGAACAAGTCAATTCAGTAGTGTACACAAAAGGGTGATGGATACAGAATACTAATCACAATGCTGACAAAATTATTTAATTCCCAACTTCATTTTTGACGTTTTCTATCCTGCCTCAGAGAAGGGATTTAGGAAGAGACACCTAGTAGCAAGTAGCCCACTTGCACTCACATTCTTGTTTCTGATCTGATTCTCCAGCCTTAGGTGGGTGAGCACCATTAAAAAAAGAAAAGCATCTGATTCTAGAACTGGAGCACGTTAATACGTATTCTGAGGCTACAGGAACTTAGAGTCAACAGGCATTTGCTCTCGTTTCCCCCACACAGTGAGTATGAGTATACCTGGGTTCAAATTCCAACAACACACACAAATTCTATGAAGGACAGGTAACTATGTGCCGGCACCTCATGTTTCTCATTTGTAAAATGAATTAGCAGTGGTAGCTTTGAGGTGCTGTGAGTCTGGAAGCAGACCCTTAAGGCAAAAGGCAAAATTCAGAAATTCTGCCAAGCTGTTTCCTTTTCCTGTAATTTCAATAAAGTTCCTTTTCACTGTTTTGTAAATGTGAACAAGTCAATTCAGTGAACAACTAATTCACATTTAGTTGGCAAGATCTGCCATCTTAACTTTGCTGAGACTTCCAATCTCTAGCCCTGAAACGTATTTATACATATTTTTCTTTGATTTATCAAAGTTTTACAGTTTTTCCCAAATTAATTTCCAGTATTTGGTGACTTGAGCTGAACAGGTGGTGATTTTTTGTTCTGCTCAGCCCTACACTTCAGATTGACCTTGACTATTAAAGGTTTTAGTGTGGGCTTCCTCACCTCTCTGCCATCTGCACTCTTATTTTCCTCAATTATTATTTGAGAGAAAAGGTTTCAGCTTAATCATCTCTATTTCCAGGAGATGTCTCTGGGCAGACAGTGAAATTTTAAAAAATCAGCACTCCCTAGGTGAATGCCCGACTGGTTTCTAAAAGTACCCTTGTAAGTGGAGGCTACTGGAAGGTATTAAGGTTTTCTTCTCCACATGGTTGAAATTCAATTTTGAAGGGTTATACACTCTGACAAAAACTCTCCTCAGTTCTTTCACAGTCAGAATACATCAAGGCATTTTCTAAGAAGAAATTTACTTTGCATAAACAAGTCGCTTGATTTCTGTTCTCAAAGGCACGTGGGCTAGTCAAAGTGCCAAGTGATTTCCCCTTGCTTTCTGCTCCATGACTTCACACAGACTCCTTCCTTTTAAATTTGGTTTGTGCCTGGGCTTGAGACTATGTTGGTCAGACCAGTGTTTCTCAGGCTCGGCACAACTGCTTCTTGGATCCAGATGAGTCTTTGCTGTGCTGTGCAGTCCTATGTGGAATGAGAGTTGCTCAGTATCCCAGCATCCCACCCACCACATCAGCATCCTTCTCCAACTTGCCCTCCTAAAATAGCCAAATAAAGTCTGCAGACACTGGACACACCCAAGGAGGACAAACAAGTCCTTGGGAAGATAGAGAATGACCCTGCCTGCCCTAATGTGGCCATCAGCCTCCTGCAGAAACAACAAGTGCTGAGTGCTTAGAACTAGTTCTGAGAGGGTCAAGTTAGAGTCTAGATCCTCTTAGGAAAAAAACCCTAGCCAAAGCTGATGTGTAGGTCTCTTCTAGCTCCTAATATCAGTAGATGAAAAAGAACCAAACAAGCAACCCAGCCAACAGTAAAAACAATAACAAAATTACAGGCATTAGTGACCCTCTCTCAACAAAACTTTACATGTGCATGACCCCAGCTCATCAGTGAAGAGATGAGGAGTGACAAGACCCAGCTCTGGGAAACACTTCTAACTAGAAAAGACATTTAAATGGTAGATCCAAAAGGATGAAATCAGTGTATCAAACAAAAGCTGAAATCAGCTATGCAGTATCTGATAGCCTAGATGTTAAACCCTACTTGATCAGAAGATGGAAATAAGGCCACTGTGTGCTAATAAAGAGAACACATGATGCATCAAGGAGGCATAGAGATGTCTGTGTGTCTTTATAGTCATTTATATTTATTTTCTTAATTATATACTCTCTCTATTAAGTCTTTGGTCCTTATAGTTTATATTATTTAGTGTTTACTTTCTGTTTTTATAGCACGACCTCTCTTCCTGTTAAAATATATTTTCTAAAGATTTTAAAGTAACTGTTCCTATCCATAATGTTAAGCAAGGTTACATTTTGCAAAAGTTAATCATTATTCTTATTGTCTCTTAATTAGAAACCACATATAAAAATTTTCATCTTCATCCACAGACAAAATCCCTCTTCTGGACTTTACGTATATGCCCGCATATATGTGGCATACAGGCTTACCCATGCACACACACACACACACACACACACACACACACACACACAAACACACACACACATAAAACTTAAAAAGATTACATTTTCACCAGTTAGCTGAAGCTGTATATTTTTTAAAATATTAGAATTATCTCTGTTTTATGTGCATGAGCATTTTGCCTGCATATATGTGTATAAACCATGTGCATTCAGTACCACAGAGGTCAGAAGAAAACATTGGATCCCCTGTAAGTGGAGTTACAGATGGTTGTGTGGTTGCTGGGAATTGAACCTGGGTCCTCTGCAAGAGCAACAAGTGCCATTAACCACTGAGCCATCTCTCCATCCTCATGGAGCTGAATCTTTTAAAACTGATTTGGATATTTACTGAGGAACCTTTTTTTTTTTTGGTCATGGATTTCCTAATCTTGTCTTTTATCTCTATTATGTTGAAAAAATAGAATATTTCAGGTAATCTTAGGGACTTGTCAATGTCTCCATTGCCTTAACACCTGAAAGATCACTTGACTGAGTTTAAAATCACCAAACCCCATTGCCCTTAAGAACCCTATTGTTTGCATACATCTTCAAACTTAGCATTGCCTAGCAGGCATCTTAATGCCTTTTTAATGCTTTTTGGGTGTCTGAATGAATGTGGTATAATTCCATTTTAATTATAATCTGAGTATTTGACACAACTAATTCTAGATATGAATTTTCTTGTCAGTAATTTTCAGAGTACACCCTCCAGGCTCACCATGTCTTTCCTCCATTGAGAAACATTTTCAATTCTACTTTTGAATTGTTCCATTCAAGGGTCTTGCTCAACAACTTCAGCTATCTATAGATTAGATTTCTATTTTCTACCTGCAGATTTATTTCCTGTCATCAAGTCACTTAGTTTCTATATTTTCTATATTTTGTTTCTATATTTTCTGACAGTCGCCCAAATTTTAACCTGAATATCTTTTACCCATTTTTTAAGACAATGCTAATTTAATTTTCCTTCTCATTGAAATCAAGTTTAGAAACGATCAATTTCATCTGGGATTTTAAATATTTTCCTTTGTGTTCCTCCCACTGAAAAATTCCATGTTTGTTACCTGTTGAGAATAGTGGTAACTTAATGTTAGAATTGTATTGACATGGAAAATTGACAGCACAATGTAAGATGCAGGTATGTGATTATCCACAGGTTACCATTAGGAATCTGAGAAGCACTGTGTAAGGGGACTTGTTTGGAGTAACCCAGTTTGTACAAAGAAAATCAAGAAAGTTGATTGAATATTTGGTCTGAAGTTAGAGGCTGATTTCTTCCAGTAATACTGGTTTTCCCAAGCCTAAGCTTTATCCAGGCTCTCATATAAACCCTTGTGGAAAGCTGTTACTATATAGCCAAAGTTATCTCCAAACTACTAATTCTCCTGTCCCAACTTCAGAATGCTGAGAGTTCATGTCAGTTCTACCACACATGATTATATAAAAGTTAATAATTTTAACTAGCAGGTCTGTCTTGAGAATCATGAGCTGTATCCACAGTATTACATGTAGAATGTCTTAAGTCAGTATTTAAATATCAACAGTACTATTTGCAATATAGAAAAGCCATGGTGGGGCTAGAGACATGTTTCTGTTGTCAAGAGCACTTGCTGCACCTTGCAGAATACCCAGGTTCAGTTTTCAGCATCCATATTAAACAGCTCAAAACTGCTTGTAACTCAAGTTTCAGGGAATCCAACATCCTTTTCTGGCCTACTCAAACTCCTGCATGAACACAGTGCACATAAATTCATGCAGGCATACAGACACACACACACATTAATAAATTGTAGAGGGATTTTATTTCAGCAACATGGCTACTCTGGCTGGAATACAGACATACCCTTAGCACACACCTCTAATCCCTGTGGGATACACCTTAGTACCCACCTTTAATCTCAAACAATGATGGTAAAGTTAGTTGGTAGAAGGAAGCAGCCATGTTTGAAAGTGATGTCTAATTGAGTGGCAGACAAAGTAACTAATCAGAGACAAATTCAACAGAATATTTTTGCCCAACTCTCAGAAGAAGAGAGAGGAAAAAGAAGCTAGTTAACGGAGCAGCACAGAGAATGAAAAAGAGAGGAAGCAGTTTTACCGGGAGAGTTTTATAGAGATAGATTGAAGAGAGAACAAGCTAGACACAGATGAAGATAGAAGAAGCCAGAGAATGAGAAGGAGCCTGAAGATTACAACAGATTGCTGGAGATAGTTTGAGGCCAAGCAAAGCAATCCAGTCAGAAGCTGAGAGAATCCAGTTTGAATTAGTCAGCTTGGAGAGGAGTTTGAGCCAGAGCAGCTGAGTTGAACCAGCTAGCCAGAGTTCAGGAAAAACAAAAAAAGGTGGGCTTATTCAGCATTAAGTCTCAGAGGCTGAAAACATTCTAGGCCTAGATTAGATTGTACAGAGGCTAGAAGCTTCCAGAACTAGGCCTACATTGGCAGACAGATGCAGTAAGCCTCCAAGATGACAATTATATCATGAGAATGAAAGTTACTTTTACAATAAATAAACAATCTCTCTATCTATCTATCTATCTCTCTCTCTATCTATCTATCTATCTCTCAAGAAAACAGTCATACTATAACTGCCTTAATCCACTCTGGGTTCAGACTGTATACATAACACATAATATTTCACATACTACTGCTTTGTTCGAATTGAAGGTTCTTCTCTTCTCTTTCTTTCTCTGACATCAAGAATCAATGAAAACTGAGAATCAATAACCTCTATATGAATTACTTCTAGAATCTTCCTTACCTATGTTCTTACCTGTATCACTTCCCTGTCACGGAGTATTTTTATTTATCACCCTCACATTTATTAATACTTAACAAGCATCTATAAAATACCTAAATCCTATAACTTAAAACTTATAATCTAAAATCTATAATCTATACAAAAATGCCTTAATATCTAAAAATGCTCTAATAGCTATCTAAAAACACTTAACACTATTTTAAGTTTCTTAAAAGGATATTAATATTCTTAGCACAGGTCTGTGTAGGATGGCTTGATTTACAGCAGTCCCATCAGGTAGTAAAGCTTATCTTTTAAGCTTAAGGTCTGTTGGGCCTTATTTTGCCAGTTTGTAAGGCCAGTTTATTTCCACCACCACATTGTGGCCAGTTTATAAAGCCAGTCTGTCCCTATAGCCAACTGAGGGCGGTTTTGTTTTGTTTTTTCAATCAGCTAAGACTCTCGCCTTCATGGTCTCTTTGGCCCAGAAGTCTCAAGGCTGAAAGTTTATCCAAAGAGCTTTCTAACTCCACTTGTTTCCACTCACTTTTCAGGAACTCTGGGGCCTCAAGGCAGATGCCTTTAAAAGACTCTTCCTCAACAGGTTTATGTTATGCCTTTGTCTTGGGCTATAGCAGCCTAATTTCTGTTAATGGCATACCTTGCTGTGTGCTTCTTCAGTGTGACTTCTCAGTGGGTAAGGGTAGGAGAGAAGAAGAGAGAGAGACCATGTGGATCTCTGGCTTATAAATCATCTCAAAGTCTCTCTAAATCTCCCAGCATTCCCATTGCTATGGTTACTGACATCTCTGCAGGGCTTTTGTGTTTCTTAGTCACGCCCCTTCAACAGGGCAGTCTGAGTCATCCCATCTCTCAATCCTCAGCAGAGAGTCCAAAGTCTCTCAAAATTTCCCATCATTCCCATTGCTTCTCATGGCAAATGACGTCATCTGCATGGCTTGCAAGGTAACTTAGCAACAGGACATATTGTCTGGCCACAACTGACTCCATATCAACAAGTAAAGGGACGCCAAGCTCTTCCCTATGTGCTGCCAGATGCTAATCTGAACTGTTTGTTAATTTCACTAAAAAAAGGCCTAACTTCTATCAGACTTTCCTTCATGGAGCTCTATGTTTCAAGATGAAGGTCTAAATTCATCCACCCTTGTATCTTATATCTTTATTTCTTTAGATTATTGCATGGTAAATAGTCAACTGTAGGAAGGAAATGAGACAGAAAATAGAGGAACCTTGTCATAACTAAGGATCAATCAAATGGGGAGGGAGTTTTCAAATTTTTGATTCATGGCAACCAATAAAGACTCTAACTGAATGCCAGACAGCATCCCTATAGTCCTTTTTGCTTGCCCCTTACTGTGTTCTTCCCTCTCTCCTTACAGAATCTGAGCAAGAACCTTGCTAAGTCAGCTTGGTTCAAACACCCATGGGATCTCACCACCTTCAATGCCTCACCACTGTGGCATGCTACTAGCAGTAAACATATCAAGTTGGCTTAGAAAGAAAACCTTCTATCCTAAATTGTGTCATCCAGTCTATTTTAAAGGCATGGAGTCTCATGTTGTTCTTTGGTTATAAATTCCCCTTCCTGTTTTTGAGAATCAACAACCTCTCCCCCACTGTGAGACTCCATTGGGATGCAGTTAACTGTACAGCGGGTGTTGCGCATTGCGCATGGGGACCACGCTGTTCGATTGGGATGCAGTTAACTGTACAGCGGGTGTTGCGCATTGCGCATGGGGACCTCGCTGTTCGATCTAACTATGACAAGCACAGGTGGGACACTCAAGGGAGACAGGGATGAGGCCAGGGTGTCGATTACTCTGCTGCTTCACCCACAACTTCCTCCTCAGAGCTCCAGGATTTCCAGAACACTCAAGTCTACCACTGGATTTCCTGCCTGGGAAAATGCTTCCAATATTAGGGGATTAGATTACCTAGGTGTCTTTGAAGTGTGTTGCAACATCAGGAATCCATTTATATCACTCATCTAGTCCTTCCTACAACATAGGCCCCTGTTATATCACTGTTTCCTTTGAATGAAACCAGTTTCTCCAGGAGTGGGGAGGTTCCCCAGACTCAGGAATCAAACAGACTTCACAGGTCTGGAAAGGCTGAAACTGAACAAGAATTAAGAAAGCCAAGATACAGAAGCAGTAAACACCTGGTGAGGAGGCAGAGGCTGACCAGTCAGTGCTCCAGAGGAGGCTCTCCAACCTACTGAGCTGTCTGAACGTCATGCAGGGGGCTCCAGGGTTGCAGATTTTGTGAGTCAGCACCCATGTTGAAGTGTTCTTAGGTGATGCAGATGTTTCTGGGTCTTCCCACTTCTATAAGAGCCCTTACCCGTACTCCTGTTAGTAACCCCAATAAACACCAGTTCCCTAAGTTGGATTTTGGTATAGCCCATATTCTGGTCCATCATGGATTCCTATCTGGAATGAGTAGATGTACATGTGTCCTGTCTTCCCAGGAAAAGTCTCACACAGCAGGTTCAAGGTATTATTCCTACTTGAAGTAGCATTTGGCATGTGTCAATCTATGGTGTGCCACCAACCAGAGACAGGAGCGTTATCATAGCTGTCATGTGACAGATGGCAGTCATGTCTATTTTATTTTATTTTATTTTGCATGGGAGCTTTGGTAATCCTCAAAATGTGTATCTTGTATAAATTCTTTCATGCTGATTTGAGAAGGGAGAACCTGCCTCAAGAGGCTAAGTTGTTCATCTGCAGTCACGTGTGAGGTACATGGAAGGGCACAGAGCTTTCGCTTTCAAGCTCAGGACTCCCATCCTTGCATGGTGTTATTACAAAAAAAAATTGGAAATGCCTTATGGAAATGCAGCTTATGTGACTTGTATGAACCACCTATTTATGCATGAAGAATAAATCAAATTTCATGTAATTTTGTCTTTTTTTTCAGCACATGCTTTACTGAGTGACAACCCATACTTCCCTTTTTGGGATGCTTTCATCAGCTTGTGCTCTCAAAGTGCAAGATTTATTTTACTTCAACTAATTTCGGATTGCTAAAGTGTTTGCTTTATTTGTGGCAAACACACACACACAGAAGATTGGGAATGGTTCCATTCATAACGTGCTTGGTACATAAGCATGAGAACCTGAGTTAAATTCCAGGCATGGCAGCCTACATGCAATCCCGGCACTCAGAAGGATACAAGGACTCCTCAGGGCAAGCTGGCCGGCTCAGGCAGCAGAATCAATGAGCTCTGAGTTATTCAAGAGACCCTGTCCTCAGTAAATAAAGTGGACCTTGATCAAGGAAGATAACTGATGTCAATCTCTGGCCTGTCCGTAAGCTTGTATTCTTGCACAATCTTGTTGGCATGTTGATTGGCATGATGAATGCACGATGCATTGGAGTTTAATAATGTAAATGCCAGTTTTTGTTATACTGAGTTTTATCTCACTACTTGTTGATTCCTTTTGCTGTTGATGAGGTTAGGGGTTGTTTTCACTTTGGGTGGCTTTTAACCAAAACTCCTGTGAGCATTCTCATGCGTGTCTCTTGGTGAGTATAGGTGTAAATAGTAATTGTTTTTCTTGCTACTAAGACAACAATGCCGGAGGAGAGAAGCCACTATGTAAGGGAGGGTTTATTTACTTTACTTTCTAGGAGACACAGTCCACCATAGAGGGAAGTCACGGCTGCAGAAGCAGGAGACATCTGGTCCCATTGAACCCACAGTCAGGAAGCTGAGCATCCACAAGAAGTGAGATAGAGCCATCAAGCCTCAAGGCCCACATCTGGAGACACACTTCCTCAAGGTGGGCCCTACCACCTAATGGTTCCACAGTCTCCCCCAAATAGCACTACCAGCTGGGAACCAAGTGATCAAACATATAAACCTCTGTGGGACATGTCACATTCAAAGCATATCATGTATGAAGCAAATATGTTTCTGCGGTGCCTATCTGTCAGTGGAATTGGTAAGTGACCAAATACATTCCCGTTAATACTGCCAAGATAATTTGCATAGAACAAATATAAGCTTATGAGTTATTCAAATGCTCACTGTCCCACAGCCTCGCCAATACTTGGAAGGTTTAGTAAGTGTTAATTTAAGATATTATGGTGGGTGTATCTGTGGCATTCCATGGTGACTGTAATTCTCATTTTTCCTAACTATAAACAAGGCTGGGCACTTCTCCTCACTGATCTATAACTATTATGGGTGCACTATAATATGTACAGCCAATGCCTCCTCTTAGGCTGGGCATCATTTTAAAAGTATCTCTGCAATGCTGTTGAATTTATTGATTCCTATATGCTGCTGATGCCTTTAGCATCCTGCCTTAAAATTTCTCAATATTCCTTCATGAAGCAAGCATGGACTTTCTTTGGCACTGTTTTGTAGGGTGTGTCTTCACAGGTGTGTCTATGTTCACAGGTGTGTCTTCTACTACCCTGCACTGATTTTTATGTGCAGATATTAGAATCTGATATCTAAAGCAAAGTAAATACCAGCTCATTGTGCTAGAATAGTAAAAGTATGTTTAAAAATGTCAACATTTTATTCATCTCCCTCTCCACGTGCCCTTCTGAATCCTGGGAGTCTCCATGTGCTGTGTTTAGTATACTTGCTTCTCCATGTGTCCACTTCTTTCCTCAGGTTTAGCATAAAATGGAGAATTTTCCCTGGGCTTGGAGTCTTCATTTCTGAAGGCTTCCATGTCAAAGCTCTTTTCTTGTTAATCGGTCTTTTGTTGTGGAATTGCCAGTCATGGACCTTACACTGGATGAGCAATCCTTAGATTGTCCACCCTTCCGTGTACCTTGGTTCCAAACTAGAGGTCCTCACAAGTGTGTTCTTAGGTTCAATCTTTGAATGGCCCAGAGAAGTTGCGTTCTTACATTTTCTTCTTCCTTCCTTCCTTCCTTCCTTCCTTCCTTCCTTCCTTCCTTCCTTCCTTTCTCCCTCCCTCCCTCCCTCCCTCCTTCCTTCCTTTCTTATAAAGAACAATGTTAGTAATAGCCAGTTGGAAGAAGTACATAGGAGAAGGGTGTGGCTTCCATGCCCTCTGGGAATACTGCCCTCCCAGTCCACTGCTCCACGTGTTTAGCAGCATGGAAATTCCGTAAGCTCCATCCTTGAGGTATATGGATACTTCATTACATAGAAGTGTTGATTAGAGCACCATCCACCCAGGGTTACATCACGCCACAGCCTGGTGTAAAGGCCCTGAAAGGGCTAACCATACTGTTCCTATGGCAACCAGCCTTCAGGAGACTTCCAAGGTCACACAAGGGACTCCAGCCACCAGTCATCTCCTTAGCTCCCCTGGCTGACAGACATTTCAGCAATCTCCTAAGCCTCATTGTGTCCAAATTTAAACCAATTCTGAGGTACGCATATAGGAGAATGTATTACAACTATAGAGTTTGAAGGTAAGCAATATAATTAGGATTAGATACGATCTGAAAGTGGAATCTCCTGTGGGCAAATTCTGTTGACATTGTAAGGAGAGTGGGGGAGAGAAAGAGACAGTCAGACAGACACAGAGAGAGAAACAGACAGACAGACAGACAGACACACAGGAAGAGAAACTTATGTGCTGCCCTGCATTGCCTTGGAACCCTATCACCATGAAGTCCATAACCACACATGACCTCATGATTCCACAGTCACGACCTCAAATAGCTGTCTTTCCTTTATAAAGTATCCTGCTCTGAGTGTTTTATTATAATAAATAATAGATTTACAAAGCATGAAAAACAGCACTTCAGAGAGCCTAAAGGTTTTATTATATATGTTTCAGGAAACAGGGAGGCATAAGGAAATACGTATAGTTGTCTTTCAGTATCCATGGAGGTTGGCTTAAGTACAAATTTAGACCCTTAAATCCAAGGTTGCCCAAGTTCCTTATGTAAAAGGAACAAGTGTTTGCATAGTGGCTACACACTTCTCTTGTATAATTTCAATCATTTTTAGATCGCCTATGATACCTAACACAAGGTAAACTCTAGGCAAATAGTTAACACTCTGTATGGTTCAAGAAATAATGGCAAGCAAAGATCTGTACATGTTAAGTAGAGACACAGACACTGGAAACGTAACAACATAATACATGGCATGCAGTTGGTTGAATCTGTGGCTACTGAACCATTCTTATTGATTGATAAGCCAACTTCATTTCTTCCCACACTACCCCAAAATTTCTATTTTCACATTTTTCTTTCTCTGTCATGTAACTTGCATGCTGGGGTTTCCTAAATCTTGTCCTCTTTGACCAATTATTCCTAAGCATATTTCCTAAGTACCGGCTATTTCCTATTTATGATGTCAAAAGATGTATCTATGCAATGGATGTTATAATGTAATAGATAGTGTTATGTGACTGCTAGCCTGCTGGTTATACTAAGTGTACACTGATTATGCAAGAAGTTAACATGAGGGTGTGCTGGGTGGGTGATGTATGGGAATGCTCTACTGTTCTACAAGTCTAAAATTGCCGCAGAATAACTTTTTAAAAAAGCAATTTATGAAACCTGACAGCAGTTTGTCATATGTGATTAATGTGATAAAAGTGTACTGACCCAAAGAAGGCAGCAGGCGCTCACTAGACATGTGGACTCTGATGAATAATTAGATTCCACATGCAGAAGCCAGGCCCACACAGTCTGCATATGACTTTCTAGAAAGTCCACTATAAGAAAGCAAATATCTGAGATCAGAAACTTCTTTTTTTTTCATATTTTCCTAAGAAATGTGGAAGCCCACAGCTACAGCCTCTACATTTTCTTCTTTGTTTAATGGGCTCCTCTTCCCTTTATTAACAATATTAAGTAAAGTGACATGGAAATTATCATGAACAATAGGTTTTTTTTTCCTTCAGGACACTTATACTTAAGGGTGTCTAGTGTAAAAATGCCTTACCAATGTGCCAGGTCTTAAAGCATCAAGCTGCTTCCTAATAATTTCAAAGTGGACAGGGAAGGCCTCCTGCTCTGTGACAGACATGCACCAACCCACTTTCTCTCCTGCTTTGTTTCCAGTGCTGTTATTTCTTTAGACTGTTGGTTCTACCAGAGTTCAGAACTAAGTAGACTATGTAACTACTTGGTTGCCCGTGTAAAATCTCTGTACCCATTTAGATTCTGGGTGATGAATCTAGACTCCAGAAGCCAGGCTTTCTCCCCAATTCCCCATCAGCTATCTAATAGGAAGTTATTAACTATAACTGCTCACCTTCCACAGCCATGGCCCCAGGCTGCTTTGAGTTACCCAGTGCCAAGTACATCAGAAGAATGTGAAAGGCTAAGTGGAACCCTGATGACATGCACACAGAAGTAGAGTCGGGATAAGATGGCTGTCTTCCTTTCCAAAATCTCCATTTCAGGTTTCAAGTGTCAGCTCTGACTCCATTGTGCCCTGGGAACTTGGAGGTCTCTATGACCCTCAGAAGAAGTACCTATCTGCTGCAGGGGTCACTTGGGAGGGGGGCTGGGTAGAGTCTGCCTCTTCTTTCTGAGAGCCCTTACAGCCTGAAGGGGCTGGCTCATCCCTGCTAATCAGCAGCAGTGACTGTCAAGAGTCTGAGGGCACTAACTGATGAAGCAAGTCAACGGGGAGAAACTAATCATGAAGGATGCACCCTGTGCCTGCTTGGCGCTATTTATAGACACCCCACCAGACAGGAATTCATTAACATCATTCATCCAAATCTATCCTGTGATTCTCAGTCATGATAGTGGCAACTTCTCTCACTGCTTCCATAATATTCTGGAATATTCCCTGCTTTATTTATTTTAGTTAAAAGTGTCTCTTTCAGGAGGAGTGTTTTCTCACCTTTTTCCTTCTCCCCTAAAATCTCGATCTGGATTTCCATAGCAAGACACAGGGGAGGATAAAAACATAAGCAACACACCAGCTGGTTTTATGAAGTGGGTGGTTATTTTTACTTTTCTGTGCTACCATGCAAATGGGTGTGACAATAATACAGTCCATTAAACAGACAAGAAATGGATTCTTAAAGGCATTCAGATTGCAAAGAGAATTGTGTGTGTGTGTATGTGTGTGCGTGTGTTCATGTCTAGTGGTGGAATATGTGTGTGTGTGTGTATGTATGTATGTATATCGTCAACCACAAAAGATGGATCAAGTTCAAATATGACAACACACATCTGTATGCTAATACCTAGAAGCTGGAGGATCAGGAATTCATATGTGTGTCTCTAACTCTTTCTCTCTCCATCCAACTCTCCACCACTTCCTCCTTCCCTTCTCTCTGTAAAATAAAGGTTGTAGTGATATTTTGGGTATTTGCAAATGTGTATGCATATTTATGCGCACACATGTTGCACACCTGTGTGTATGTGTACAAATGTTCTTGTGAAGGAGAGAAGTCAATCTCCCATTTTATTTCTTAAGAGTTGTCCATCTTGTTTTCTAAGCAGCTCTCTTACTGGGACTTGGGGCTTGCTAATTAGACAACACTAGCTGAGCAGTGAGCTCCAGGGACTCTCCTGTCTCCACTCTCCGCCGCAGAGTATACCATCACTTTCAGCTTTTTATTTGGGTGTTGGGAGCAAACTTAGGTCCTCTTGCTTATGAGATGAGCATTTTGCCAACTGAGCCACCTCCTCATCTGTGATTTTTTAATTATTAATCAGAACAAATAAATGTTCCTAAGAAAGGCCTACATCTTCTACTCACTTGCTCCTTTCTGGATACCAAAACTGTCAAATGTGTGTGTACATGAATTTTTTTCTATCTATATTAAATCATCAAAACAGTGATACTCTCAATTCAAGTTCAGAACAGAGAAATTAGTCTGTGGTTAAGGGAAATTGAGGAAGACCAGTTAAGTTAGTTAAGTGCCTAGCACCCAAGTTGGGGGAAAGAGGAGAAATCTCAACCTCCTTTAATTCCAGCATTAGGAGATCTGACACCCTCTTCTGGCCTCCCTGGGAACAAACACACACACACACACACACACACACACACACACACACACACACACACACACACACTTATAAAAAAGAAAAATTTTACATTTGTAGAAAATTATTATAATATCTTACATCACTTGTCAGGTGCTTAAAATAGTTGCTTTCTTTGCTCATATCATGCTTCCTAGGAGTTCTGTGTGAGTTTCCTTAGTCAGTGGATTTTGTGTGTGTGTTCTTCAGCTGCTTTTCTATTAAAGGTCCAAATCAGAGAAAATCAAATGGCCATTCACCTTCATCTGATAAGGCTCAGATCTGCATTTGATCTGTTTCTCAAGAGGATTAGCAACTGCATTCCTATTTCCATAAATTTCCAATTCCATTAAAAAAAATTGAGAAAATTCTTCTTGTACCCAAAGATACCATTCACCTCAGGAAGATAAAAGGCTTATCTGTAGCCATTGCTGTGTTTTTGAACTAGCTACACAGCATTTCTAAAGTATTATTCTTCTGAAAGCATTCACCTCGGACACATCTCAGGAGAGGAAGAAACTTTCCACCTTCATTGACAACACACTGAGAAGTCACTGAAGATGTAAAAAGACTTCACAACAGCTTTCTAGAAACAGGCGGATGTGGCACTTGGGTTTCTTGTCGCCCTTTCCCAAGCCTCTATTATCAGAACACCCCCACTTTCCCGTAGGGGTTACCTCATCCACCCTTTGTTGCTGGTTTGATAAGTTCTGCACATCTCTCTTTTACAGCATAGGAAGCCATAGGAAACCACAGGAAATTTCACTTAGAAATAAGCCTGAGATTTGAAATGCAGAAACTGTGTGTGGCTTTCCCTTACAATGAGGTTAATTTACACTTTTTCTTGAGATCCTCAGGAAGGCCAACCGAAAAACATGGATCAAAGTTCCAGTGTATAGGCCTGGTGTGCTGCCACATGCCTGTCATCCCAGCACCTAAGGGGTGGAAGCAAGGGGATCAGGCGTTTAAGGCCAGTCTTTGGTATAGAAGACTTTATTTCCAAAAGCCAAAATATATTTCTTAAAAATAAGAAAAAAGAAGGAAAAAGACAAGGCTGGTTCAAATGCATGAAAACATGACTTCTTCACTTTCTTCACTGTAGAAACAGAATACCAAAGTGCATTGACAAAGTCTCCTCACATCTTATATAGTTTTCTACAGTTGTCTAAGGACAGGAGTCCGAATGTGGGCACAGGACAAACAACCGGTCACCTGTCACTGTGGGTGGGTTCCCAAGCCATCTCTACAAGCTTCCTTCCTTTCTTTGGTGTTTCTGTTACTCTTTCTAAAAGCATGCGCCACATAACCAAAGCTGCCATGTTGTGTAGAAACACTTTCCCTTGCAGGCACTTCAGGGTTTTTGCCGCTCCGTTGATTCCATCTTTAATCCATTCATGTGCTCTGATGGCTTAGGACAGAGCTGGGTATCAAGAGAAAGCTCATGACTGTCAGTCTTTGGAAAAAGTATCAGAGGTACAGACAGTGTCTATCAGGAAGGCAAAGAGATGGTTTCTACCCAGCCGCAACTTCGACAATTTCCAACCAGAATAGAAAAGTAGTATGACTTTTGTTCTTATTCCTACTCTCCCTCTCTCTCTCTCCTCTCTCTCTCTCCTCTCTCTCTCCCTTCTCTCTCTCTCTCTCTCTCTCTCTCTCTCTCTCTCTCTTTGTGTGTGTGTGTATGTGTGTCCCTCTCTCTATGTGTTATCTATAAATGCATGACCATTGGATATCTTCCTTTATCATTCTCTACTTTATTTTTGAAACAGAGTCTCTCGCTCAACATGAAGATTGTTATTTAGGCACTATTGGCTGACTGTCAAGCCCCAGGAAACTGTCTGTCTGCCTGTCTCTGTACATACAGTGCTGGGGTTACAGGCATGCACCACCACACTACACTGTTAAATGAGTCTGGGATTCCAACGAGGCTCCTCATGCTTGCCCAGCAGGGCACTTTATCCATGACCCTCTCCCCAGCCCTGCTTTGTTCTTTTGAGACTGGATCTTGCTGTATAGACCAACCTGACCTTTGAATTGTGCAGTAATAAGCATGTGTCACAATGTCCAGAGGTAAAGAGTTGACTTTTGATAGGAATCATAACATACTCTACATATAAAATTATTCTCTTTGGAGAAAGGGGTTGACAGACATATTATTCACCCCTCCACACACAGGACAGACTGAGTGAGCTAGATGTAGACTGTCAGAAACTCATGTTAGGCCCAAAGTTCTAATTTTAGAAATTAGATAAAATAAAATAAAACTTTAGAATGCTCTAATTTCTGTTAAAAGCTTAGAGTGCTTAAGTCAGTAGTTCTCTCAAGGCCAAGCCAACAACAAATGCAAGTAGATGAAAATATTATACCCCTGTCCATTATAAAATAATTTAAAGATGATATAATATCACATAACAAGGATTATATAATATCATATAACATTTCATATAAATGAAAAATTGAGCATGAAATGATTTGAACTTCAAATCTGGGTGTAACCTGTGGAATAGATAAGTTAGGAACCTATTAGCATAAAGCTGTCTGGTTTTGTTTTTGACTTATAAATCCTTTCCTGTATTTTATACTCTAACCCTCAAGGACACATGAAGGAAAACCAGGGAAGCCTCTTATTTAAAATTTAGCACTTGCAAGAGGTGTCTTATCAAGAAGGTCACCATCTGCAATTAAACATTATTCCCAATGCCCAGAGGAAATGAAATGCTAAGTGTGACATTCTTTGGAAAGAGCCCACTGTTTATTAAACTGTAGTAGGTGAACATCATCATTTCCCACTCATTTCAGTCATTTCCCCTTTTTAAATTTGTATGAGTAATATGTTAGTGGTATATTGATATTTAGCCAGCAAAATTCTTGCTTTTAATACTTATTTTTGGATATACCTGAATCTGTCTCCTTCTATTCTAGGCACACAGTGATGGGAAAGATTGGAAAGAAGAAATCAAAAAAGTAAATTTGTGCTGTAGAAACAATTATTTAATTGATAGTTATTATTTGATTAACAACTTAAGATTTAATCCTCAATTATTGATAAGCAATCCTTTCATATGATAAAACTTGAAATTACATCCTAGGTCTTACTATGCATAAAACATGAATATCTGATGTCAATACTAAAAATCAAGATTATTTAAATGAAAATAGATTTAAGAAATCAGTTTAGGAGCATGTTGGGGTAGTTTTATTTTATGCTACTTTATTTGGTTCTTATATCTACTACCCCTCTCTACCTCAATCCCTTTCAACACTTCAACACTAGGTATGAGAAATAGAAGGTTAGTGGGGAGAGGGGCATTGAGATATATTTAGACTACTTCCTGCTGATTAGGGATACAGAATTCCTTGTGGCAAGTCAACATCCTTCATCATCAGGATATCTCCAACTTCTTCTCATCAAGACACTACAATAGCAACCAGGCACAGCAGGGGGGAATAGCAGCCTCTAAGGACTCTGGCATTTATCCCTTCTCCAAAGTCCACAGAATTCCAAATGTAAACTATCTGTACCTGGCAAAACCACACTCCTGCTAGAGCAGGAGACAATCATAATTAATGGCTGTGGACAAACTGAAGCAGCCCCATATCCCACACCTAGGACTAAAATAAAAACATGCTCACATATAATCACTGGGCTTTTAAAGAAACTAAAACTCTCACTGCAGGAGCCAAATCATTTCAAAAGATTTCTTTAAACTGCAAATATTGGGCAGCTCATTTTGGAGCCCTCCTTCTGCCTGCAAGAACCCCTTTATTTACTTCTCAATAGACTTGGCATGCTTGCTCAAATAAATAAAAATGCAATGAAATAAAAATCAAGTAGCCACCTCTTGTTTTGATTGTAATCACAACTGTTCCCCTCACATGTGAGCAATTATATAATATACATAGTGTTTGATTTGAGGTGTTTATCTGAGGGCAGAGGAGAGTGAAACTTCAGTACCCTAGTCCAGGCCAGAATAAGAACATAGACCACAGGTTTCACATTCACCCTAATGTAGGAAACAGAGACCAAGTTAGCAAGTAGGTATGCAGAGAGAGGGGGCAAGAGAGGGAGGAAGAGGGGGAGGAAGAGAGGGAGGGAAGGAGGGACTCAGTGTGATGGAATCTTGGCCTGGTGCATGGATGGACCTTTTCAAAGCCCCAGAAACTGAAGGAGGGCTTCTCAACTCAGCCACACTTTGAATGACTCCAGCTGAAGCTTTAAGCTACTGAACACTGGCCAAGACTTGCAGCCTAGGAGGGGCAGAGAAAATCCTCATTTTGAAGCCTGTGGACAGTACCTGGTTAAGGGCCATGGCTGCAAAGCCACGGCTCTGAGGGAGCCAAAGAGAGTACCTGGTGGAGGGGCGTGGCCAAGGGCTGCCTGTTATGAGAGACCATCAGAAAGAACGCAAGAGAACCACGCCTTATATAAGGACTTGGGGGCAAGATTGGGCCCCCCACCACCATAAGGAGAAGAGAGAAGTACCCACAGCAGATGGCAAAGGGACATATGCCATCTGCCAGGCTTAGGTCGCATGAACCCTGAGGCAAAAAGGATCAGAGGTCAGAAGCCTCAGCATGTAACTGAGAACTACTGAGGAAACAGGAGACAGAACCCCCATGCACGCAAGAGAGAATCTCACTACAAGCCAGCCCAAGATGGCTGTCAAAAGAGACATGGCATAGAACCTGCTGAGAGAAAGTTCGTGAAAACCAGACACAAAAGACTTCTGTCCAGTGGCCTAAGGTAAGTTTTCTTGAAGCATATACACACCCCAAGGCTGTGACAGAAACACTCTGAGGAGACCTCAAAAACAGGCAGGAGAGTAACTTCTGTCCTGAGAGGCTGTGGCAAGGCTTTGAAGTAGAAGACTAGGCCAGACTAGGCTGGACTAGGCCTCACTGCCAAAGCATCTGCACCATGTATGACTGAAGCCAGCCCCAAGCCAGTTGGGCACACAAACCAGAGGACAGTGGCGACACTAGGCCTGGAGGAGGCCGGGCAAGCTGAAAATAAGATTGCCATGACTGACAGAGACAGACAGTGACTGCTGTCTGAGGTGTGCCAACAGATAGAAGGCTGACCAAGTTTTCCGTATGGACCTGCGCTAGAGAATCCTAGTGTAGAGAGCTGCGAAGTGCCGCGCCCTAAAGATGGCGCTGGCCTCCGCCTTCCACCAGCCCGACGGTGAGTGCTCTTTTTGATAATAAGTTCATATTTGGCAAAGACTGCTGACCTGGCTTGCTTCCGCATACGCAGACCTCTAAGATAGCACCACTTGGCTTTACTTGACTGGCTGTCTAATTAGTATTTAGCCTGTGGGTTGGGTCTGCCCCTTTATTCAGAAGACTGTTTTCAAGGGACCTGAATAAACTGCAGGAGAAGAGCTTTTATTTGTTGCGTCATTCCTTGCTGGACAAGGGGGGACGCGACATCCTAGTATCCTTTCAAAGGGGTTAAAGTAGGATTGTTTAGGTGTTCTTCGGTATTAGGTGTTTATAGGATATAGGTTATAGATATTATAGTTTATTAGGCATTAATAAATACAGGTTAATAAAATTTTCATTTATAAATCTTCATGTGTTGTTGAACACATATGCATTTAACTATGTAAAATGTGGTATTTCCAGAAGTCTAGCAAGGTTATCTGGAGAGTGGAGTGTGATCTGAGAAAACATTCAAACTGACAGGAACATGGGCTTTGAGAGACCCACCACCAGCTACAGCAGAGAGCACTTTCTAAATAAACCCAAGCATTTTAATTAAAACTCTGGAAAGTTTGCATCTTAATAGTATAACCAGCTCCCCTGGGGTCATACATGACTGAAATTCAAGCCTTTAGGAGATGGGGGAAGGAGGGGCAGAAGTTCAAAGGCATTCTTAGATACATAGCAAGATCAAAGCCAGCCTGAGCTACATGAGACCCTATTTCAAAAAAAAAAAAAACAATAAATAGAACAAAGTTGTAGAATATTTTAGACTTTTAATAAAACACAACACCAAGCCTTGTCAAGACCAAGCTAAGCCTGACCAGTAACGTGTTTTTCAGAATACCTTGTTATTTAAGAAGTGAACATAATGAACTCAGACCCTAGACAGTGTCAGTAACTATTGCACATATGAAGAAATGGATAATATGACCCAAATAGGTAGATGGGTAAAAAAAGGAAACAGAAGCCAATCTAAGGCAACATAAAGGCATGCTAGGACTTTTAAATGCCATAAAATGTAATCAAAGCAGTAAAGCAAAAGATGGATGATCTGATTGAACTGAAAAACATTGGGATTTTAAAATTGTATTCATTTGGTTTGTGCACATGAAAGGAGAGTGCACCTGTCATTGTGTGCCTGTGGAGTTGGGGACAAGTTGTGAGAGTAGGTTCTCTACTTCTACCATGTGTTGAAGAGGGCTCAAGCTCAGGTCCTCAAGCTTAGAGGCAAGAAACTTTGCCCACATGGCCACCTCCCTAGCACAAGAAGAATAACATGTTTTAAAAATATTAATAAAGCCAATAAAATAACCTTAAAGAGCTAAAAAAACCTTCAAAACAAAGAATACAAAATTGGAATGAAAATAGGGGTATTACTAACAGACACAACATGTATCATAAATGTGATAGAGATGTTAGAAAAAGCTTAATGACACTTTTCACAACTTGTATGAGATGTGAAAATTCTTTGAAACGTTTTTAAAAGAATTATGGAGCATAATGTAGGTATCTAAATAGCAGTATTTAATTAAACAAAATGAAGTTTACCTTAAACAACTTCTTTTTTTATAATTTATTTTTTATTTCTTCAAGTTACATCTTAATCACAATCCCTCCCTACTCCCCCCTCCAGTCCCATCCACCCATCCTTTTCCACCCCTTTTTTAAGTTTAAGGTATTTCTTTTTCCCCCATCAGCTCCCCCTTTCAGTCCAACAAATGGTTCTTTCTCTTATAACAATAAATACAATACAAAACAACAGAAATAAATAGGCCACAATTATGACAGTTATATGGCTTAGCATACATTCCCAATGTCCAGTCCATATGTATTTGGCATCTGACTTTAACATTCTACTATCTAACCATCTCCATGAGTTTAAAGTTCTATAGCTAACTCAGCTTCCATCCTGACTTGCATCACAATTTTAAAAACATCTTCTTAGATCCAGAACACCCTCTTGATTCCTAAACAACTCAAAATTTAACTATGAGACTCTAGCTATCTAGTCTTCAACCACCTCAGAGACCTGAGAGGGATAAATATATCTGATTATATAGGAAATGCAGGGCCTGCAGCTTCCAAAACTAAGAAATGACATACCAGTGGCTGCCTGGACAGTTTCCATTTTCTCTCCATACATTACATCATCAATCTTCAGCCATTTGGCCCTGTTTTTCTGACAGACATTGATTGTAGAGCAAGAATTATGAAGGACTTGCCTACCCTGTCTTGGCAGAGCTAGGCTGTCGACTTACCTGCTTCCAAGTTTTGTCCTTTTTGGACAGCATTCTGTCTACAGTTGAAGCAAGGGGTTTTTCTTGCCAAGAGATAGGCTTGCCACTAATTCAACCATCTCCCACTGGAGATTCTTCGATGTTCATCTCCTACTTGGAGTAGAATAGGGGGTGCTGTCAGGAGCTGACATGTCTCAATATCAAAATATCTTAAGAAAACATCTTTGAATGCCATATTCTGCAGATCTCTTGAGGTTTTTGAAGATGCCCTATCTATCTCTTATATTTAGATAAGCAAATGTTGCTTGTCTCTTACCAACTTGATTTCTGATTAGTTTAGAAAATAACTGTGATAGACTGTCATAGTACCTAACAAAATGACAAGCTTGAATGACTATTAGTTTGCATTTCTTAATTATCCTAAACACTTTATGACAGTTGGTAGCAAAAGGCCGAAACTTCACATTACATTTTTAAGCATTACTAGGTACCTTTAAAAAGCGTTACCCTTAATTTGGTATCAATATACAAAGATCAAAACCAATGTGGCCAAATATAATCTTAATTTTGTATCAATATACTTAGGGCAGGGCTCTGTTCTTATCTTTCCAGGAGATTTAAAGCATCCATCTAAGGAATCCAGGGACAACTGGACAACGGAAACCTCAGAAGAAAACAGATCAGACACCAAAGAAGACAAGTAGCCCAGATGAACCAGTCTTGCAGACTTCCTCAATAGCTGTTTCCTCAAAAGTCTACAACCACAACAACTCAAAATCACTAAGATTGTTCAGCTCCACAGACTGCTCCAGGCAGAACGTCAGTAAAGCCCTGAAGTTCAGCTTCTGTCTTCGAACTTCTTAGGACATTTAAATAGCTGAACACAAAATGACTGAACATCAAACGATTCTATTAACATTTTTAACCATTTTTCCATTCTTACTGGGGCCCCAAACAGGTTTACTATGTCCCAAATTAGCAGGAAGTCATCTTAAGAGAGCAACGTCCCATTCCCAGAAAGTGGGGAGGGTGTTTTTCCCCCCTTTGGTCATTTGATGAATAATAGAAAATCTTGTTATTTAGAGGAAGAGATTACAAGCTGTTAAATGGTCTTGTTAAATAGGTTTTGGAGGTTAGACCCAGGGACTTCTCTCTTTTTCTTTTCTGTATCCTTCTTTCTCTCCTACGTAGGAGTGAACAGACTTGAGAAAAAATGGGACATAGACATAATATAGGAAAGATCAAGAAAAAAGGACAGATTCTTGAATATACCCTTATACCTTTGTATATTGATACAAAATTAATATTATATTTGGCTAAATTGGTATTGATCTTGGTATATTAATGCAAAATTAAGATTGTTTTGGGCTACATCGGTATTGATCTTTGTATATTGATACAAAATTAAGATTATATTTGGCCACAATGGTATTGACCCTTGTATATTGATGCAAAATTAAAATTGTATTGGGCTACATAGGTATGGATCTTAAACAACTTCTTAATGTTGAACTGCTTTTTAAATTTCATCTATAACAGAATGGGTTTAGAAGTTGTCATTCTTCCCTTTATGACTCAAAACAACTGAGAAAACTGAATTGTCAATGTTGTTTCTTGGTGCCACTGGAGAACTGAGGTCATAGAACATACAGGAGAGCAGTGTGGTTTTTCTAAAGTTAGGACAGATGCATAGATTCACGGTCAAGTTTGGCTCTCTCATTGTATCTGTGGCCAGGGTTGTAACTGTTAAAATACTGAGTAGCAACATCAATAAAGTGCTTCAAATATAGAATGAATCAAGTATGGGGGTGGGGTTCCTGTAGATGGCATATAGCAAGACCTCATGTTAATGAATTTCACTTCCAGGAAACACTGTTTTCTCCTAGATAAAAAGTAATAAAAGTCATTTTCTTCTTCTTCTTCTTCTTCTTCTTCTTCTTCTTCTTCTTCTTCTTCGTCTGCCACTGCTGCTGCTGGGAGTTAGAATAATTAAATTAGATTTAGAAAATATATAGGGGTATCTGATACAGTCTCTTAATTCGGGGCACGAAGATCAACTTGGCTGTGAGAGATTAGTTTATCAGCTTGTAGAAAAACAAGGTTGAAGTCAGGAAAAACAGGAAAGACTTAATGGACTGAAAAAAACAAGGTTGAAGTCAGAAAAACAGGAAAGACTTAATGGACTTAAGAAACAAAGTATCTGGCCTGACATTGTTTTCAGCTGCTAAGTGGGAGGAGCCCAAAGTAAGCTGAAACAGAGTTCCTCCTATTTAAGGAGAGTTCCTCCTATTTAAGGACAGTGCATGGAGCCCCATAAAAAAAGAAGAGGCCCCGATGCTAGAGAGCTCCAAGAGTCCTGCTGAAAAAAGTGCTGGCCATCATTTGATGGCCAGATCTCCCTGAGGCAGAAAGAACCTGGTGAGCAATAAAAGCCTGAGCAAGACACCAAAAGGCCAAGGACTAAACCCTGTGGCTCATCTTTTGCCTAGAGGGGTTTGGTTTGTCCGCACAGTGGCCAAAAGGAAACTGTGCCTGGCTTTAAGGACTCTGAGGTAGAGTGGCAGAGTTGCTGATGTGAAGGGGCTGGGGTCTCCCAGAGAGAAGAAAGCACAAGCCTTATTTAAGGTGAGACTGCAATAACCAACTTACCCTGACGAACCTGCATCGTAGAGATCCAGAAAAAGGACTGCTAAGTGCGTTAAAGAATCTACAACAAAGACTGTGTTCCTGATGACTGAGGACCTGCCCCAGAGACTGTATCCTTCTAAAAGGTTAGGAAAATAATTATCAATAGGATTAGTGGTTAGGTTAAAAGGGTTGTAAGAATTTATAGGGTTAATAGTTAAGAAATTTTTGGTATTTGTTATAAGTGAATAAATGTTAAATAATAATTAAAAAGTTCAGTAACCTTCTTCTTCTTCTTCTTCTTCTTCTTCTTCTTCTTCTTCTTCTTCTGAAGATGAAGGAAAGACATCATTTGAAATAGTCCTAGAGTATAGAAAACTCAGACGCTTCACTAGAAATATCTGTAAAAGTCTTATAAGATTAGGTTTACAATACTAGGCATAAATTCTCTCCTACAGAACAGGCTTCAAACTCAATGAGGAAGGCAGTTGTTTATCCCTATTACAGGCATGCAACTATTGCCCACGTGAGTAACTCTTGTGAGGCAGATTGATATTGTAGCCCTCAAATATCACAGCTGGTTAAGAATAATTGATATCTTTCTCCAATGCAAGCTGCACAGGAACTTCCAGCACTTTGAAAAACAGCCATCAAGGAGAATTTCTTGGTAAATCCAAGATTGATTTCTCTGTTTCCTGACCAAACTGTCTGATTTTTTATTTTTATTTTTTTTACCAATAAGATCAAACCATCTAGTTATGGTAGGAAATCAAGATCAGTGTTAGTCACCTGTCTTATTTTAGGTGCTTCTGTGACATTTCTGACCAAAAACATATCTAGAAGTAATTGCTATCCAGTTTTGATTTCTGTCTTTATTCCACTGTGGCGTCATAAAATACAAGAGGTTGTTTCAAGTAGCCTATATTTGTTGAGAATTGTTTTGTGTTCTAAATTTTCATTTGTTTTAGAGAAAGTTTTGGTGATGCTGAGTAGAATGTATTCTGCACTATTTGGGTAGAATGTTCTACAGTCATCTGCAGGTCTAAAGATTTATGATGTCATTTAATGCCAGAGTTTTTATTTTTTTTTTTACTGGATAACATGTCCATTAGTGATAATGTGACTTTGATATTTCCTATCATCACTTTGTTGGGGTTAATTTATAACTTTGTATCTAGTAGTATTTGTTTTATGAAATTGGATATACCTATGTTGGGTGTGGATATGCTTAGAACTGTATTATCCTCTTGAGGGAATATTGCTGGAGTTATCACTATACCTGATTTCAAATTACACTACAAAGTCATAGTAATGAAAATAACATGACATCAACACAAAACCAGACACATAAATCAGCATAAAAGAATAGAGGACTCAGATACAACCCCATTCAACTACCACTATTTGATCCTTGACAAAGATACCAGAAATATACATTGGTGAAAAGACAAAATCTTTAGCAAATGTTGCTGAAAATCTTAATATTCCAACATGCAGAAAATGAAACAAGATTCTTACCTCTCACCCTGCATAAAACTCAATTGTAAATAGATCAAGGGCCACAGCATAAGATTAAAAATGATAAAGGAGTTTAAAGATCTATATCTAACTCAGCTTTCATACTAACTTGCCTCATAATTTTAAAAATATCTTCTTAGATCCAGAACACCCTCTTGATTCCTAAACAACTCAAAATTTAACTATGAGACTCTAGCTATCTATTCTTCAACCACCTCAGAGACCTGAGAGGGATAAATATATCTGATTATATAGGAAGTGCAGGGCCTGCAGCTTCCAAAACTAAAAAATGACATACCAGTGGCCTGGACAGTTCCCATTTTCTCTCCATATATTACAGCATCAATCTTCAGCCATTTGGCCCCATTTCTCTGACAGACATTGGTTGTAGAGCAGGAATTATGAAGGACTTGCCTACCCTGTCTTGGCAGAGCTAGGCTGTCGACTTATCTGCTTCCAAGTTTTGTCCTTTTTGGACAGAAGTCTGTCTACAGTTGAAGCAAGATGGTTAGATAGTAGAATGTTAAAGTCAGGTGCCAAATACATATGGACTGGACATTGGGAATGTATGCTAAGCCATATAACTCTTATAATTGTGGCCTATTTATTTCTGTTGTTTTGTATTGTATTTATAGTTATAAGAAAAAGAACCATTTTTTGGACTGAAAGGGAGAGCTGTTGGGGGGAAAAAAGAAATACCTTAAACAAAAAAAAAGAAGGGAAGAGGATGGGGTTGTTGAGGGGGAGGAGGGTGTAAGGGTGGGACTGGAGGGGGGAGTAGGGAGGGGACTGTGATTGAGATGTAACTTGAAGAAATAAAAATAAATTATTAAAAAATGATAAAGGAAAATTAGGGAGTACACTTTAGTTTATAGACACATGTAAGGATTTTTTGAGTAAGTCACAGGCAGCTATTTATTTATTGCACAATTGAATAGAGGGACCAGTAGGGGGTGATGGGATATTGTAATCAGCTAAGGTAAATATAATATAGAAATAGCAGAACCATGGCACTTGGTTCTAGTTTTATGTCAGCTTGATACAAAGTAGAGTCATCAGAGGGGAGGGAGTCACAATTGAGAAAATATTTCCATAAGATCAGGAGGCTGTAGGCAGGCAAGCCTGTAGGACATCATTGATGGGGAGGGCTCAACCTATTGTGAGTGGGGCTATCCTGGGCTGGTAGTCTGGGTTCTACAAGAAAGCAGGTTAAGCAAGCCCTGGGGAGCAAGCCAGTAAGCAGCACCCCTCTGTGGCCCTTGCCTCAATTCCTACATCAGGCCTGCTTGAGTCCCTGTCCTTACCGTTTTTTGATTATGAATGGTTATGTGGAACTGTAAACCACATAATCCCTTTCCTCCCCAGGTTGCTTTTGGTTATGGTGTTTCACCACAGCAATAGTAGCCCCAACTAAGACAGCCCCACTTCAACACATACATATGGATTTCCACCTAAACTTAAATTCTATAAAAACTCTATGGAAAGAAAACTTTAAGACTCTGTTGGTTAATATGGCAACTGCTGTAGAATATTTGATCACATTGTCAACCCTGGGTTTGTGAATTGAAAAAGCTGTTTGTAATTATGGGATGGCTCAGTCTTCAACCCAAGAACTTTCTGTTTATTGTAAACAAGTACCTACAGTGTGACTCAGCTCTAAGAACATACCTTTAATCCAACAGCTTTCTGTATACAGTATTAAATAAAGTTTATCCTAGGTCAAGAGGTGGAGCAAGAAACCAGCTAACAGGGATTAAACAGAAGGAGGGACATTGAGCTGAGAATATTTAAGACGGCATGGGGAAGGAGTTTTGGTTCCTTCAGAGGTTTTCTCCTTTGGAGTTCTTTCTCCTTCAGAGGTCTTCTTCTTTGGACTTTCTCCTTCAGGGTTTTCTCTTTCTTCAGGCTTCTTCCTCTAGGTTCTGGGCTTTTTAGGTTAGGGCTTTTGGCTGAGACACTGGTGGAATAGGAATGTCCACTGGGTGCTTCCTCTGCCTCTCTAAGCTGGCAAGTTTGCAACCCATGTATCTGGCTCCTCAGTCTTCATTGGTAAAATCGAATGACTGGGATATTTTAGGGTTTTTGTTTGTTTGTTTTTTTTAACAACAGCAATCACATACGATTAAACAGCTTTGTTTAAATCATTTAAAATTTAAATTTAAATTTCACTTCCTCATTCATGCCCACCACATTCTTGTACCAACACTACATGTGGCTAACCATTATTTTAGGAAGCAACAGCAGTGCATAACATTTTGATTAGCATGGGAAGTTTTGCTGTATGCTATTGCTTTGGAATGTGTCATTCCCCAAAGCAAAACTGAGTTGCACACACTGAAGAGAAAAATAACAGAGATAAATTCTTCTTCAGGTTTTCCTGAGGTCTGCCAGTCTGCTTTGATGTTTTTATCTATTCATTGTTGTACTTCTTCCTATTTGCTTACCTTGTTCTGAGTTCTTGAATTTCCCTTTGGCGCTACAGTTATTTTTTCTTTTTTCTTGTTTATTTTTTATTTCTTCAAGTTACATCTCAATCACAATCCCCTCCCTACTCCCCACTTCAGTCCCACCCTTCCACCCTCTTCCCCATCAACCCCCTATCGTCTACCCTTTTTTTTTAAGTTTAAGGTATATCTTTTTCCCCCCAACAGCTCCCCCTTTCAGTCCAACAAATGGTTCTTTCTCTTATAACAATAAATACAATACAAAACAACAGAAATAAATAGGCCACAATTATGACAGTTATATGGCTTAGCCTACATTCCCAATGTTCAGTCCATATGTATTTGGTATCTGACTTTAACATTCTACTATCTAACCATCTCCATGAGTTTAAAGTTCTATATCTAACTCAGCTTTCATACTAACTTGCATCACAATTTTAAAAACATCTTCTTAGATCCAGAACACCCTCTTGATTCCTAAACAACTCAATTTAACTATGAGACTCTAGCTATCTAGTCTTCACCAACCTCAGAGACCTGAGAGGGATAAATATATCTGATTACATAGGAAGTGCAGGGCCTGCAGCTTCCAAAATTAAGAAATGACATACCAGTGGCTGCCTGGACAGTTCCCATTTTCTCTCCATACATTACAGCATCAATCTTCAGCCGTTTGGCCCCGTTTCTCTGACAGACGTTGATGGTAGAGCAGGAATTATGAAGGACTTGCCTACCCTGTCTTGGCAGAGCTAGGCTGTCGACTTACCTGCTTGGGCTACATAGGTATTGATCTTTGTATATTGATACAAAATTAAGGGTAACGCTTCTTAAAGGTATTGTACCTAGTAATGCTTAAAAACGAAATGTGAAGTTTGGGCCTTTTGCTACCAACCATCATAAACTGTTTAGGATAATTAAGAAATGCAAACTAATAGTCATGCAAGCATGTCATTTTGTTAGGTACTCTGACAGTCTATCATAGTTATTTTCTAAGCTAATCAGAAATCAAGTTGCTAAGAGACAAGCAACAGTTGCTTATCTAAATATAAGAGATAGATAGGGCATATTCAAAAACCTCAAGAGATCTGCAGAATATGGCATTCAAAGACGTTTTCTTAACTTAAGATTTTTTGATATTGAGACATGTCAACTCCTGACAGCAACCCCTATTCTACTCCAAGTAGAAGATGAGCGTCAAAGAATCTCCAGTGTGAGATGGTTGAATTAGTGGCAAGCCTATCTCTTGGTGAGAAAAACCCCTTGTTTCAACTGTAGACAGAATGCTGTCCAAAAAGGCACTACAGTTATTTAATAAAGTATAATAATTAAGTCATTCTGAAATAAAACATTTGTTTTACAATTTTTGTCTGTTCAAAGGCAAATGTCACACTTATAACTGTCAACTGTCAAATGACTGAGTAGCAGAGGGGAGATTTGAACAGTCTTTTCCATGAAGAAATGAGTCTCAGAGTTCAGAATGATCCAGTAAAGGAGGTTGACCTGCATGTTGTTCCATCAATGAATTGTATCTAAAGAATGTACCCTGGGAACCAGGCAATAAATGCTAAACTCAAGTCAGCTTAGTCCTATTGATTGTAAAACTGCTGGGTTGGCAACTACCAATGGTAAAGGACAACCATCCAGAAAGCTAATAACATCTTTGTCCCTCAGCTCTCCTCACCTGATAAAACACTTTAGAAAGACTACCTGATAGGAGTGATGGTTCATTTTGGCCCCTGGAAAACTAGATATTGGTACTGCCATCTTAAACTCTACATATATAAAGTAAGGGTAATGGCAAGAAGAAATTGATCCATACCAAATTTGACCAAGGTCCTTTATGCCTCCCAAAAGAAGGACATACTGCACATCCTCAGACCTCCTGTTCTGCAAGAAGAAAAAACAAAACCAAAAACAACAAATACACACACACACAAACCCAGCATATCATCTAAGGTCTCTGTCACCCATGACTCACAGCACACTTCAATGGGCATGCCGTACCACCTTCAAAGGAGGGGCTCCAATTTGGGAAGCATAAAAAGATAAAACTCCCATGTAAAATGAAGTAAACAAATTATATGAGAAATTGGAAAGTTTAAAATGAAAAGAAGCAGAACGTTTACCCATGATTCTGTCCATCTCTCCATCCTTGGCTGCTTCTTTGCCATACTGGCTTTGACTCTGGCAGAAAGGCACAAGGTGGTGTTAGCTACAGCTGTAAAGATTCAAATATAGATAGATAGATGATAGATGATAGATAGATAGATAGATAGATAGATAGATAGATAGATAGATAGAT